>CM023542.1:29510774-29937713 GCA_013350335.1 Chimonanthus salicifolius
AAAATATAACCAATTTAAAGCTAGTTATGCTTTCATTCTAATTAAATTGCTGAGAAAATGAATTATCTTTATAATAGCAAACAAATGTAATTTACATTTCTTTAGTTTTAATGTTTTAATTTATTCTATTAAAAAGTATAACTTTTATTATTGGATAATACATCGTGTTTTATTCTTTAGAAATTTTTGTAACTTAGCAACTTACAAGAGTTTTAATTGTTAAAACAATTTAGGTTATTAATAGCAGATTCCATTCTTAAAGAGGGTATAGAAAATCATTTTTTAAATGCAACTATAGTGTGTATATATATATATATATATATATATATATATATATATATATATATATATATATATATATATATATACTAAGCATGAATGCACAATACACATATTATATTTAAAATGTATTATTTGCAAATTATTTGACTATGTTAACTATGATACATTTTTATTTGATATAGTAAAATTTTAGTTTTCTCAAGCTAGTTAATGGGGTTGTAGATATTGAGAATTTAGAAAAAATCACAAACATCTCATTTTTCCTCTTCCTTTAATAAACATATAATATAATTAGACCTTTTTAATAAAATAAGATTTTAAATGTTCTTTTTTCTAAAAAAATTGGTTCTGACTAATTAAATTTAAGACATAATTTTAGTTTTTATTTCTTTTTGAAACATTTTAAAAATTATAAAGATAAATAAATATGTTAAACATATGTAGCAATATAGTTAAAGTTTTTATCCTTAATCATTCAAATAGACTACTAACACACTGTAAGTACCTATATTTATGATCAATATTTTAAACAAAATCAAATCATACTCAAAATACTACCATTCTATAATTTTATCATAATATAAATTGCAACTCCAAGGAGATGGTGTGGTGGAAAGGAACTTCCATCACAGTTCTCAGTTTGAATTAAATTCCATTCCAAAGGATCCCGACTCATAGTTTTAAGAAGAAAAGCTTGCACATGTACGGAGGACTATTAAGAGCCTCCATTTAATTTTAAATTTGAGATTTGTAGAAGGTTTCATATCTGTCTGATGAGTTTACCATTAAAATTAGGTCAAAATCATAGGTATTAATATCGGTCGATACGATAGATATCAGATGATATATCGGCCATGATATTACCGATATCGATAATATCGATCGAGAAAAGGATTTTTTTAAAAAAATAATTAATTATCACTCTTCGACCCCCCAAATATTGACGATTATCGGTGGGGTCCACAATATATCGGCCATGATATCGATCAATATTGTATTTTTGGATTTCCTCAAAAAAAAAAAAGGCCGATATTAACCTCATTTTCTGTTTTTTATTTTTTTTAATTCAGAAAAATAAAAAAAAAAAAAATTATCGGCATTGCCAATATTTTTACCCTTGGTCGAAATACACGAATTTATTAAAAAACATCCAGTCCTAACTCATAATAGCACGTGTTAGTTTCTTGGAGTACAAATTATGGTGGTCTTTCAGATCAGTGGACTTGTTCAGCAAAAGAGCAGCAAATATTTGATACCGCCTGAACCGTCGGGATTTAAGGAGCCAACACGTGCTTGATGTGGGATCCACAGGTACGATCAGTTTGATACTTTCGTATAACAGGAGGTTTAAGAATATAGATAGTCCTTCGGACAATAGTAAAAATATTAAAAGAAGTTCTAATTATCTGCTGTCGTTGGCTGTTCGCTGTCGGGTTTGAGTTTCATTCTTGCTGAGATAGTTCGAACTCATTTATTATACTATTCTTTGTTTTATTTTAATTATTTTATTAGAAATATTTGTATTTTTTAAAAAATTCTTTATATAAGATTAACACTTTATGTGATCTCATACATTTTTCAACACAGTTTATACTATTTTAATATAAATCAGACAATTATTTTGAGATAATTCTAGAATTCATATAAGACAATTAAATTAGAACAGATAGAGTATATACAACTTTAAATTTATTCGATTTTTAAGTTCATTATAAATTCATTCATTCAAATTTAAAGTAGGGATTATGATCTACCAGTAAAATAAATTTAAGTTGAAGACACTAAACGTCTTTGACTTTGACCACTAAAGTGAATTATCCAAAACTTAAATTTTGAAAACAAATTTTGTCCACTTATATTTAGTTATATTTATTTTTAATATGAATAATTATGAAATACCCTTCTCCAGATTAGGTTTAGTTTAGCTTAATAAATTTTGTTTAACCGGTTAATCTCGAAGGTTTCGGTTAGAGCTTTAAGGAAAGCCCAGGTTTAGCTCAATCCGATCTCGAAAGCTCAGTGATCCAGCTCGTCCAGTTGCAGGGGCATTTTGGTAATTTACCACTTCTTCTTATTATTTTTATAAATTATGTTATTATGTGATTATTATTGGATGATATGATTGTCCTTAATCAAGGAATTGTATTTCTGATTTTAAAATAATTTTATTTTCAGAAAATGCTATTTAAAACCGCCCGTCAAAACCCCGAAAGGGAGAAATAATTATTTTAAATGATTTTGGAAATGAGATAAAATTCAAAACTAGTATTTTATGTTAGACCATTTTAAGTATGGTCTAATTATTCTTTCACACCCCAAAATGATGTTTCTAAATTGTTTTATTTAACATTTGTTGAATTAAATAAATAGTATTAAATTGTGATTTTTAATTAAATCAATGGTTTTTAGTGAGAGTTAAATTCCAAAATTTTTATGGTAATTAAGGTTTTTAAAACCCAACCTATCGGTGAGGTTGGATTAAATTTTTGAGCTCTCAAAATCAGATTTTAAGTTGAAAATCCAGTTTTTATCAAAATATGGGCCTTTTTGCAAAATGGAAACTTGAAGAGAGCCGATCTGCAACCAACAGTAACCCCTGCCGATTACTGTTTTAGAGGAAGGCATGCAGTGGCCGAAGGTCCCTTTCTTCCAGGCCAAATCTCTATAAAAGAAGCCCTCCTCCATCTGTTTTAACTCCTAGCACCTGCATATCTTCTCTTCTCCCTCTCTCAGACTCTCAGTCTCTGTCAAAACCAAACCAGCCGACCCCTTTTTCTTTGCTTTTTTCCACCATAGCTTAAGAAGGGGAAAATTTTTAAAGATCAGATTTTCAGCCCAAGAACTCCAGTAAAGGTAACCACTGTATTCTTTTTCAAATTCTATGTGGTTTAGAATCAAGAAAAACTGATTTTGGTTTAGTTTTGAGCAAGAAAAACCATTTCAAAGATTAAGGAAAAACCATGGGTTTCTTGTACCCGTGAGCTTTCAATGTTAAAATCGATTGGCCCAGTGAGCTTCAAAACTCCAAACCTCTCCTTATGGAAAGAGGACTCCCAGAGGAATCTATCGGACTGGCTAGATATAAAAATCGAATCCGGGAAACCCACTGTTTCCAGATTCGTTTTTCCCTTAGTGCAGCCCGTTCATTGTCTGCTGTTGCAGACAGTGAAGGAAGAAGAAGAAAAAAAAATTATTTTTATTGGATTATGTTGATGCTTGTGATGTTAGTACCCATTGAAAAAAAAATAAAAGAATAAATAAATAAATAAATATTATTGTTGGATTATTGGAAAAAAAAAAATGTACTGACCTTTTTCTTTTATTATTATAGTGTAAATACTATTGTATTCAGTCGGGCACTGAGTGATTTCACTTCCACGCCGACGCTATATTTGTCGGGCACTGAGTGACCTCGAGGCCTAACTCAAAATGTCAGATCTGATCCTATCCAGAAGACAATCGAGAAGTGACCCGATGATCTAGACCTAACTCAATAAGTCAATCTGGTCACCCTTTTTATTATATTATTATCTTGTGGATGATTATAATTTAAAAAGAATAGAAACCAAGTAGGAGACTCAATTCCATGTGCCTTGAATATTTTTGGGAAAACAAGTATGGTTTTGAAAATACTACTTGTGTGTATGTATTTGACGCTATGTATATTGATTGTGCACTTGTGTGTTGTTTGAACAGAGACCGCGAAACCACACATATACGGTGAGGGAACTTAAGTTTGCAGAAATTGTAAACAAGTTTTGTTATTTGAGATAGACTTTGAAGCAATGAGTGGTTTCAAGTTGATGAACCCACTCATGTGATTAGACATGATGCACTATAGTAAGAGTGCTTATGATGATGATGAATATTATGATGATAATCATATGAGATGTGATACTGCCTCCACGTACCTTTTACTATTAAACCATCTACGAGTTGAGGTGTCGGTTACGATTACTAGACCAGGTGGGTCTACAGTGACTGGTAAGGTGTGTCAGTACCGATTTGAGGTGTATACCGGAGATGTACTTGTAAGGATGTATTTTGACCGTGTTGGGACTTAATACTATTGGTGTCAGGATAGTATGTAGGGGTTGCGGTGGATGACAGCAATATTGGGAAAGAAATGATAAATTATGGGACTGATGATGTTATTATGCTTATTTGTTATCAAGCATGAATTATGATATTGCAACTGTTGACTATTACTAACATGTTGTTTACTTAACTGCACTGTTATATTTCATTCATTGGGTTAGTTAGCTCACCCCACTCACCTTTCAGGAGATGAACCTGAGGAGGAGAACCCGCTTTTTCAAGCTTAGGGTGGATAAGTTGCGGCGATATTTTGGGATTCCTACTGAGGAGAATACCATTGTCTTTGCTTTTTGGTTCTTAGAACCATTTGCTTTTATTAGGTACCGGGTGTGATACTTAATTTGTATTAATGTGATGTATTAAACTATTGCGTTTCTGTAGTGATTCTGATGATGGTTTGAATGATAATTCAATGGTTGGAATGATGTGATCATGCTTTGTGTTGTTATTATGTCTATTTGTTGGGTAGACTTATGGTATATGTTTGAGTCTACATGTTGAGATCATGTGTGACCTTTGGGCCCAACTGTTGATCTGGCACAGTTAAAATGCTTGTGTCAGTTTATCTTCAAAAAAAAAAATCAGTCGCGTTCCGTGCCCACCCTTCGGGTCGGGGCGTGACAAATCATCTATTTAATTAATTATTTAAAAGATGAAAAAAGACCAATGTGTGTATGTTGTTAATAGAAGTGTACAAAATAATGAACGAAAAAACAAAGCACAGGTCAAACAAACATAAAGACAGAGATTTTACGTGGTTTATTTTCGGTACGTCCACTTGGTTTAAACTAGATCCACTATGTTTAAAGGCAAAACAACGAAAAAGTGATGGCTGACTCTTATTACAATTTTCGTTCATCTACTCTTTCTCAAGAAAAGAGATATTACATACTACTCTGATTAGGATTTAAACGGATGTATATCTGATAATCAGGCTCCAGAAAACTTAACAATATACACAATGTATTTAACAGATAAAGAGACCGTAAAATCTAACAAACATTCGTGAGTTTTATACAAAAGTCTGAGTCCGACTGTTTATATAAAAGGTTTTAAAAATTTAGCTTGATTTTGATCCATTGGGCTCGCATACACGTTCAAACCCTTTTTTTTTTTTTTTTTTTTTGGGCTAGGTTGAGTTTCAAATTGAATTTAGACTCGGGAATAACCCTACTCCTTACCTGGTTCCAGGGGTCAAAATATCGGCCGATACTGTGCGTATCGGCCGATATAATTCGGTTTTTCAACCACCGAATTATATCGGCCGATACATATAGTATCGGCTGTACAAAAAAAAATTCGGCCGATATGTCCGAATTTTTGACCGAATTATCGGTCATCATATCGGCCGAATTTTAAAAATTCGGTTTTTTGTTTTTTTTTTTAAAAAAAAAACTTTTTTTCCATAATAAATATCGGCCGAGATGACCGATATATCGGTCCAAATCTCGGCCGAATCTGGGCCGAATTTGGGCCGAATCGGCCGTTTTTTCCCCCTGAAAACAGTAAATCTCGGGCCTGGGCCCAACTCAAGTTCGGCGATATTTTGCCGATATATCGGACGATATCTCATGTCCGATATATCGGGCGAGATCTCGGACGAGATCTCACCTGTCAACCAATTTCTCCCCATCACATCTCTGTGTACAGCGGACTGCAGGATTCAGCTGGTCCGGCATGCCTGAATATTTTATTATTTTTTTTAAATCCAAAAAATCGAACCGGTCAAATTTTTTCCTATAAATACCATTCACCTACATCTCAAATTTCACACCTTATTTTCAAAGAGAAAATCAGATTTTACTATTTATCTTTAAAAAAAATTGCACTCTTCATTACTTGATATAAGTAAGTTCTAAACGACCCGGATTTGTTTGAAACCGAACGATCCAGACCGTTCAAAGGTTTCTTCATTTACAGATCTACTGATCTTGTAAGTTTTGTAATTTATTTCGATTTATCTGTATTTTATTTTAATTTTTTTAGCCAAAAATAACATAAAAGAAGTTAAAAAATGCTTGAAGTTAAATAAGATATGTAGTAATAAAAGCTGTATATAGGTATTATAATTTTTTTTCCATCTTAATGTATCTGTAGTTAGTTTTTGTGTACTTTGTTAGTTACTATTTTTTTCATTTATTTATTCATTTTTGTTAACTATTTCAACATAAAATAGCATAAATGAAAAAAAAAGTTAGAAAATGATAATACCTATAAAATAATAGATGAACATTTTTCATTTGCTCTTAGTTACTGTTACTAACATGTTAAAATTTACAGCAACATTTTTTACATTCACTGACTCCTTATTTTAATTATTTCATTATTATCTATGGACTATGATATATAAATGTTAGTAAATGGTAAAACCTATAAAATAATACATGAAATTTTTTTATTTGTTGTTATTTAATGTATACTAACTTCTTTTACAGGGATGAAATTTTTTCCTTTTATTTTATTTCTTTTTGTAATTATTTCATTATTATCTATGGACTATGACATATAAATGTTAGAAAATGGTAAAACCTATAAAATAATACATGAAATTTTTTTATTTGCTGTTATTTAATGTATACTAACTTCTTTTACAGGGATGAAATTTTTTCCTTTTATTTTCTTTATTTTTGTAATTATTTCATTATTATCTATGGTCTATGATATATAAATGTTAGAAAATGGTAAAACCTATAAAATAATACATGAAATTTTTTTATTTGCTGTTATATAATGTGTACTAACTTCTTTTACAAGGATGCAATTTTTTCCTTTTATTTTATTTCTTTTTGTAATTATTTCATTATTATCTATGGACTATGATATATA
This sequence comes from Chimonanthus salicifolius, assembly GCA_013350335.1. Classification (NCBI taxonomy): domain Eukaryota; kingdom Viridiplantae; phylum Streptophyta; class Magnoliopsida; order Laurales; family Calycanthaceae; genus Chimonanthus; species Chimonanthus salicifolius. Next base: position 29,517,981 of record CM023542.1, read on the forward strand.
AATGTTAGAAAATGGTAAAACCTATAAAATAATACATGAACTTTTTTTATTTGCTGTTATTTAATGTATAATAACTTCTTTTAAAGCGATGCAATTTTTTCCTTTTATTTTATTTCTTTTTGTAATTTTCACCATTTTATTACTATTTATATAATTTCCCACTATCGTAACTTCAAAAATATATTAGAAGATGTAAATATCCGATATTTTATGAAAAAATTACATATTCAATAAGCTCATAATTTTCTGCATTTGCTGTAATTTTTTTGGATTTTTTTTTTTTTTAAAAAAAAAAAAAAGGGGGAGGAGAGAGAAAAAGTTCGGCCGATATGAAAAATCGGCCGGGATATCGGCCCGGCCGATTTTTTTACCCCTGCCTGGTTCCCATGGCCTAAACGAAAGTTCTAATGTCACACAATCGAGGTAGGAGCTTCTCAGACTCATTTTAATTTTATAATATATTAATTTATTGTAGATAGTAAATTTATTAAAATAAATTAAAAATCACTAATATAAAATTATAGAAAATATTTTTATTTCAAAATTTTATTTATTTTATTAAAAAATAAAAATAATAATTGATAAGATGCTCCATTTCTTAAATTTCATGTGTGTATGCATTTTATGAGAATTGTTTTATAAGTTATCACATTAATAAGTTTTCATTGACTTTATAGTCTGTTAATCCTATTTATAGCTAAATAGCATTTAACTCAAACTGAATCCAAATTTAAAGTAGATAAAGTGGGGGTTGTGTATGAAAATTTGTAATAATTTTAGTAAAGACATTATCATATGGGCATACTTTAATTTTTAAATTATTGCCTTAAGTTCTAAAAATTAACAATATAATAATGCAATTTAATAATAAGCATAATAGATGAATGTCAAACATAATACATAACAAATTTAAAAAATGAGTAAAGCTAGAAATGCTTTAAATTAATCCAATGTGAGTTTATTATGAAAAAAAAAATATATCATGACACATTTTAGGAGATGTTTTAAGAAAATATCCTTTTACCAACATCATTAAAATATAAACAACACCACATATTTCCAAATTCTAATTGAATTTCCTAAGTAGCAATTGGCCTATGAAATTTTTAAATCTTTTTAATTCGACTTATTTAAACAAATAATAATGTGTTTGTTCATCTAGAACTACAAGAATAATAATAACATGATACCAATAAACATAGGAATTATGCTTAGGGTTATATGAATCACTAAGTTAGAGTTTGTGAAATACACCTTGGGGTTCAGAAAATGCTACTTGTCAATGATTTAGATTTTTAAGATATTTTTAATAATGAGTGTTTATTAAATTTTTATGATTATCAAATAAACAAAATATTTATAGATAAGAATTATGTTATTGGCTTGTCATGTGCTTAAAAAAAAAAAAACCACAATGTAAACGTTTAACGAATTTATAGTTTGATTAAAAATATTAAGAGATTTTAATCTGAAATTTTTGAACTTAGTAATATTAAAGAAAACTTACTTCAAATCTTACCAGTTTTACAAGACCTAAGAAAAAAATATAGATAAGAAATGCGTTCGATATGTAGCATAACAGCTGCAGCTTGGAAAAAACTCTGACTGCAATACATTAGTGACTTGTAACAAGCGATATATTGTATTTGTTGATACAAAAATCACATTAGAAAGTTAGTATTAATTTAAATTAAGTCATTTAAATAAAAAAATGAGAATATTTTAAAATTTAAATCTGAGATATTAAAAAATTGAAAGAAAATAAAAATTCATTGTTGTGAAATCAGCAATGAGGAGAGAGGATCTATTAAGATAATAAAATCAGATCTTAAACATAAAGCTCAATTTGATTATCTTAAACTCCTGCAATCAATAAAAGTAATTGACTGAAGCAAGGAAGGAGAGAGGGAGGGAGAGACGGTAGGCCTTGGGACTTGCAGAGTTGGAGTAGAGCCTGAGCCTCATAAAAGACAATAATGAGATAAAAATAAATATAAGATGTGCGGTGGTGAGTCAGCGAGTGACATGTGAGAGAGAGAGTGAGAGACAGTCATGTGATCCGCCAGCCAACCCCGACGACTGACACGACGGACTGACTCCGTACGTCAGATCTGTCAGCTGACGGGAAACCGCTCAGTATCAGACATGGCATGGCCGACTCTGACCCTCTCTCTCTCAACTGTATCACTACAAACCCACACGCTTTCCTCTTCTCTAATCTTTACTAGAGAGCCTCTGCCGCTCTCTCTCCCTTCTTTCTTTCTTTTCCTTCTCCGTTCCGTTTTCACTTTACTAAGAAAACGCCGTTCGTTTGTTTATCACAGAGAGAGAGATGCGGGGAAAAAAGCGTAGTTGATGGTGACAAGACGAAAAAAGGGTGGGTCGACCGTGATTTCCATTTCTATTCTTTGCAGGCTTTTTCTATCAGATTGCACCCTATGGCCTATGCTGCTTTCTACATGGACCCGCCTTCCTCCCACCACCAAACCATTAGCCATCCATCCATCCATCCATCCATCGTCTCCATTATTATTCATTAATCCTCCATCATCCATCCAATCTTATTAATATGTTTTCAGTGCAAAAACTAATTTGATAGATATAGTGATTTAGTTCAGTACAAATCCTTAATTTCTCCTTCTCATAATTAATATGAGACTCTCATTTGAACCTCAATAATTTCTCATTGAACGAAACTACTTGAGAAATAAATTGTTGCCAACCATCCTTATTCTAATATCACTGTTAAAATTGAACTTCAAATCCAAAAGATTAATATGATCAGTAATTTGACTTAATCTCATGTAAATCTTTAATTTTCTCTTCTCACAAGTGATGAAATTTTATTTCACATCCTAACTCATCTAATCTCCTCTTATTCGATCCATTTTTCTACCCATCTTTTACTCTCAAAATTAAGACAAGGAAAATGGGAGCACTTACACACACCCGGTTTTTCTGCCTCTACACACCCGAATTCGGAAATTCGGGTGAAATTACGATTCTGCCCCCGCGTTTCCATTCATTCGAATGAATTCCCAGTTCATTTTGTCATTCATTCGAATGAATTGATTCATTCGAATGAATCACCAGTTCATTTTCGATTCATTCGAATGAATACATTCATTCGAATGAATCACCGGTTCATTTTGGATTCATTCGAATGAATGGGCTGAACAGTAACACGGAGTACTGTTCAGCCCGATCATTCGAATGCCCAGTCGTTCGAATCCGCCGAATGGATTCATTCGAATGAATGACCAGTTCATCTTGGCATTCATTCGAATGACTGGACATTCATTCGAATGATCGGGCTGAACAGTACTCCGTGTTACTGTTCAGCCCGATCATTCGAATCATTCGCACACGATTCCGCTGAATACATTCATTCGAATGAATGACCAGTCATTCGAATGAATGGGCTGAACAGTAACACGGAGTACTGTTCAGCCCGATCATTCGATTCATTCGCATACACAGCATTCATTCGAATGAATCAACTGATTCATTCGAATGAATGCCTTCAAACGTGCATTCATTCGAATGAATCAGATGATTCATTCGAATGAATGTATCAGAGGCTGCCACGGAATGACAGTCCCTCTGGTTCAGCTGATTCATTCGAATGAATCAGCCCATTCATTCGAATGAATCCTCTGTTATCGGGCATTCATTCGAATGAATGGGATGATTCATTCGAATGAATGCATCAAAGGCTGTCTGGGAATGACAGTCCAGGCATTCATTCGAATGAATCAGCCCATTCATTCGAATGAATGCCTGAAAATGTGCATTCATTCGAATGAATGGGCTGATTCATTCGAATGAATTCCCTGGACTGCCATTCTCAGGCAGCCTCTGATGCATTCATTCGAATGAATCAGACCATTCATTCGAATGAATGCCTGAAAATGTGTATTCATTCGAATGAATGGCATGATTCATTCGAATGAATGCCCTGGACTGCCACTCTCAGGCAGCCTCTGATGCATTCATTCGAATGAATCAGCCCATTCATTCGAATGAATGCCTGAAAATGTGCATTCATTCGAATGAATGGGCTGATTCATTCGAATGAATTCCTGGACTGCCATTCTCAGGCAGTCTCTGATGCATTCATTCGAATGAATCAGACCATTCATTCGAATGAATGCACGTTTTCAAGGCATTCATTCGAATGAATGGGCTGATTCATTCGAATGAATGAAACTTATATATAAATCGATCCACGAAATTTCACTCGTCTCATTCCATTCAAAACCCTAAACCCTCGTTTCCCTCTCTCTCTCCCTTCTCCCTTGAACCTCTTTCTCAATCCCTTCTCCCTTAAAACTTAAACCCCATTTTCAACACCCACTTTTCACCCTTAAACCCCTTTTGCAAACACTTCTCCCTACAACCTCATTTTGAACCCCCTTTTCAACTCTCTTTTCAATCCCAAACCCTTGAACCCCATTTCAATCCCAAACCCTTATACTCCATTTTGAACCACGTTTTTCAAATAATTAACCCTAAAACCCCATTTTCAACCCCCCTTTTTAATCCCAAAACAATGAACCCCTTTTAAATCCCAAACCCTTAAAAAAAAATCATTCTCATTTTCAACACACTCACTCTCTCAATCTGTTACCTCGGGTCGAAGTTATCTCTCTCAAGCTAATGTCTGGATCTCGTATCTCGAATCGAAGGTAAGTCCTATCTCAGTTTTTTTCTAGAAATCATCATGGAGTTTGTTGAGGGATGTTTTGAAAGTCGTGAAGACCTTATAAATTATGTTAAGAATATAGCTCTTAAACAAGGATTTGTATGTACGATAAAGAGGTCATGTAAAAAGGAAAATAAATTAGTCCTTGGCTGCGATAGAGGAGGTAAATACCGCAGCACGGTTAGCTTGAATGACGATGACAGAAAGAGGAAAGCATACTCTCGCCAATGTAATTGTCCTTTTGAAGTTAAAGGAAAACAGATTGTTGATGGGTCATGGAAGTTGACCATAAAGAGTTTGGAGCACAATCATGATATATCGGATGTATTATTAGGTCATCCAAGTACAAGATGTTTTTCAGATTCTGAGAAAAGAATGATCATTGAAATGAGGAGTAGCAATATACCACCACGGCAAATTTTGACGACCCTTAGAAATCAAAATCCAGATATTGGAATATCAGCGGCTGATTTGTACAACTTTTGTTCTGCGCTTCGGAAAGAGCAACTAAGGGGTCGAACTACAATTGAAGCTTTGATAGAAGATCTTCAACAAGGTGGTTATCAATATTTTCTTGACTATGACAGTGATGGTCATCTATCCCATCTCTTTTTCGCACATCCGAAGTCAATTTTTCTTACCGACAGATATCATAATGTGTTTCTGATGGATTGCACGTACAAAACCAACAGATATCATATGCCATTGCTTCATGTCGTTGGTGTGACAAGTTTCAATAAGAATTTCTGCTCATGCTTTGCATTTCTAAGAAATGAGAAATTTGAAGATTATGTATGGGCATTACAGATGTTTAAAAAGGTCTTCGAAGTGCACCATGATCGACAAGTTCATTTTCGATTCATTCGAATGAATACATTCATTCGAATGAATCACCGGTTCATTTTGGATTCATTCGAATGAATGGGCTGAACAGTAACACGGAGTACTGTTCAGCCCGATCATTCGAATGAATGTCCAGTCATTCGAATGAATGGATTCATTCGAATGAATGCCAAGATGAACTGGTCATTCATTCGAATGAATCCATTCGGCGGATTCGAACGACTGGGCATTCGAATGATCGGGCTGAACAGTACTCCGTGTTACTGTTCAGCCCATTCATTCGAATGAATCCAAAATGAACCGGTGATTCATTCGAATGAATGTATTCATTCGAATGAATCGAAAATGAACTGGTGATTCATTCGAATGAATCAATTCATTCGAATGAATGACAAAATGAACTGGGAATTCATTCGAATGAATGGAAACGCGGGGGCAGAATCGTAATTTCACCCGAATTTCCGAATTCGGGTGTGTAGAGGCAGAAAAACCGGGTGTGTGTAAGTGCTCCCAAGGAAAATATATGAGCATAAATTTGTGTTTAATAGCTTGGAATAATAAATAAATGAGAGAGCTGCTCTTTTGATTGATACTCTTATCTTTATATTTTTATTTGTTTTTGATGGAGAAGTAGAATTTGAAGTTATTCAGGCATAGATAATGATGGTTTTTTCTGCATTATTAATGTGGTTCAGGAGATTCGTGGACCACATGGGTTGGGATAATAAAAAGAAAAGAAAAGAAAAGGGAGGGGTTCTCCTTAACGATTCTCAAATGGACTGAGTTGGACAGTAGAAAGGGTGGAGTGCCTGACATTCTCACCACTAACCCCGGCAAAGATCGAAGAGATGGGAGGATAAAGGTGCCCTCCTTTGTCTTCTTAGTCCCTCTTCATCATTGCTTGCGTTGCTTTTTTTTTTTTCTTCCTTCCGAGTTAATAAAAAATACATTAAATTAAATTAAAATAAAATTATCTAAATCTCAATTATTTTCGGATTGCATAACATACTACTCAGGCACATTCCTTGGTTTTCTAAGTGGATTTGGATGGAAATTTATTTTAAGGAAGCTAGTTTTATCAAAAATTCTTTTAAGATAGGAAATCTCTTGTATTTGTTTGTCATTACTCTACAATATAAAAAATATTGATTGATAAATGGTTGACTTATTTTAAAAGGTTAGAGATTGTTAGGTATTAAATTGGATTAAATGGGCCATACGAGTTAAATTATTTAATTTTTGTACGGTATTTGGGTGAAATCCATCTACCTAATAATTAAGTTCTTTTAGTTATGGGTGAAATTAACTCATTTTAAATTATTTACATTGTGTCAACCCAGGTGAAAATATCGGCCGATACGATATATATTAAAGTTTATGAACTTATATATATCGGTCGAGACGATATATCGGCCGATATCACCGATATATATCGACTATGATATTAGCCGATATGTATAAAATCATTATATATAGGGCGATCTATGCATTTTTTTTTTAATTCTAAAAAAAAAAAATTCAATATTTGAAAAAAAAAAAAATCTTGGATATCCGTCATATCTGCAAAAATGTCCCTAAAAAAGTCGAGTTTGCAACGTGCAAGCAAATAAATTAGGCATGGGTTTCAAATTAGGAACAAATTAGGCATGAGTTTCAAATTAGGAACAAATTAGGCCTAGATTCCACAGCTGGTTTCTAAAATATTATCCAATTTTGAATTCAAAATCATAACGACATTTAATGATTATTTTAAAAAAATTCTAGATTTTTTGTAATTTTTCATGATTTTTTAAAAATATTTGAAACTTTCAAGTTCGTAACTTAAAAATAATATTTGAACATGTAAATGACCGATATTTAATGAAAAAATTACATATCCTTAAAGCCCATAATTTTCTATAATTTTCTGATTTTTTTGAAAAAAATAAAAAATCCAAAGGAGAGAGAATAATCTCGACCAATATCTTGGCCGGGAGATATTTAAACCCCTGGTGCCAACTTGTTTAATAAATAAGTTATTTGGAGTAGAATGTTAGGCTTAATAAAAATAATTTGAGTTGGTGCAAATCAAGTTAGGTCAGTCATTTACTAAATAGAAGAAAGGTTAGGTCAATCCATTTAAATTTGGTCAGACATTCAGATTGACTTAACTCATTTAGTAAAGATTTAAGTCATGTATGGGTTAGATCAACCCATTACGATTATTTAGTTAGATCAACCTATTGAATAAGAGGGTCAAGTTTGATACAAGTTAGTTGGCCCTTTGTGGGTTGATCCATTTAATCTTCACTAGCTGGTCAGATTGCGTTGACTTGTATAATGAATGGGCTAAGAATGGTTGAGTCAAGCTATCTTGTAAATTGGGTCAGCCCATTAATTTTAGTTAGTTGAGTTAATCTATTGAATAAATGAATTAGATTAGGTCAATATATATTAGGTGTATTGATCTGTTTGATAAATGAGTCAAGTCAAATATAAATATAATTAAAATATTTAAGATTTTTAAGGCCAAACTCTTTTAAGGTGAACATCATAAGTTTTTACAGAAAGTAATTCTCCATCGAGCATAATGGAATTTTTTTTCGACTATTTGCTTAATAAATTTTGTGTAAATAAATATAGCAAAATCTTAATTTTCTAAAAAATAAAATTTATTTATAAAAATCTCTGCATACCAATGTTCCCTTAAATTGTTACATAAGATATCGTAGAATTCTTAATCGTAGACGAGCTCAAGTTTATCAAACATTGTTTGTTGAAATTAATTTTGTCTATATTTGTTGATAGAATAATGGGTATTATCAACAAAAGAAATTACCCATCGTGAATTTATTAATTATAAATTGAATAATTTACCTTTTACAGAATTTATATTTAAGTTGTATCTTTCTCTTATACTTACTAGTTACTACCGGGAGTTGAAAAAACGGAAACGGCCGATATATCGGCCGCGTTTTTTTTTTTTTAGTTAAAACCATTGATATCGGTGATATATCGGCTGATATATATCGGATATCGCCTGATATCGACCAAGTATCGGTCGATACGTATTGTATCGACCGATATATAGGTTTTAAAACTGATACATATCAACCGATATAATACGTATCAGTCAATATTATCTTCCTTGGTTACTACTGTAATATCAATTAGATTCATATTAAATTTGAATTCATTTTTAAATTTAATTCTCTAGTTTACTATGAATAGTTCCTCTACCAATTTCCATGTCTTTTGTATACTTTTCAAAGGTCTCATTCCACATAATTCCTTGAAATTGAGGGTCCAAAAGAATTCGTAATATTAAATTACTTAGTTGACAACACCGTTTATTTTAAACTGGAAATGCTAAAAGTAATATAAATCTATAACTTTATATTATTTAATATAATATAATTTGAGGCTCAATAAGTCTCATTATATTGAATTTGAAGTTGTAAAGTATCTTAAAATCACAACTTGGACTAAGATCCATTTTTAATTATCAATTTTAGATCTAAAAATCAATGACAAGATGACTATTAATTCGAGTGTATTCGGATTGGATAGCTAACAATTATTTTTTGGTTCGAGTTATTCCATAGTTGTGAGTTAACTACAGTGGGACCAATTTGCAGCATGATCCATTTTAAACTATAATTCAAACTCATTAATTATTAAATAAATTCAGATTGTGTTAAAACTTTTTCTTTAATTTGTTAATTTAAATTAGGAGTTCAAATATCGGCTGATACATATAGTTTTGGGGTGCTCATGTATTTTTCGGCCGATATGTATAGTATATAGCCGATTTGGTCACGTATGGCCAATGCATGGCCAAGATATTGCAGAGACATGTATATCACTGATATAATATATTTTTATTTTTTACTTAAAAAAAATTATTGAGCCGATAATGTTGCATATTGTTGATACAATACATATCACCGATACATTGATATTTGTCCGCATTACTTTCAGACTGATATTTAGACCCCGATTTAAACTCTATGTGTCCAAGTTAAGCATTTCTATCTTTCTTCAAAAGAAGGAGCGAGTATTTTTTTTTAAAAGGAAATTATTTACAAATAACAAATGTCCAACTCTCTCAACTAAGTTAAATGATCTTAGACTAAGAAGATGAGTTAACTTATCATCTGTCAAAAGTTTAAACAATTATTCAACAACATATGAATGTAAATGTTTTAAAATGAATAATAGACCCAACTTGACCGTTGAGGATTAGTCGGATTGTCCACATGGGTTAGCTCGTAATATCTTATCTTAGGAAACGGGAGGTGACAGGTTCGAACCCTAATGGCCTCACCTCATGTGTCTTAGGAGCTGTGAGTATCACTTGTTGAGATTTTACGCTGGATTAAAGATTAATCAGATACTCTAAAGGACCTGAACATCTCGATCATTAAAAGAAGATTAACTTAACAAATGAGGATGAAGGCATAAAATACCATTTCTCCTCACCCAATACACATGATGTGGACCTTATATACGATACACAGGCTTAAATTTTTGAAGCACGAGCCCTTGTAAATGACCTCACCTCAGCTCTAATTCTAGCAGTGAATTATTTCTGCAATTTTTCACATTGGTGCAGACATTTACTCCTTTCCACAAGAGATGGGGGGAAAAGTAGGAATTTTGGTCCTTAGCCTGCTAACAAGCTGTTTCCAACATATGGGAGCTTTCTCAAGTATCATCATGAACATTACTTGTGCAGGATTTATGAATGCCAAAGGCAACTATGCCCTTTATCTGCAATCAATAACTTCCTTTGTTTAGCTTGACATCTTCTAATGCTTTCCCCACTTGCATCAGAGGTTTATACCAGAGTGGAGATATTCTTCTTTGTGATTGAGATTGAGATTTTCTAACTTACAATTAAAACTTTGGCAGTCGATAATGGAGGTGCATTTGATTGCAACAAGACAGAATAAAATCTGGAGATAGAATAGAATCCCACTTTTCTAAAACACAGAAATTCTCAACATCCAAATCATGTTAGTAAAGTAACCACTTCACCCAAGTGGAGTTTAAGATGAAAAATTATGATCATCCAATTAACTTGTAATCCTTTTATCCAACCATCTACACAATTTAATGGCAGGCCTAAGCTGATCAGCTAAAGATCTTTGAAGGTTACTAGAACTGCTAGAGCCCTAAGATTCCAAGACCTGAAGGTGGATTTAGTACATTTGATTGCAAATTTGCAATTTCTCTTTAACTTTCTTAGAATTGCTATTGTTGTTGTTGAACTGGCTAGAACAAAGGACGTCTAACAAGGATCTTAAAAATGACGAGAATTGATGATGCGAATCTAGCTTTTGATTTGTTTCTCTCCACCACACATAAATTGACTTAGTCTCATGTTGAGTCATGGTTTGTTTTGTGAGTCATCCCACTACCCCATTATTTAGGATGTGAGTTGTTAGTCTCATGAATTTGGGATTAGGTGTCCCATGTTTGTTAGTGATGTGTCCTATGTTTGTTAGTGAAGTGTCCCATGTTGTGGCAATGGGTCCCTAGACTTAGGTATTTTATGGTTAGTTATGTTAGTGGGTTAATGGTGTTTGTAGGTAATTATTCTAAGAAAGTCAGGATGCCCACTATGTTATTTTTTCTATAAATTGATGTGTAATCAAAGTTGAAATAATGAAGCAAAAACTTATTGTTGGCATCAAACAAATCAGCGTGATGTTCTCCATTGTCTCTCTTTTTCCAACAATTTTTGGCATCCAGGGCCAGGTTCTTTCGCATTGGGCATATTGGGTTGTAAGATCGGTTGCAATAGCAGACCTTCGTTGAATCAAAGAGAGGTATTTGTTTGTTTATTTTTTGCTTTGGGTGATTCATCATGTCGAATGGTATGAACACTCTTAACCTCTCACAATCTTTAGTGCCTATTTTTAATGAAGAAAATTATGATTTTTGGAGCATTAAGATAAAGACCTTCTTTATTTCACAAGATCTTTGGGATCTAGTTGAGAATGGTTATACATAGAGCTCTAATGCAGTGGAGAAGTCACATGATAAGGCATCGGAGAAGTCACCTGATTTGAAGGAGTTTCGTAAGAAGGATGCAAAAGCTCTACTTTTTTTGCAGTAAGCTGTGTCAGAATCAATGTTTTCTCGAATTGCAAATGCCACCAAATCAAAGGAAGCTTGGACTATTTTAAGGCAAGAATTTCATGGGAACAACAAGGTAATCACTGTGAGACTTCAGACTTTTCGTAGAGAATTTGAGACTCTTCTAATGAAAGGGAGTGAATCTGTGCAAGATTTTTTCTCTAGACTTTTTGTTATTGTAAAGCAAATGAGAACTTTTGGTGAGATAATCTCAGACCAAAAAGTTGTAGAAAGAGTTTCAAGGAGTCTTCTTTCAAAGTTTGATCATGTAGTTACTGAAATTGAAGAGTTTAAGGATTTATCTAATTATTCTCTTAATGACCTGATGGGTTCGTTATTAGCTCATGAAGAAAGGTTGAACAGATCAATAGAAAAAAATATTGACCATGCATCTCAGTCCAAGGTGGAGATTTCTAAGAAAGACAAAAATATCAAAAATATTTCTGATCATAAACATGTAGGACAAGACCGAGGAAGAGGTGGCTATCGTGGTCATGGAAGATGACGAGAAAGATCTGGTTGGGATCGTCAAAATAGTAATAAAGACAACCAAAAATAGAATTGTATAAGCAAGCAATGTTATTTTTGCAAGCAGTACAGGCATATTGAGGCAAACTGTTGGAAAAAGGCTAAGCGACAAGCCAATTTCACAAAAGGAAAACAAGATGAAGGTAATTTGTTCCTTACTTATCTAAGTCACAAAGAAAGTAAGGCTGATATATGGTTTCTAGATAGTGGTTGTAGTAACTATATGAAAGGAGAAAGAAGCATTTTTCGTAGCATTGATGAATTTGTGAAATTTAAAGTTCGGCTTGGTGATGAAAAACGAGTTCAAATTGAAGGCAAGAGGACTATTGCAGTTAAGGCTAAGTCAGGTACTGAAAGACTATTTTATGATGTTTACTATATTCCTGGTTTATCTGAAAACTTACTAAGTGTGGGTCAATTGATTCAAAGAGGATATTCAGTCTCATTTCATAGTGATATGTGTGAAATTAAAAAAGAAAAATCGGATATACCTCTTATTAGGATCCATATGACTCAGAACAAGATGTTTCCTTTTGATCTCTCATGTTTTGATGATTGTGCATTGGTTGCTAGTGCTAACGATGATTCAAGGCTTTGGCATTTACATTATGGGCACTTGCATTTTAATGGGTTGAAATTGTCAAGTCAGAAAAAGATGGTGTTTGGTTTGCTTTCTATTGTTTGTGTTGATCATGTTTGTGAAGAGTATATTTATGGGAAGCAACACTGTTTACCATTTCCAGTTGAAAAATCTTGGAGAGCCAAGATGCCTCTAGAACTTGTACATGCAGATATATGTGGTCCAACAAATACCTTATCTTTAAATAAGAGTAGGTATTTTTTACTATTTACTGATTATTATACTCGCATGAGTTGGGTTTACTTTCTTGCTTACAAATCAGAGGCATTTGAAAAGTTTCAAGAATTTAACGCTTTTGCTAAAAAGTAAAGTGGGCATGTCATAAAAACACTTCGAACTAATAGAGGAGGAGAATTCTTATCTAATGAATTTGGTTCCTTTTGCAAGCTAGATGTTATTCGCAGGCAGTTGACAGAAAGAAGAACTCCCGAACGTAATGGGGTTGCTGAAATGAAGAACAAAGAACAGGAAAGTCGTTGAAATGGCTAGAAGCATATTAAATAAAAAATGACTTCGAAATGATTTTTGGGAAATGCTGTGGCAACATCTGTCTTCCTCCTAAACATATCTCCAACAAAGGCAGTGCACAACAAAACTCTATCTAAAGATTGGTGGAAAAGAAATCCTGATGTGAGTTGTTTAAAAATGTTTGGTAGCATTGTTTATTCTTTGATTGACTCTAGTGATCATACCAAGGTTGATAAGAAAAGTGAAAAATGTATTTTTGTTGGATATAGCAATGGAACCAAGAGTTATCGGTTGTATAATACAGAAACAAAGAAACTAATTATTCGTCGAGATGTTATATTTGATAAAAACAGTTTCTGGAATTGAGAAGGAGTAAAAAGTCAGCATGTGTCATTTACAGAAGATGAAGTTGAGCCAACATAGTTAAAGGGGAAAACAATGTCACCTTAAGCTTCTCAATCTCCAAGTTCTTTTGTGAGTGTTTCTCCAAGGGATCAAAGTAGTGAGGACATCAACAACATTGATCCTACTCTCGATACTGATACACATCCACGTAAGTTTCGATTTTTGGAAGAGATTTATGAATCATGAACTTTTATTCTTATGATTGCAGATCCTGTGAGTTATGAGGAGACAGAAGGAAAAAAAAAGAATGGAAGAACTCTATGAAAGAAGCAATGGCTGCAATTGAAAAAAAAATATAAATGGGAGTAGTAGACTTGCCACCTTAAAAAAATGCAATTGGAGTAAAATGGATCTATAAGGTGAAGTACAATACAGATGGAACCGTACAAAAATTCAAAGCAAGACTCGTTACAAAATGGGTATGTTCAAAAGCATGGAATAGATTTCTTTAACAAATTTTATCTCGTTGTTAGATTTGAAACTATTAGAATTATTTTGGGTATAGCAGCTCAAATGAAATTGCATATCTTTCAGTTTGATGTTAAATATGCATTTTTAAATGGTTGTTTGGAAGGAGATGTGTATGTTGAACAGCCACAGGGGTTTGTCATCGAAGGAAAAAAGGAGAAAGTCTACAAACTGAAGAAGGCTTTATATGGATTGAAGCAAGCCCCAAAAACATGGTATAATAGACTTGACTATTTTCTTCATCAAAATGGGTTCCACCGAAGTGATAGTGAGTCCACTTTATATGTAAAGGTGAAAGATAATGGCGATATTCTCATTGTGTGTGTTTATGTGGATGATATCAGATACACTGGATCTTTTAGCATTCTTATCAAAGAATTTAAGGAGAACATGATGCATGAGTTTGATATGTTTGATTTGAGATTATGACATTATTTTCTTGGTCTTCAAGTTCAGCAAATTAATGATGGTATTTTTATTTCTTAAGAAAAATACACATTAGATTTGCTTAAGAAATATAATATGTTGAATTGCAAGACACCTTCTACTCCCATGAACACAAGTGAGAAATTGACTATGAATGATGGGACTGAAAAGGCTGATGAAAAGTTTTTTAGAGGGATGGTTGGAGGATTATTGTATTTGACTCACTCTCGTCTACATATTATGTTTTCTATCAGTTTGGTCTCAGGATTTATGCATAACCCTTCTGTGCATCATCTTCGAGCAGCAAAACGAATTCTTCTTTATATCTGAGCATCAAGCAATTATGGGATTTGGTATAAACCAATTGGTCATTCTAAATTGCTTGGTTATACTGACAGTGATTGGGCTGGTTTTATAGATGACAGGAAAGACACAAGTGGATTTGTTTTCAGTCTTGGTTCAGGAGCTATTTCATGGATCTCTAAGAAGCAAGCGACAGTTGCATTATCCTCTTCTGAAGCTGAATAAGTTGCGGCTTCGTCAGTTGCGTGTCAAGCCATATGGATGCGAATGATTTTGGAAGACTTGCACCATGTTCAAAGAGAGGGGACAGAGATCTATTGTGATAACAAGGCTACAATCTCAATGACAAAGAATCCAATTTTCCATGGAAGAACAAAGCATATTGAGATTCGTCACCACTTCATTCGAAATGTTGTTGCTGATGGAAATATGGCTCGATTGGGAGCCTTATTTAGAATAGAAATTCTTATTCTCAGTTTAGGAAACTTCCTAAACCTACTCTCCTTCTCCTACTTCTTCTCTATCTCTTTACTATTTTCATTTGGGGAAAACCTCTATCAAAGAGAGGGACTTCCGTAGGTTGTGTGTGTGGCCCTATTGGGCACCACCGTGGGTTTGTGTATGTGAGAGAGAATCCGTGAGGAAGAGAGACTTGGGAATAGGTTTGTACTTTGTAATACATTTGATTATAGTGAAATCTTTTGTGAGTGTTGTCTGTGGATGTAGGCTTCAGCTGAACCACGTTAAATCTTGTTTCTCTTATGATTGATTGTGTGTTTTCGATTTCGATTTGCTTCCGCTGTGATTTGGAGGATTAAAATCCCAACAAATGGTATCAGTAGCTTTGATTTTTCGATTTGGGCTTTGTGGGTTGTGATTTGGACATGGATTATTTTGATTTGGGTGAAGAAGAAGCAGAGGAATTGGAGTTGTTGGATCTGTTTGTCGAAGGTGAAGATAAGGAGTAGGAGGGATTTCGTTGCAGCCCATTCATTTCTCTCGGATGCTGCAACAAGGGAAATTTGCACTTCTCTTTGTCTTTGGTGTTGTGGTTGTCCTTCTACTGCGTCCGCTTGCAACCTTTGCTTCCATCGCCGTCCTTTTCTGCCGCTGCTTCTTGCCTCCGTTTGTACCTATCGCCATTGGAGAGAGCTGTGAGTTCTGACCTCTCTCTCGCCTGGGATTGTTAAAAGAAAAGAAAAGAGTTTTTGGAATTGGTTTTGTGCTTTGGAAGAAGAAAAGGAAAGAATTTTTTTATTTTTCATCTATGTAGTGACAGTGAAAGGAAAAGATACTGCTTTTTGGAAGATTGGAAAAACATTATTTATTTGAAGCTTTCAAAGAACCACTGTTGATTTGAAATTTGGGAAAAGTAGACTCACTTTTTCTTTCTCTCATTAAAACATTGTTTGGTGGTATAAAGGACCACACTTTTGGGGGCTTTTGAGAGATCATAATTTCGGGTGACCTGCATGACCACAACACTATTCATTTGGTGGTCTACAGGATTGCGCTTTCTGGTACTCTTGAAGGACTACAATTTTTGTACTCCCTGTAAGATTACGATCTCAGGTACACCTTCAGTAAAAAAAAAAAAATTGAAAATTTTGAAATTTTTTGGAGTTGCTAGCAGTGCTTTTTACGAAGGTGTTCTGAGCATTGAAGTTGTTTTGCTAAGTTGCTTGGTGATTATTTGGAATTTTTTGGAGAGTATTTTATTGAAATTTGGAAAGGACGCTTGCTTTGTTTTTTGTTGGTGATCCGGGATGAAGGAATTTGAGTTGGAAGTTCGTTGTTTTAGATTTGAATTTCTATTTGTCGGTGATTGTTCGAATTTGAATTTGAAGTCGACTACAAATGTTGAAGAAGTTGAAGATGATTATTTTATGTTGGCTTCGATTGGCTCATCGTTTGTTTGATATTCTTATGAATGGATTTGGATGTGAGTTGCACCTATCAATTGGGTCCCGACAGGGATTTGGTTTCTAGCTTTGAGAAGTTGGATGAGTTGGATACGTGAATTTCGTTTGAAGTTTTATGGTGGAGCGATTAGAGTATTGGTTGTTCGTTGTGTACTGAATTTGAAAAATAATCTCATCATATTTGGGTGCTTCAGAATTCGAAGGCTCCGAGCACCGTTTGGATTTGGTCAACATTCTGTATGTTTGGACATCTTCGGGTGTATGACGCGTACGAGCTCATTTCGTGGCAACATTCAACATTGGTTTTTTCATTCGTTTGCTTGGCATGAGATTTCTTGCCAAGTTGGAGTTATCAGAGGTGATCTGTTTGTCTGCAAATCTCACCAAGGTGGAGATTGTTGGAAATATGGCTTGATTTGGAGCCTTATTTAGAATAGAAGTTCTTATTCTCAGTTTAGGAAACTTCCTAAACCTACTCTCCTTCTCCTACTTCTCTATCTCTTTACTATTTTCGTTTGGGGAAAACCTCTATAAAAGAGAGGGACTTCCGTAGGCTGTGAGTGTGGCCCTATTGGGCACCACCGTGGGTTTGTGTATGTGAGAGAGAATCCGTGAGGAAGAGAGATTTGGGAATGGGTTTGTACTTTGTAATACCTTTGATTATAGTGAAATCTTTTGTGAGTGTTGCCCGTGGATGTAGGCTCCGGCCGAAGCACGTTAAATCTTGTCTCTCTTATGATTGATTGTGTGTTTTTGATTTCGATTCGCTTCCGCTGTGATTTGGGGGATTAAAATCCTAACAGTTGCAGAATGCATGATCGTGACGAAGTATTGTTCAACTAATGATCAAGTTGCAGATGGGTTCACCAAGGCACTCTCATATCCAAAGTTCGTAAAACTCAGATCTTCTCTCAGTGTTTCCACCACACATAAATTGACTTAGTCTCATGTTGAGTCATGGTTTGTTTTGTGAGTCATCCCACTATCCCATCATTTAGGATGTGGGTTGTTAGTCTCATTAATGTGGGATTAGGTGTCCCATGTTTGTTAGTGAGGTGTCCTATGATTGTTAGTGAGGTGTCCCATGTTGTGGCAATGGGTCCCTAGACTTAGGCATTTTATGGTTAGTTATGTTAGTTGGTTAATGGTGTTTGTAGGTAGTTATTCTAAGAAAGTGGGGATGCCCACTATGTTATCATTTTTTATATAAATTGATGTGTAATCAAAGTTGAAATAATGAAGCAAAAACTTATTGTTGGGATCAAACAAATCAGCGTGGTGTTCTCCATTCTCTCTCTTTCTCCATCAAGAAATTCTATAGCATTTGATGAAGACAATGCAGTGGAGAAAGGGAAACTTGAAGAAGAAAGAGAGAGTCTTTTCCTCGAAATTAAATTTGTATCTTATGTTCCATGACAAAAGGCTTCTTTTTGTTTTTCTTTCGTCTTACTTGTTATAGCACATGTATAAGGGGTTGGCTTGAACCTATAGGGGATTTGTTTGACGGTCAAGAAGTTCTCTTCATAAAGAGAGGTCTTGGGTTCGATTCACGCTCAAACTTCTTTGGGCCACTCCCTATGCAATTACTCCTCAGTGGCTTACCGGTGTTTGTCGATTAGGAGGTTTACACATGCTCATGAGATTAATCTCACCTCCAATGTGCAATGAGGATATCCATGTTAAAAAATAATAATAATAATTAAATATTAGATGAAGCCATTCATCAGCTTGGAGGACTTCTAGATGTTTTCAAGAACTCAGATACTTGAATATCAGATGACTATTGTATTTCTTTGTTTGTCTTACTACTTGCATCATTTGTTGCTCTATTCTTCCTGCTTGTTTCTTACACTGTTATACTTGTGCCATTTGTGATGCTTCTTTGCCCTTTTGACTTTTCATTTGATCGCTCATCAGCAATAAATCTCATTCAACTAATTTAGAGAAATTATCTTTCATTTGACAAAGCTAATTTGTCACAATGAATGCCATTTACCTTTTAATTTGTAAGATATATAGCCTTTTTGAGTATACTCATTAAAAAAAATTGGAATCCATTCAATATGAAATAGATTTCATGTGGCAAATATTATAAAAAAAAAATTATGACACTGTAGAAATAAGATGTGGCATACTTATAGAGTATAAAGACCTTGTCAAATAAGCCTGTGAGGGTTGGCTTGACGATAAAAACCTACCTTAGATGTAGTAGGTCTTGAGTTCAAGTCAATCTCAATATAAAAAGGCCACTCCTCGTAGTGTTACCCTGAAAAAAAACATTGTACCTAGCAAAGGTTAACTTTATAAAGTTTTTGCCTACTTTAGACAAATAATGGAGGTTGAAACCTTTTTCTATACTTTTTTTTTCTCAACTATAAGTTAAATCTTTCTCAATTATATGTTAAATCTTCAAATTCGTGTGGACCATATATGCAAACAACATTATCAACTAGCTTTTTATAGAGTTGAAAATATCGATCACCTGATACATTTCTTCAATACAATTTCTTTCTCCTCTATTTTTTAACTTTAATAGGGAAAATTGAAACCTAGTATGAGCATATTTTTATTCAAAATAAAGGCTATTTTTATAGAGTACTAGACCTTTGAGAGTCGAAGTTTTGGTACAAATAAACTATGTCCAAGAAATTTGAAAAATGTCAAAAAAATTTAGAAAATAGGAAACCAACTTGAGAAAATACTTAATATGAAATTCATTAAATTATTTTCACAAAAATCTTTAATTCAAGGTTGCGCAGAGCTAAAATCAAGGGTTAAAATATCACATTTGGCGATATATAGGCGATATAGATATATCACCGATATTTTTCTCTCTCATCTGATTTTTATTATTTTTCAAAAAATTTAAGAAAATTTTCAGAAAATGAAGAAAATTATGGGCTTCATGGATATGCAATTTTTTCATTAAATATCGGTCATTTACATATTCAAATGAATTTTTAAATTTATGAATTCGAGAATATCAAATACTTTAAAAAAATGATGAAAATTTACAAAAATGAAAAATGATGTGCAAACTATTTTTTGAAAGCAATCTTGATATAAATATTTAAGCTCTTTATATGATATGAAAAAAATACAAAATTGATATCTATATGACTTGTATTCAATAGATATTATGATTCAATATGATATTTTTTATAGATATCTATATGATTCTTATTCAATAGATAGATATGCTATTATATGATTTTAATATGATATTTACATGATTTTAATATTTTATATGATAACTCTACTTTTCAATATGAATTTATATGATTTTTTCATTTTAATTTTTTATGATTAACTCTATTTTTCAATATGATTGTTTCTACAAATATGATATCATTTAAAAAAATGATTTTGGAAATTAAAAAATTCATTATTGGGTTGATATCGCCCTTTATTTTTAAATAAAATTATGGAAATATAAAATAAATCGGGCTGATATCGGCCTTTTTTTAAAAAAAAAATCTGGAAACTATAAAATACAATGTCGGCCCTTTCTTTTATAATTTTTTTTTGAAATTATGAAATACAATATCGGGCCAATATCGTGAGGCCATTTATTTTAATTTTTTGGAAACATAAAAAATCAAATATTGGCCGACATTTTATATATCTGCCGATATCAAGGGCAATATGTATCCCGATATATTGCCGATATTAACTGGGCTCCACATATATATATCAGCCGATACGAATTTTTCACTTTAGGCTGAAATTTAATTTTTTTATTAAAATAACTCAAAATGGGCAAATTTTAAGGAAAAAATGTTGAAATTGAAAACTACTTTAACACTTGAAGAACTTGCTTCTAAAACTTCTTAGAATCACACTTACTACCTGATTTAACTCGAAAAATTGTATTGGTTGCTATTGTCCTGTACGTATTGGTCTCATTATTGGCCGATACTTCCTGATATGTATTGGTCCTGCTATTGGCCGATACGCCTCTTATACCGCCAATGTGATATGTATCGCATTGGCCAATATTTAAACATTTGGATTTATATCATGGTTATCAAATCCATTACAGAACCTATTTTGATTTTATTTTCATAACGGAACATTCTAGCATTTTGGCCATTTTAATGTTTCGTTTCATAAAAGATTGCATAAAAAAAATTAAAATGTAAAAAATATATAAAATAAAAAGATAATAATGCAAACTTATAAATATAATTTAGTTTATTATCTTGATTATTTTACACTAATCTACTTAAGTAAAAATGTAAATTATCATTCAATAACTATTTATGTTTGTAATCGCAATTCATAATAGTGTAATTAAAAAATAATAATTCAAGAATGTTTGAGTTTTATTCTAACAATAATAAAATACAAATTGAATTGGTCAAAAAATCCAAAAAATAACCAAAAAAAAAAAAATTAAATTTATGTCAAAAATTATAAAATAAACATAGGCACAGTGAGTCCATTTCATTTTTTTTTTTCTCAAATTTTTGTCATATACAGTAAAATAAACTATATGAATTCAAAATATAATTCATGAAATACAACTTAACTAAATTTCAGCCATAAACTCAATTTTTGACCATTTGATCTTAGTGACAAAAATTATCAAGAGTTTTTGAGTTAAGGATAGTTGATAACTTTGATCACTAAGATCAAATGACTCTAAATTGAATTTTATGAAAAAATAAATTTGGACAGCGATTCTCCTACGGGAGTTTTATGTAACGACATGGGTTTTAGTATATTGCCAATTTTACCCTTCGCATGAACACTAAAATCGGCTTGCCAAAATTTATTATGAAGAGTAAAATCAGCTTGCCGAAATTTTACCCTTCGCATGAACAATAAAATCGGCTCACCAAAGTTTTGCATGAATAGTAAATCGCATCGCCGAAATTTCACCTTTCGCAAGAACAGCAAAATCAATTCACTGAAATTTTGCGTTAACGGTACAACTAAAAGGGTCTTGTACACCTTGGACCAAGACCCATTATTTAAGTTATTTTGAAGAGTGAGCAAGCCCATTTAAGTCCACTTGTCTAGTAAAGATACATGGAAAGAGTCATAATTTAAAGCCCATTTAGGGTTACTTTTCAAAAATAGAATCCAACTACACATGACCCACTGTTAAGAATGACAAAAAAGATAACACCCATTCTTATTAATTGAAATGCAATAGTGATAGATTAGAAGAAAGAAAATGAGATCAATTTTGTAAGTGGCCCCACAAAGCTGGATTCATTTTTAAACGAAGCCCAGGCTTAAACTGTTATTAAATGAATTAAATTTTTGGTCTCTTCATGAAATGAACTGATCTTAGGCACATGTCAGGGTATAAATATCGATTGGCCGATATATATCGGGTTTAAAACCTTTATAAATCAGCTGATATGATATTTGCGATATCGGCCGACATGGCCGCCAGCTCTGAAATCCCCTAAAATCTCATGGGCTCTAAGCCGAGTGAGATTTCAGAGGCCTTTTGTGACTGATATATTAAGGAGTTTAAGTGTGTGGGGGACCTTTCTATCTGGAGGCTCTAAGCGGCGGCCTATACCGCCTATGCCCAGGGCTGGCCCTGTCGGCCGATACAATGTTTCCAATATCGGTCGATATCCGATATTTATCGTCGATATTGGTGGTTTTAATTAAAAAAAAAAATAGGAGAGAAATTTCTCTGCCGAGATTTTTTCCCTGCTACTAATCATTAAAACATGAACAACCTTGCATATAAAGGTCATGATCGGGCCAAATCTTTGTCGGACTCCAGCCCGTCACCACCCCCTTTGTTGATGAACCCATAGTTTTCTAACCGTGTCAAGTTCTTTGTCAACCCAACCCAGTGGAAAACCTAGTCATTGGGTAAGGTCATATTGGGTGGACCAAATTTTAAATTTGCCCGAGTTGTTGGTTGACTCACTAAATTAACTCAATCCGATCATATACTTGGTCACTGGATGGGTCAAAGTAGATGGAATCGAGTGTTAAAAGTTACTAGTAGACTTAGTTGGGTCAACTCAACTAATTCAAATTATTGTTGAATCACTTCATCAACTAGATTAGGTCTTCAAATAAAATAATGAATTGTTATTTGTTAGAATTTAAGAGTTACGCAAATAGGTGTTGATCATTTTTAGTGATGATAATGAAGTTATGGATAACGTATGATTTAAAATTATACTTATTCTGGTAATCTTATTAGCGATTTAATAACTATAAATTTTAGTAGTTTTTATATTTTTATATTTTTGCAAGATAAATCTATAGATTCAATAAAAATAATTGTATAAATTGAATCAAGCAACCAGTTTGACTCTCAAAAGTCACCTCTTGACCCAACCCAGTAAATGATGGTATCCTGGGCAAAAATTGAAAATATTTAAAAAAAAATTAATCGAACCTACTTAGTTAACGCACTGAGTCTCGTGGTTGGCTTGAATTCTGAGTCTTGGTTTTGATCTTGATTTGAAAACTATGGATGAACTGAATAAGAAATCGTGAAGACTTAATCACTCCTTTAGATTTGATCTTAATATTGTACCAAAATTGACATTACCCTATTTTAAATACACCAAGTCCACATTAACTGACTGGTCCTTGTTAACCTTTGGCCGTTGAAATGTCTACGAGAGTTGGTCGACGAATAGTGTTGCAGATTTTTTAGTGAAAGTTGAGGTCCAGAAAAGAATGTTGACAATGGAATTTTTGTATCCCATCTCATTGGATTAGGATGCATTGGGTCAAGGGTTATGAAAAGTTGATATATATGGTTTAATATAATCCACTTATACAAGCCCTATTCTATACCATATTTTAATAAAATCCATTTTAATATTTGTTCAAGATAAAAGAAAAAAGAAGAAGTGCCTATTAGGGGCTCAATATGGTTATTCAAGGTTTTAGGTTTTCTTTATAACTTTTTTTCTGATACTTTTTATATTTCTGATTATTTATTTGGTTTGTTATAAATCAAATATAATCTTAATTATTAATTTTGCCATACTATGAAGCATACAATGGTTACAAGTGGAAGTTGCTGTGAGAAGGGAGAAGCCACTTTAGACTTAACACTAAAATTGTAATAAAGGGTTTTATAAATTGGTAAGTGACACTGAATATAATTTTTTATTGTGAAATAGAATTTAGAAAGTGTGATAAAGATAAGATCGGATAAATTACTACAATGATAATTAATTTTTTAACTTTTTCGCTTTGAATGTTTTGCTACATATGAAAAACAAAAAAAAAAAAAAAATCATTTTTGAAGTTTTTATGTTCTTTTTTTTTTTTTTGAAATGGTTCATATATTAATAATAAAGGCACCAGAGGTGCAAATACAAAGAGAATAACCAACACAAAGATAGACAACAAAGAAGAGAGTTACAATAAACTAATAAAACATAACTCAGCCGACAAATTACTAGACTGATGGAGCCGATGAAGCTCGAAGTTGATGGATAGAAAATTGGAGCACCAAAAACTTTCCTCAAGGCCACCAAAGAACAACCTAATCCAGGATAGGAATTCAAACGGGTTCCAAATTATCACCTCGAAGGCGTAGTTTTTATGTTCTTTCAATCCAGGATAGGAATTCAAATGGGTTCCAAATCATCACCATGAAGGTGTAGTTTTTATGTTCTTTCAACATGACAAAAAAAAATTATTTACAAATGACTACACTTGAGCATGGCAGATTTTAATAAACTATTCATCTAACAATCGGTAATGATTTTTGCACCCTTATTTTCTCATATGATGCACCCCTTTAAAATGAATTTCCAAATTTTCCCTTATTTCTCTCCTCCGCTCTTTTCTTCTTTCCTAAAAGCAAAGGTAAATTTGAAAATTCCTTATAAAAATATACACTATAGGAGATAATGTGGGGGTGCAAAGTCACTATCCTAACAAACTTTACGTATGACATGATTTATCATGGCAGTTTTTAGAAGATATTGATCAGAAGGATAAAATTTCTTTTAGGTAATTTTTTTATATTCAATATCACTAAACCATGGTTAAAGACACAAGGTTACATTTTTATTATTTAAGAATAAAGAAGGGTGGAAGAGTTTTTGCAGGATTTATAAAACTGTAAAATTCATTTCTTAAAAAAAAAAAAACACAAACACACGCACTATGTCATTGGAGAGGCTATGCAATTCCTAGAACTGAACTCATTTTAGCCAGAATATAGCAGTAGTTGATGTTTTCAACATCAAACCACTGATCAGAACTGTTTCAGGCACTGGTTTAGGGTACATCTCTGATGATTTCACTAGCGAAGGTACATCTTTGATGATTGGCTGAACTAGACAAAACTGAGAAAGCCACCATTTTCGTGGTTCTTACCATCTTGGCAGAAGTGGATCCTGGCTGTTGATCTGGTGAGGTTGCTATCAATTTGCATGCCACTGATTATAGGTGACTTAAAAGAATTATTTGATTGGTTTCAAATCGTGCATCATGACTGATTCAGTAGTGCTTATTAGATGAATAGATTTGATCAAGAGTCCCAAAGATGAGGACTGCAGCAAGTAAGATATGTCTACATTATTTAAATAGCAATAATTCAAATAATTCAATGAATGGGTGATTCTATATTGGAGCTAAGACTAATCTCAGAGATAGACGAAACCACCCGCAAGGCTCGTGTATCGGATTACTCTGGGAGAGTTGAATCCAAGACCTCGAATCTATTTTTAAAAGCTCTAACTAACTGAACTACACCCATGCAAATAATGAATGCATGATTTAGGATTTCAACCTCTTCTAAAGAAAGAAGTAATGATAGTTCCCACGATTTTGATAACAAATCTTTGCAACATTTTCTACAGTTTTAAGCAATGCAGGAACATGGAGACAGAACACCATGTTGAAATAGGCAGCCAGATACCAGTGCTGATAAGTTTGGAGTATAATGAAGTAAAGATACTTCTCTGTGCTTTTGAGTTCAAAGAGAGTAATGAACAAATGATACTTCTCTGTAGGAGAAGGATCCCCACAAGATGAAAATCATGTAGATTACGTGGATACTGAATATCTGAAAATGATTTCTATCTGGAATTTATTGAATATAAGATCTTCAAACGTTATTGGCTTGTGGAAATGAATGTGTTAAAACAATAGAAATGTAATCTGAAGCTGAAATGGAAAAGAGAACACTTTCAAAACATGTACATTTGTTACTAAAATATTTGCACAAAATTGAATATGTAGAATTGCATTTATCAGTACAAGAACAGGAGACTCGCACTGTTCAAGCCGCAATGCCTTCTCAGGCATTTCAGAGAAAGCACCATAATTAAGTATGGCAGCTTCATGGATCTTAAGAAATTACCAAATTCTTATCCAGAGTATGGCAAATATCAGGCCTGCAAGGCGTGAATTCGTAGAGCATCTTGTAGATTAATCACGGCCCCATCATAGTTAACAAAACCCATGAACCAGAATTCGTGGTTGTCGACAGAGATAGCTTGGATGTATTTTTCAGCAGGATTGACATTGCTTGCTGAAGGATTGACTGCTTTCAGCTGATGCAATGGAATCATCACCTGATTAAATTAAACAGACAAATTCAGACAGGTCTATTCAAAATCATGTAGTAACCAACATGCAATTTACATGCCTCAAATTGCTTGGTGGGTGGAAGTTTGCATTTGGAAATGCTTCTGTTTTTTCATAAGTTATAGCTACATTTTTTTATTTTAGGGAACTTAAAAGTTTATTTATATACAGAAGGAGAGTACATAGACACTAAGACGTCACACATCTGGAGAAAATATGCACTACAAAGTGGGGACCCCCTTGACATGATATAGGTTCCAGCCAACCTCCCGCTTTTCTTTAAAAAGGAAAAAGGAAACCCAGCAATTGCCAAACTTCATTAATTGTTCTTGCAGAAGTTTCTTACTAAGCTGCCATCTCATCTCTGAAGCGCAAAGAATCCAGATTTCCCACCCTAAGCTGTATGTTTACCAGGATTGTCTCCTATCTAATCTGCATGTTTGCCAGCATATATCATAGCAAATGCCTTTCCCGTAATCTAATTCTCCAGTGACAGTGCCTTATTTCATTTAAATTTCTTTTGAACACTACCAAACATGATGCATGAATTGAAAGAAGAAATGGTCAAGAAGAAACCAATCCTTTACTGAAGATACTATTGCAAAAGCTCTCTTATTTTTAACCTTAAAAAAGAAAAAGACCATCACCCTTTAAATTATCCATTTACTAGCATTTCTCTCAGTGAATGCATATTTCAGTATGAAGGGAAATGAGTAACCATGATCATACCTAATGTGCTGATAGAAAAATAAGAGCTGTATTTACGTACTGTTTGTCCCATCCAGGAACCGCTGTCAGATACAATGAAGGGAGGGAGAATATTCAGGTATGTCAAATCCTTTACTCAAGGTACTATTTCAAAAGCTCTCTGTTTTTAACCTTTTAAAAAAAAAAAAAAACCATCACCCTTTATTTTATCTATTTACTTGCATTTCTCTCGGTGAATTCATATTTCAGTATGAAAGGAAATGAGTATTCTTGATCATACTAATGTTCTGAAAGAAAAATAAGAGCTGTACTCCCATCTAGGAAGCGCTGTCAGATACAGTAACGAGGAAGAACATTCAGGTATGTCATATACAATGAAGGAGGGAGAATATTCAGGTATGTCAAATCCTTTACTCAAGGTACTATTTCAAAAGCTCTCTGTTTTTAACCTTTAAAAAAAAGAAAGACCATCACCCTTTATTTTATCTATTTACTTGCATTTCTCTCGGTGAATTCATATTTCAGTATGAAAGGAAATGAGTATTCTTGATCATACCTAATGTTCTGAAAGAAAAATAAGAGCTGTACTCCCATCTAGGAATCGCTGTCAGATACAGTAACGAGGAAGAACATTCAGGTATGTCATACTTTAAGGTCCACTAACGTGAGGGAAAACATCCTCGCAAAAGGAGTGCTCTTAGATTGTGTAGTAACTAGAAGTTAGTTTTTTTAGCTCTTTCTATGGGGCTGGGTGCTTTTGTTTCGTGGGGGCTTGTTAGCTTTGTTTTCCTAGGCTGAGAGTGGCTGTTTTCTTTTTGAGGCAAGTTTCTGTCTTGGGCTGTATTCTTATCTCTAAATCAATAAATATAACCTGTACAAAAGAAATATATCAATTCTACTTAGTATGTGACAATGATTTACCAAGTTTCAAACAACCCTGTCTCAAGAACATAATGATTGGATCATAAAAAAACCAATGAGTTTATGCTTTCTCATATCATCATAATCATCATCAACAGCCAATATCCCATCTATATGGAGGCAACTTTATGAGTTTTTCTTCTCCAATTGACCCTATCATAAACCATACCATCAATCACATCCTTCCCTTCGTATTTTCAAAGGTTGCCCTCTTTTCATAGTGTCTTCAATCCATAGCTTCTTAACTCTACGCACTTATGTTTGGTTTTCTATTAATATGACCAAACCACCTTAAACGAGTTTCTCTCAATTTGTCATTTGTCAGAGCTATCATTAAACTATCCTTTTCACATTCGTTTCTAACTCTATCCTTTAACGTTAAATCACTCATTCAACGTACCGTTGTCCTAACTTTATTTATTTGCCTTTTCTCATTGTCCAACATTTTGCTCCGTATAGCATTGCAGATCTAATAAGTGTTTTTATAGAATCAACATTTTAGGCGTAAGGAGACTCTTTTATCATATACAAGACCCACTAGCTTGTTTACATTTTGTCCACCCCGTGTCTATTCTATTCATCATATTTAAGTCAAAACCTCCTTCGAGATTCTACCACAGAACCCAAGTATCTAAACTTATCATAATCTGCAACTAAGTTGTTTTCCATTTTTATCAGGTTAGCCTCACTTGTCTAACGCACTAAAGTTACATTCCATGTATTCTATTTTAGTTCTACTAATTTTCAAATTATTTGACTCCAACATTCTCCTCCACAAATCTATCCTTACTTGTATGCAAATACATATTCCAACACCATGTCCAAGAATAATTGGAAAGTCAATCTACATTGCAGAATTGGAGAACTTCACCACAAGATGGATTTGTTATTATGAATAAAAGAGGCAAATCCAAAACATACATTCAAAACTACATTGGTGAAAGAGATGCACAGTAATTCCTCACAGTCTATATGTATACCATAGAGCCTACCCTTATTCATCAAAGAAACATGTTAGTTGTGGACAGACAAGGATCTGCATCAGCCAACTAAACATTAATCATATCAAAGGAGAGTATCAGGGCAGAAAAAGTAGTTCCATGCATGAACTCAAGTGTCGATAAATTGCCACATGTCGAAGTACATTAAATTATACAATCACTTTCTAGAATCTAGTTTTTTAGTACTATTCTGACTGGTAATGAATGCTTGTCATTGGAAATGATTCTCGTAACTAAAAATGTTCCAAAGAACAGAATGTCTCATTTTAAACTGGAACAGGATCTTGCTTTGCAAGACATTAGCATTGTTTACATTAAAATGAAAATAAATGGCAACAGAAATACCTTGTAATAGCTCCATTCAGTTTGGTCCCCAACTTTGTAAGGAAGAGGGCTGTCGCTACAAAATGCAAGCTTTGCAGTGGAAAGATATAAAATCCCCATGACTGGACCCGCAGATGTTGACAAATAGCAAGCATATGTTTTCAAAAGCTGCTCCTCAGAAAATGTGTCAAAATTTTGTCGAAAGATCTTCTCATAACCCCCTTCAGCTAGAATTTTGGTTCCTTGAGCAAGCCTTCCCATGGCGACATCAGTAAAACTAGGGCCTGTCTTCACTGATATAATAGAAGGTTGTCAAAACATTCACTTCTAAGATGCACATGGAATGTGCTGGTATTGAATTGTCAAACTGAAGCTCAAGAAGAATGAAATAGAAAGCAAACTTAAAACATTTATTCTTATATCCAAATAGAACATGGTATTTTGAGACATGGTAGAAATGAAAATAAATTGAAAACAAAAAATTTCGATCACAGTGATGAGTAGAATGAAATGGGTAAGCAGATTCAAGGTCAAGCAACTGTCTATAGCATGGATCCCCTATGGTGCCTTATTTGTGGTGCACCCATGAACCCCTATGGATGAGTTGGTTAAAAAGTTTATTGCTCGAATAAGATGCTAGTAAAAAATCACCACTATTGGATAAGTAAAGCCACAGTTTTTGAGGTCCTAAAAATTCAGTTTTATCTAATGGTTAAACTTCATGGGGTTAGACCGTTAGATCAATGAGACATTAAACTCAGAATAGGGTCAAATTACATATGGATCCAATTCATGACAAATAAGTGCATGTGAGAGGGAGAGGGGTGTATTTGGGGCCATGGTGAGCCCCACAAGGCTGTCACTGCATGAAAGTTCTTGTAGTGACCACCTTAGGGGAAATTTTCTAATAGATAAATAGATAGATACACGGGGAGTAAGTGAATGTGAGAGGGAGAGGGAGATGGATCCAATTCACGGGGAGTAAGTATGTGTGAGAGGGAGAGGGGTGTATTTGGGGCCATGGTGGACCCCACAAGGCTGTCACTGCATGAAAGTTTCTTGTAGCGATCACCTTAGGGGAAATTTTCTAATAGATATATGAATAGATAGCTACAAGGGACAACTTAATGTGACTGTCAAATAAATCTTAACCATTTGTTCATTGGACAGTTGCAATTTGCTTCTATGTGAGCAAGCCAAAAAAAAAGGAAATTTCATCCAAAATGGGCTAAACATAATAGAAAAACGAATTTTAGACTTCTTTTGTTAGTTTGAAAGATTTTACCTATTCTGCCATATTAGCATTAAAACAGTGGGAAAAAATTAAACCAAAAAATAGTTAAAACGGATTTAAATATTAGATTTTCGCAAGGTTGAAAGATTCTATCCACCATTATCATATTATTATCTAAAACATAAGAGAAATTGGTGGAAAAAAAACTAAAAAGAAAAATGATTCTATAATTAAATTTGATGAGTTAAGGATTTGGTCCACCTTTTTCATGTAACTATCTAAAAATAGGAAATTCGGAAGATTAAGCATGTCTGAACCTAAAGAAAAATTAATGAAAATCCTTACTTTTTCCTTGTCACAAGCATCCTATTATAGTAATCCTTTAAGGATCTCAATAGATAAGCTCTTAAGGTAGTTTCCAACAAAGAAAAACCTTTTTAAGAGATTAGTCCCCACAATATTACTATTTTAGCAATAGAATCAAATATTGAAGTCAATTGTATAGCAACTTTTCTTGCATGTCATGTCCTTTGGGTTCATTGGTCATGTCTATGTAGGCCATTTGGCCTATCTATATATCTTATGTCAGGTCCAAATTTATTCAACCTTTTGGCCTGTTTTGGTTTCTTTCCATCTTCTATAATCCACATTGGCAGATTGCTTTTAATTAATGAAAGTTTGAAAACATTTAACCCAAAAGAAAAATCATTTGACCAGTAACACTTCTAATATGTGAAATTCAAGAATAGTAAACATGAACATGCGAAGCACGTCCTTCAACTTGTAATACAAAAAGCAAGGCCCAACGTGCAGTTGGCCCAGAAGCAATATGCATTTATCTCACTAAAAAACATCGAATGTAAGTCACACTTGTGAAAACCAAAGACTATGACTATGATTTCCAGCCACCAATGAGTTGAACATCAAAGCCCATAAATTAATCAAAACCAAATCCCATTGCGTGATATTCGACTTGATCTTGAAAATTACAACTTCCATGGCCAATGTTTTGTCTTAAAAAATGCTTCTATTCCTTCAAGCCAAAATAAACCATATGATGACCAAAGGAACCATTTTCCAAGGGACCTAGCTTTTCTTTGGGAAAGGACCCAAACCCCATCTAAAAATATGAGACTAAAGCAAAAGTGTATCACTTGCACATTGAAGAATAGGGAAATCAAATAAAACCCAATGAGTGATGCAAGAGGGCACTGAATAAAGGGTTTACGGTAGAGACAAAGTTGATATGCAAAGTCATTATCATTTTCCCTTACAGATATTTTGTTATGTCTTGAACAAGTGACAATCATGACAATTTGTTCATAACAAATGAAAACATGATCAGCTAGAGACCCTAAGCCTTAAAGGGAACATATCAGCCAATGTAAGTCCTTTTCCTAGTATCTAACATTACAACATGTCAGTAGAGGAGGGGACCACAAAAGTTGTACTATTGCAATAATCAAGTGTATAAATATATAAACTATGAGAATCTTAATAGATTCAAACATATCTAGGCAGATCTCATTAAATCCTAATAGATGATATCTACCTAATTAGAAAAACAGTCCATTGTAAACCACATCATTCCAAATATATATATCAACATCCCTCTTCAAACACAAGTGGGTTCAAAACTTGAGTTTGAATCATAGTTGTCAGATTTGTGCCGGTATCCGTTCCTTTTTTTACTCTTAATTGGAGCGTTTCGGTGTTCCAACAGTTTTGACATTCCATTCCCAAAAAAACGGCATAAAAAAAAATATTAGTATATACATACATACATACATATATACATACATACATACATATATATATATATATATATATATATAGTGAAAATCAAAGCTATTATGTAAATTAACTAATCAACACAAAAAATGACAAAAATAGTTATCAAATGGCCACATCATTCTTTTAATCTAAAACCATAATAAAATGATTCACATATCAATTCCATCCATCCATCTATTGCTAAAATTTACTACTAAACTCATTTTAATTTCAAGCTTCCAGTACTTTCCTAATTTATGAAATAAGCCAAAGGGATAACATACAATAAAAAAAAAAATCGAATTTTCAATTCAAGGAATACAATAATAATAATAAAATCTAAAAAAATAAAAAAATATTTGCAAATGGGGAAAATGAAACAATATAAAAAAGAAAAATGGAGAGAGAGAGAGAGTGATATTTTCACACCGGTGAGGACTTTTCGACTACCTAACAGAACAAGAAGACGAAGAAACAGAGCTTAGATTCCGACTGGAACAGAATGATGGACACCTAGCAGAGGAAGGAAAGAGAACACAAAAAGGAAGAAAAGCAAGAAGAACACCAACACCGGAGGCCAGAGCAAAATGAGGAAGAAGAAAGCCAACCCAAACAGAAGAAAAACAAGAAAGAGGAAAGTGACGGGCATTGTGTATATTAGGGTCAAGAGGTTGAATTATCCCTTTACCCTCAAATGTTCCATTCAACATCAGGATCTAGAACAATCCGGCCTTCCGACCGAAACCGAACGAATCTAACAACTAATGTTTGAATCTATTCAACTTGACAACTTGAAAAGTTAGATTCCACCATCTCATGGAGTAAAAGTAGATTGAACAGATGGATATGATGGAGTCGAACAGACAACTAGATCAACATGCCATAGTTGATTCAACACAAAGATGCAAGAGAGAGATCTACACTCTGGCGAGGGAGATAAACAAATCCAAATGATCTCGATCACTAGAACCATGATCAAAGATAGATGTAGACAACTTTGGGATAGAAATCTAGATGGGCAAACAAATTGTGTTTGGACGAGAGAGACAAAAGATCTGAATTGTTACCACAATGAAAAAAATTGAACAAACAAGTGACCCAATTGAGCAACAAATAGATAGATCCTCAGCAGAATAATTTGGATAAAACAAATAGTGGCACTGGTAATTGTGGCAGTGGTCACAATGAAGTCATTGATAGCTTGGTAGCGACAATGATAGATTACATATTTGGTCAATCGAACGGAAGATGGGGACAAATAACAAAGTTGATCAAACCATGCTAAGTCTGAATTAATTATTACTCTCTCTGTCCCAAATTAGTTCTCATATGGATTTTGGAATTGTTCCAAAATAGTTGTTCCATTTATATTGAAGTAGTATAAAGTGTGTTGAAATGGATGAGAATCACCTCTCAGTTGCATGGTGGTTTAAAGTCAAATTCAAGTTCCTTAAAAATACAAATATTTAAAATGAGACAACTAAAATGGGACAGAGAGAGTATTTTTTATTAAATCACAGCATAAAACGGTAAAGAGGCCTGGCAGCATGTGGGGTAGTTGTCAGAGTTGGGATATGAAGGTTGGGCATTTGAGGGTTGATGTGTGAAGGCAATGAAAGGTGTAGAACATCTACGGGAATGGGTAAGAATAAAATTTGAAAAGAAAGCGATGTCATAGGGATTGGTACATTGTTAGTCAGGTAACTACAAAGTGCGGCCATGAAGAAGAGGATGGACGACAGAGAAAGCTAAATGGTGGAGAGGGGCGAAGAAAGGTTGGAGAAGCTGACTGTGATCCTACTGTGGGTGATGGGTGTTGGGTAACAGGTTGCAACACTACCTACGGAACAACTCAACATGTCATAGAGCTCCACAGAGACTGACTAGCTTCCTGACATCACTAGCAATGAGGGCTAGAAAATCCCATTGCTCAGAGAGGTGGAGAAATAATGGAGCCTCCTTCTTCCTCTTTTGCTCTCCTCGCCTCCATCCCTCCTCCCACCTCTGACCCATCATCCTCCTCTCCTATTCTTATCTCCATCCTTCTTCCCAACCCTTTTCCTTCCCTTCCTAACCCTCCTTCAACCACCACCCCTCCCTCATCTCTCTGTTGGAAGAATTAGAGATTGACCTATTTTTCCCTTTTCATATCAAATCTCCCATCCGCATTTTATCGACTTGACATTTTTTCTCTCTTTAGCAAATCAGGGAGAATAGTTGACAATTTTGTATCTATGTCAAAGGAGTCCAAGAAGTACAAGGGTTTCCCTTTCGTTCGATTCATCACTGAGGTAGAAGCCCTTCGTGGCATTTTTGACATCAACGGTAAATCTTTCAAAGACAATAAGTTGTCAGTCCAAATGGCAAGATCTCCAGCATCATCTCAGCATATTCCTCCTAGCGATACTTCAAAAGCCTTTCAGCTTGCATCTTAGGCTGCTTTTGGTCAGGCTACTTCTAGCCAAAACTCGTCTCTCTCAAGTCGCCATCTTCCCTTTCTGGAATGTCAATTCGGACAGAGGCAAGTCCATTATCCTCAACAAAGTAATGGTTGATCAAAGGATCACTTTCCAGAAGAAGTGCTTTTGTGCAACCATCTCTTCTTCCTCTTTTAGTATTCCAGAAGTTGAAGCTTGGATTCACGAGTGGGGATGCTTTGGTAAGGTCACTGTCAACAAAATGGATTCTTATCATACCATAATATCCTTCGAAGTTATTGAGGAAGCTGACCATCTAATGTCGCTGTCCTCGTCAAAGGCCAAGATGAGGTTCCATTTTCGAATCTTTATTTTTTATTAGAAATTCTTAACCAAATAACAATTTGGGTGAGAGTTTTCGAGATTCCGCTTCATTCTTGGTTCCCCCAATCTCTTCAAGCCATAAGAGATTTCCTTGGCCACGTAGTTCAAGTGGATTCCTCCTCTTTGGCCGACAACCATTTCTTTTTTGCAAGATTTAGAGTGGCATGGTCATCGAGATTATCGGAACTGAAAATCATCCCTTTGAAGGTCAGAGATGTCTGGTTTGAACTTTAAATTTTCATGGAAGAAGACCCACCACCTCTGCTCAACTGTCAGATGCCATCACTGGAAATCCCAATCTCAAATGTCAATAGAAAGACAATACCCCACCGCACATCAGTATCTGCTTCCCCGTCACCAGAAGTCATCCGAGAAACTGGTGACCAGCGGCTTGCTCCGATCATCGAGGTCACATGTTAGTCGATGACTCGTTCGGTGCATGTGCAACTTTCTTCTAACAAAACCACTACAGAGGCCTTTGCTCCACCTTTGGTGAGTCAAACACATAATCTTACCTCCGCATGTGACTCATATGTGGCTCCTCTACAGTCATTAACGGTCAAATCCCGTTTCGTCGCTGATGTAGCTCTCCTCTCTTGCAAGATTTGGGAAACTCTTGTGACCCATCAGCCCACCAACCCCCACAGTATTTTTTTAATGGTAAAGTCATTAATTCAAAAGGGAAAGATAAAAATACAAATAAAGCAGACCAAAAGAAGCCCACCATCCCCACCTTTACCCTCTTTATCTTTTCGCAGTAGCATGCCCCTTCCCAGTAGAGAGCCTCTTCAAGTGCTTGTTCCAATGATTGTGCCCAACCAAGCTGGACTCATCCAAACCCGACCCACTCAGACCTTTTGTCAAGCTTTGACTCACCTAACTTAGTCAGCCGGGTCCTAGATATCTTTCTCCTCCAAAACCGAAACGCAACTCATCACCAATCTGGACTTTGTCTTGGATCATTAATCCCTCTTAGCACATGCCCAGTGAACCAATCACGCCCTACCTCCCCTTCTCGACTCGAACCTTGTTTTGGCCCAAACTTAGATTCTCTTCTCTCCCCACCTTGAACCCCTTCCTCCACCCAGACCTTATTACCCCCAACCTCTCCTAACCAATCAAAACCTAACCAGGCCCAACTGTTGTTTCCCTCCTTCTTAGGCTTCTCGCCTCCTCCACCTTTGATAACCTTCAGTCCAGTCAAGCACGGCCTCCACCTCCCCTCCAGCCCATCCCCCTGTTAACCTTGCTTCTTCTCTCCAAGCCCTTGCCCCTTTCCAAGCATCCCCTTACCGGGCCATTGCAACCTCAGGCAGCTCTCCCACGTTTTCTTTGCTACAACAGGGGACTGACACTCCTTTGGATCTCTCCAAGCCTTCGGTTCCTAGCTCCTTGGAAGTTGTTGTATCTGAGAAAGAGCTTCAATCAAGCCCCTTTCTCCCTCTATCACTCAAGTGTCCATCCTCTCCCCCTACCAAGGATCGTGTAGTGATTAGTTGGAAGGAGAGATTTGAGGCAAATATAGGTAAGAGTTGCCTATTGGTCTCTTCTGCTCTTCCCACACGAGAACTTGAGGTTTCAGGTTGGGTTGATCACAGAATACTTGAGATTGGTAGAAAACTTGGACTGATCGCCAATGGACAAGAAAGTCTCCTCCTCTCCTACCTTGCAGCAGTAAGGGAGTTAGAATCCACTCTAACAAAGACCAAAAGGAAAGATAGGACCTCTAAAGAATTAACCCGATTGAGCTCTCCTATCGTTTAATCCAGGTGACGAGTCGAGTCCCTCATGAAGTTAATATCTTGGACTGTTTGGGGCCTTCAGATCCGGTTAAGAGTTTGACATTTTTTAATTTCAAAAAGCTTCCTCGTCAGATATCTTGCATGTCTGGTAGGAGTACTTAGGATTGTCATAATTTCCAGTTGGTGTTCTTTTCTTCTTCTTTTTTTTAGTTTTCGACCCTAGTGTTTCATTTTGTTTTTGTCTGCTTGTTGTATGTGCACCTCTGGTGTTCTTTCTCTACTACTATAGTTCAAAAAAAACACTAGCTATGGAAAGGGGCAGTGAGGCAGTTGTTAATGATGTATAGAGTTAAGTTGTAGGGACAAACATGGGGTTGGTAGTATAAGATGTAGGAGGATAATGTTGGCAGGCTAAGATGAGTGATGCTAGGCTAGGACATGCAGGATTAGGTATAGCGGTTGGGTGTACAAGTTAGGCTAGGCAAGTGTGGGTTGGATCAAGGGTGGAGAGGGTTCAAATTTCAAAAGTGTTTGCAGTACACCTAGCAATGAGATTGGGCAAACAAGGTAGTTGGATAGAAATGGGCTCTATCTAGCACAAGCAGGCGGAGAAAATGCAAGGATTGAAAAAGGGAACAATGGAAGCATATGCATTGGATAGGTTTGGTTGTGGTGCCTGACACAGGCGCAAACATGTACAGAAAAAGGGCAATGGTGCTACGTGATATGTATAAGTGACAAGACAATGGTTGTGATTGGATGAGGAATAGTGGAGAGACTTCTCCTCAATTTTCCGAGGTTCCCCTATTTGGATCTCTTTGGTGGGAGAAAGTGGGACCCACAAGATGCCAAAATTCTCTTTCTCCAAGAAAATATGGCATTTTCCACCACCTGTTGCAAAACACCATTGCAGCCCATCACTAGGGTTGCACATGGTCATGCTTCTTTATTTTTTTGGAATTCAGTAAAAAGACTAACCGGTGGGATTGAAAACTCATTTCAAACTCGACATGTGGATCAAATTCCAACCAAAAGCTCAAATTAGTCACTTGATCTTAGTGGTCGAAAATCATCAGGCATCCTCGCTTTATTTTCTTAAAACGCCTGGTGATTTCTACTACTAAGATCAAGTGGATCAAATTTGATTTGTTAGCTAAAATTTGGTCCATCTATCAAGGTTGAAGTGATCTTTCAACTCCATTGGATATTTTTCTTGTAAAGATTCATAATTATTTAAAAAAAATAAAAAAAAGTTCAATAAACAACTCATATAAGCCTAACTAAGTACTCCATCTAATGCCACTTATCTCTGGAAGAACCTTGGGGCAGAGGTTCTCCCCATTTCTCTCACCCAAGAGAAGTAGGGTAACTTCTACTTTAAGTTCTCCTCATCTAAACACAACCAATGGAAATAAGAGGGTGGTCGGTGTTGGGAAAAAAATCACAAAAACAACAAAAGTAGATGAGTGATGGCAATGTCTTTGACTGGTTACAATTACCAACAATAGGTGGAATCGATGGTTCTAACCAATAGCAAGGAGCTCTTAATCATTTGAATTTGGCTTTAGATACCATGTTAGTAGAAGATTGGACCACAAAAGTTTTATTATTGCATCAATCAACTCAAGTGTATGAATATAAATTGTGACTATGAGTACATTGACATTTTTTTTATAGTTTTAGGTTGTTTTTAATAATTCTTGTCACATTTTTATACCTTTTATTTTTTCCTACTACTTTTGGACATCAGGTTGGAAGCCAATCCACCTTTATATACTTTAGCCAGATCCTTATGAAGTCAACCCTAGATAAACGAGATAACTGGTTTAGGTGATGATGATGATTAATCAACTCAAGTGTATACATACATTATGACAATCTTCATAGCTACAATCACATCTTGGTAGATCCAATTAATCCTAGTAGATGATAATCTACCTAAATTTGAAGAGAATCAAATATGATTCATATAATTCTTGATATCCAATATTAATCATATCATTCTAACATATCTGAACAAAACCAAAGGATTCGTCATACATTCATTTTTTAAATTTTCATTCACAAAAGCCAATTTAGCATCCATTAGCTATAGACCATCAGCTCATATAAACAACCATCAATAACATTATTATTCTTATCATCAAGAACCCAAACCAAAACTCCTGAAGATCAAGTGCCTACAAATGGAAATCTACTACAAATTTGAGTTTAATGAGAAATGCTTTACACTTCATAAGCAAAGTTGCAAGAATCCAACTTTAGAATCAATCAGTAGTTGAAGTTTTCCAAATATGGATCATATAAAAGACAGCCTACCAGGTCAACAGTACAAATAGCTGGTTCCTCATATGCACATTCAACAGAGAATTGTAGAGAACAGTAGGTTCCACTACCCCACAACACTAAGGTGCATTTTGGGTGTTCCAATGGACCAAATCAACAATACCATAGAATAGTAGCTAGAGAAATGATCCATACAGAGAACCCTTAAGAACTTAGCGAGCAATTTATTGTAAAGTCTACTTCAAACGTGGAAATGCATATGTAGGAAAGGCATGTGCTTGGACAAGAGACTGCCAAATCAACTTGAGATGATTGTGCTCACTATATCTTTAAAGGCTCTCCAAAGATTTAAATGCTAAATGGAACTTGGGTTTAATCTATTGGTGAGTGAAACTAGAAATAAGGCCAAATTTCGTAAAGATCCAGGGGCATACATGTGGTCTACAAAAAACAGTGCTGAATGAGTTCAACACGAGAGTTCTCAAGGAATAATTTCTCTACTACAAATCCAAATTATGTTGACGACCGTTAACCATCTATGTTGATAACATTATCGTGTTATATTGCCCCATGTTATAACCTAACATAGAGTTGATTTTAGGTAGATTATGATACCCATTGCTCTCTCCCTCTCTCTCTCTAAAAACACTAATAACATCACCATAACCATCATATTTCCATCGATATATTCACAACATGCAAAAACCAACAAACACCCAAGAAATCCAAACATCAAATGGCAAAGGAGACGAAATCACAACGATAGAAGACATACAATGTTGCCAGACATTGCCAGCCAAACTTTCCGCAGTCTTGGAGGCTTCTCCTGCCCTCTGCCTCCACCGACCCACCACGTCCCTCATCATTCCTATCCTATTTGCAACCCAAGCGATCCGAGACCCGAGACTGGAATCATGTGGCTTCACCTCGGTCGTTAGATCTGGGTTCCACCTGACGGATTTCTGAGATTTGGGAACAATTGATGGTGCAGATCCGAGGGCTCCACTCTCCGGATTGGGATCGGGTTTGGGATGTGGGTCGGAGTCTGAAGACGGATCGCCTTCAGATTTCTTGTCCACAGATGAATCCATTGTCGGGCGCGGATTTTTACAATCAATGGCGAAGGTAAAAGTGAAACTGAAGGGAAAAAAAATTCCTCGTCCGGAGTTCGTTTTTACAGTTTGGGTGCCTGTTGCAGGAGAGGTCAAAAAAGTAACTGGGTAAAAATTAGGAAAAGACGAACGGAATTCGGTTCGTTATCGCCCTTTCCTTATACATAGGAATGAGAATTTCCGAGGCCACGCTCGAGCTCAAATGGGCCCATTATTCCAAGGTGATAGATAATATTTTTTTTTTTTGCCCTTATATTATTCAATTATTTAGGTGTCTAAAAGTTTAAAACTCAAACTCAATTTGAAATTAAAATCTCAACTTAGTTTTTGAAAAAAAATAAAAAAATTTGAAAAAATTGTCAACTCACTTGATTCAAAATTTAATTGAATCGACTTGTCTCAATCATTTTTAAATTATAAACAATATTTTAAAATAATATAAATTTGTTTTTTACATTGATTAGAAAATCTTCTTCTTTTTCTAAGTCAATTTCTTGTTGTTTGTCAGGCAAATTATATTATAAAATTTGTTGAGTTTTGTTAGGTGTGACTCCGACTTGCTTATTTTGAAGGTAATAATTTGATCTCACTAATTTATTATACATGTTCAAGTCAAGCTAATGTTGGAATCAAAGCTGTTTCGAGATTGAAGACACTACGTGCTACAGTTGTTGTTAATGTAAAAAATGAATAAAGTTTAAATTTTAGTGGACAGTACCAAAATCTTATAGGCCATAAATAATTTTTTATATGGGGCTTACCATCATTGAAATGGGCCTACCATGGGTTTATCAGAACCTGTTCAAGATTCTAATTTATGTCTAATACTTGAATGGGTCTAAGAAAGGTCTTATGGCTAGTCTAGATCCTAGACAATACTCGACTCTCATTGGTTCTAAGATAGGTCTATTAAGACTTGCCTAAGATTCTAATTCTTACCTAACACTTAAGGTATAAAACTTGTTTAGATTATAATCATCATGATTAGTCAAAATCTCATCTATTTAGAGTTGATTTTTCGAGTTATACTTCTCTAATTCGCTTTATGATAAATTATATAATTAATCACCCCTCTATTTATCATGTAATTTCTTATCCCTTTCCTCTAGATTATAATAGGCCTACCTCTTCTCATTGTGATAGTGTTTTGACTCTACGAATTCAAATCATATCTGACCTCCTATTAACATGATCAACCCAGTCAACCCATTTGTTTTAATAATGACTGTGATACTCTAACCCTTAATTAGGTTAAATTGATAAATTTATGAACTCTAAATGTGCTTTGTGATTGATTAGATTTTCAGCTGTCCGAGGGGCTTCTCGAAAAGCGCAACTTTGACCCAATCCGAGCATGTTAGCTCAAGATACTGACGTTTGAAGTCAAAAGGGTAAAACAATCATTTGACTCTTATGGATTATATAGCATTTATTATTTTTGAAAAATAGTGCATAGGTGAACCCAAAACTTTATTGGTATGTAAAGTCACTCATTTGAAATATTTAGACTTTCAAATTCGCACACACGAATGATTTTCATGTACATAACTCATAGGAATTTCAAAATTTGTTCGAACCTTTATCGATTTTTCGAAAAGTTTAACATTCAAAAAGAGTCATTTGCAAAACCCTTATTTTAAAATAACATCGGACTCTAGAAACCGATGAAAATTGTTTTACAGTTAATCTGTAATTTTTAGAAACATTTTGTGTTTTCAGAAAATTGTTTCGAAATTTTAGACGCTCAATCTTTGATGTCAACTTCGTGAAATTTGAATCGTTAATTTGTTTAAGAATGATGTTTTGATGTGGATCAACGGTCTTTTAGCATCAATTTTCACTAAAATTCAGTGCCTATACTATTCTAGAAATTCTGAACCTATAAGTAAAGTCAAATTTCCTTAATGGGACCCTCAACCCTCTATTTTTCAAGAACTCCCAATAAATCTCAAATAGTACCTATATTCAAATTTCATCTGAAGTAGGCCTAGGTCATCATGGACCCTCCTCTGTTTCTTCGAAAGAAGCAACTGTAGAAAATAAAGAATTGTGTATTGTATTCATGAACTAAACTATTACATTATTTATAGTCTCTAGCCAACCCTAGAGCTATTACAATCAAACTCTAACTCTAATATATCTTAATTGTTTGGATTGGGAAACTCGCCATTATCAACAAAAATCTAGACTGCTCAACCTTAATTTGACGGACATGGGAAGTAAATTCTTTTACTCTTTTGTTAAGGCTAAGGAATGCAGAAACAATAGCAATTCTGTAGGATTAATGATGGCTCTTTATGCAGTGATAGGGAACCTATCTACAATACTTTTGTCTCGTTCTTCTCCAAGCTTCTGGGCATGGATTCTGGCAGCCTGTTGGGTTATGCTGAACAAAACTTTTTGCGATTTGATATCATCCACAAGCTGCAAGACTGTGATTCTGGAGCATTGTCTACTCCAATCCAACTTAAGGAAATCGAGAGGGTTGTTTTTAATTCGAACCCATTCAAAGCTCCCAGACCGGATGGTTTCAATGATTATTTCTTTCAAAAATTCTGGGACGTGGTGGGATCGGATGTCTCTTTCACTGTCCAAGATTGCTTGCATGCTTCATCTATTCTTAAGCAGGTGAAAGCATTTTTTATTGCTCTCATTCCCAAATGTGAAGGTGGTGATAGACCCGAATTGTTTCGCCCTATTGCCCTTTCCAATGAGCTTTATAAAATGATCTCCCGTGTTCTGGTTCAACGTTTGAAGCCCTTCATGCCTGCTCTCATCAGTCCTTATAAATCAGCCTTTATCCCTGACAGAGATATCTCTAACAACATTATGCTGGCTCATGATCTTATTAGGGGCATTCACAGAGATGATGGTCCACCGCAAATGTGTATCAAGATTGACTTGAAAAAAGCTTTTGACAATGTTAAATGGGAGTGTTTATACCATATACTGCACCAAATGAACTTCAATCAGACTTGGATTGATTGGATCAGAAATTGTATTGGCTCCTGTCCTTCTCCGT
The DNA here is from genome assembly GCA_013350335.1 of Chimonanthus salicifolius. NCBI lineage: Eukaryota > Viridiplantae > Streptophyta > Magnoliopsida > Laurales > Calycanthaceae > Chimonanthus > Chimonanthus salicifolius. Next base: position 29,561,282 of record CM023542.1, read on the forward strand.
CTTAATCAATGGTATGCCGTATAGTTTCTTCCAGAGTTGCAAGGGTCTTAGGCAAGGGGACCCTATCTCACCCTTCTTATTATGTATGGTCATGGAGACTCTTTCTTGTGCTATTGGCAAGGCTGTTTCGGATGGCAGCATTCTTTGTCCCTTTAAGGCAGGAGATTGCACTATATCTCACTTGTTATTTGCTGATGATCTTCTCTTATTCTGTTCTGTTGATTCTGGTTTAGCTTCTTCTTTGTGGCAGCTCTTGCAGGACTTCAGCGCTTTCTCTGGCCTAGTGCTCAATCCTACTAAAAGTCACATTATTTTCTCGGGATCAACTAGAAACAAATCGGACATTCTATCTATATTTGGCATGAATGAAGCTATGTTGCCCATCTCCTACATCGGTCTCCCCCTCTTCTCTGGTAGAATTCGAATCTCCGACTGTGATTGTCTCTTGACTAAGGTGCGGAATAGGATCAGTGGTTGGGTTGGTACCCTACTCTCCTTTGTTGGAAAACTTGAATTGTTGTGCTCAACTATTAACAATCTCCATATCTATTGGGCTAATTCCTTCCTCCTTCCTAAATCCTGCTTAGATAAGATTGAGAGGGTTATGTGTGACTTTCTTTGAGGCTACAGGAACTCTAGAAAACTGCACACCATCAGTTGGCACAAAATTTGTTTACCTAAATCTAAAGGGGATCTAGGTCTCAAGAGTGTTTCGGCAGGTGAATAAAGCCTGCATGATGAAGCAATTCTGGAATATTGTCATTAAGAAGGAAAATTTGTGGTATAGATGGGTTACAAAGAAATACCTTAAGGCACATTCGATTATGGCAGATGAAGCTCAGATATGACCCCTCTTGGGCTTAGAGGTCTATACTTTCCGTTAGGGACCTCGTCAAGATTCATACTCTTTGCATTAATGGTAACGGTGATTCTGTGAAATTCTGGCTGGACCCATGGGTCAAGCCAGGTTTCATCCTTTTATAGCAGTTTGGCGGGAGGCCGATGTATGAGTTGGGTATGCCTTTGGATTGCCCTGTGAGCGCCTTCGTCTCCAATGCTTGTTGGAACCTCCCACCATCTTCTTCTCCAGTTATGTCTGCCATTCGCGACCTGCTGGCCACTGTTTCTCTACCCCTCCATCCCATTCCTGATCGGTGGTGCTAGACTGCTAGTGTTGATGGCTCGTTCAGTATTGCCTCTATTATTCAGGGTAATTTCAGGGATATGGTTGAGCCTTCTTGGGTCAAGCAGATTTGGTTCCCGAGTTGCCTGAACCGTCATTCCTCTATATCTTGGTTTTACTTCAACAATGCTCTTAAGACAAAGCTGTTTCTTCAGAATCTGGGCCTGGTTCGTGATGTCACTTGTGTCTGTTGCTCCTCCGACATTGACTTGCACAACCATCTTCTTCAGTGCCCTTACTCTCGGCTCATTTGGATGCTTCTGTTGGGCAAGTTCAACTTCACTCCACAATCTGTCTTCACTGTGGATGACTCGTTGTCTTTGGTCCAGTGCATGGAAGGTCATTGGGAGAAACTTGCGGCGCATCTTGCTTTACCCTGCTTTGATTTGGCATGTCTGGAAGGAAAGGAATGACAGAATTTTTAGCAACACTTTTCAGTAATCACGAGCAAGTCTTTTTGAACATTATTCATGATATAAGGAATCACCTTTTCTTTCTGTGCTCGAATTCTGATCTAATGAATGTGGGGGATCACTTCTCTGCTGCTTGGGACATTCCCCCTGCCAACCCGAAGCCTCCTGATGCTAGACCTTCTATATCGCTTAATGGATGTCTTCTTATCCACAGGTTTCCGGCTATTGGTGGTCCTAAAATGGGGGCCATTTACTTTCGTAGTGGCACCACTGTTGCAGGGCTACATGTCTCCAACTCTTGTGACTCGGATGACATCAAAGCTATTCTCATCTTCGCTCAGAGAGTTGTACTTTTTCTGATTGATCATAGGCACCCTCTTCGTATGATCCAGTTGTGAGAGGATATGGTCTCCCTTCTTTGTGACTCCACCATTAAGAATTGGTCCCACTATGGCCATGTTTGCGCTATTAGGGCCTTAATCAACCCTTTTGGCCCTGATCGCCCAAAGATTGCTCGATTTCGAGATTCTAACATTTTGGAGCTCGTTAGTTCTCACACTACTAAAATCACTGGGATTTTCTCTCAGGCATTTTCTTGTATATCGTTTGGGCCATTTTTTGTGTCTGTTGATTTGGCCGCTATTCTTTTGCTTCAAAGGACTATGATCCTTTTTTCTCTGAGTTGCATTTGGCGACTGCTTTTGGCCTGGCCCGGGCTATGGGCTTTTTTGTAAATTTTTCCTTCGGGTTTCTTTTGAATGATATACTAACCCAACATTCAAAAAAAAAAAAAATCAAATAAATCTCTAAATTAGAGATAAACACAAACTTAAACTCCTAATCACATAATATTTCTAATATATATTAAAAACATTAATACATTCCAACACGCCCCCGCAAGCTGAAGCGTGGATGAACGCGAAGCTTGGAAGGCAGGTGAACTGCAAAGGTGGTACACCGACTGGCCACAAAGATTTGTTGAAGACGCAACATTGGTGAAGAGGCAGTGTTGACTGGCTGCAAAAGGTCAGGCGGCAAACCCAGGTGGAGGCCTGAAACACAGAAAGAGACACGGACAAAGCAGTGGTTGTAAGAAAGTGGTCCGACAAACAATGATCGCAATATGCGATAAAGATAGGCGATGAATGGCTTGAAAAACCAAGGAGGCTGAAGCCATCACATCGATCAATCATGATAGGAAAGGCCACCAAACAATGGATTTAGCCATAAAGGTCAGCAAATAAAAGGTTGTAGCCGTAAAGGCCAGCAAATAGGGATGTAGCCATAAAAGGCCAACAAACAATGGCTGAAGTCATAAAGACCAACAAATAGAATTGTAGCCATAAAAGGATGCCAGCAAACAATGGCTGAAGTTATAAAGACCAGCAAATAGGGTTGTATCCATAAAAGGCCAACAAACAATGGCTGAAGTCATAAAGACCAACAAATAAGGCTGTAGCCATAAAATGCCAGCAAACAATAGGGACAAATCAGAGTCCTCCAAATAAAAGGAGGTGATGAATTCCACAACAAATGGACATGTGTCCAAAAAGGTTTTTTCATATTGGAGAAACAACAAACAATGGAGAAAGAACAAACAATGCGTGCTCAAACGAAGGGCAAGTTGTGTCCCTTTCTTCAACAGTAAAATAAGAGGTGAAGGGCAATTTGGGTCCCTTACTTCAGCGCGTCATTTTCGCTGGGTGTCCTCAGCGATAACAGAAAGACGAAAGTAAGAGGAGAATGGCAAATTCCGTCCCTTACTTCAACTCTCCCCCTTTCTTCTTGGCACAGATCTTGCAGATCGTGGCGAGAAGAAAACACTGGGTATGAATCTGAACGGTGGTAGACAATATAAAGTAGCTTTTGGTGCTTCACATTTGATAATGCCCATTCTGTTATTAGCCATACAATCAAAATCTTGTGCTTGATCTTGAGGATCATCTATCAATTCGGCCTTCTATTTTATCTCACAATATGGATATCCATCATATCCAAGTGAATGTGAACAACTTAGATGGCGCCCAAGGGCATCTTCACCATATTGGTCATAAATGTCTCTTTTCTTAGGATCACTTGGAACTTCATATGCTTGGACCTCCGAGCACATGCAACTTTTCTGTAAGCTTTCTTTAACTCATCCTTGGCGGCGAAAGAAGACCACCGATCGGCTGATTTGCAAACGAAGAGAACTGGGCAAACTTGTGGACCGTTAGCATTGACTGAGAGATCTGAGAGAAAAACAACAACATGCAGCAAATAGGGCCAGATCTGCTGGTGATCAGATCTGCAAACAGGTGAAGGGACAAAGCCTTCAAATATCACCAATGGCAGACGGTCACTGCAAAAGGGCAGTCAACAAACTAGTGATATGGGCTGCAAACAGGAAAAAGTTCGAGCAGCAACATCGCAGATCTGATAGTGGAACACCAGAGAGGTGCAGCATGCGGGTTGGGTTTTCTAGATCTGAGAACCAAAAGCTTGTCACGGGCAGAAAGCAATAGGATAGGCGAAGGCAGCCCAGTTGTGTCTCAACGTAAAAGGACAGTAAGGCACATAGATCTGACGGTGTAAGGTCTGTAGATGGTGGCTTGATGGCAACTATTCCAATGGTCTGCAGATCTCAGGCAGGCAGTCAGATCCTGTGAACAGTGGAGATCAAAAAGAGTCAGAGACGTGTTCACCTGAGAGAGGATGATCAGTTGGCAGCAAACAACAAAAAAGAAGGATGAGCCTGGGCGTGCTGGTAGACCGTCAATAAAAAAAGGAATCAAATCTGGGTGAGTCTGAAACAACGACGGGAAACCATATCTAGGGTCTTCCAGTCGAGTCTCTGAAACATAGGAACTAGGGTGTAACGACCAGACTCAATATTTCAGAGTTTCGAGGAGATTTACGAATCACCGAGATGATTTCAAGAGTTCGGTAGTGTGTGGGCTCCCTGCCGAGCCCCTCTTTGCCTAGTCCTTAGCTAGGAGGCTCGGTGGACAATTTAGCGATTTTGAATTATTTAGTTATTTATCATTTTAAATATTTGAAAATAATAATAATAATAATAATTTGGATTTGAAAAGCTTAAAATCCATATATTTTTATCTTATTTGTTTTGTGTAATTTAAAATTTGAAAGTCTAAATTTTCTCGATGCTTTGAAAAAAAAAAGGATAGAGGCCACAACACTTGATGCCAAACCCACAACTTAATCCCACTATCCCTGGAGACCCCTTTTCACGCCACATCCCTCTCTTTGCTGCAACTGTATGCCCCAAAACCCTCATATCTATTCCTATCTTTCCTTCCCATTCGTTTTTGCAGCAAACCTAACACTAAGAGAGAGCAACCGCCGCATTTCCCTTCCTTTCTCCTCTACTTGTTCGTTCGCCAGATCTGAGAGAAAATCCAGTGTTTCCCCTGCTAGTTGAACTCCATCATTGAGCAACCATCGCTTCAACCAATCAGCAGTCTAACTGGTCGTTCCCGTTTTAAGCGGCGGGCAGATCCAACATTTCCCATTGGACTCCTCAATCCTATGTATCTTGTCTTCTAGGCGCGAGTGGGAGCCCCCTTAAATCCAGCCAAGCTCAAGTTCACCATCACTCAGACTTACCAACGCATTAGGTGAGGGGACACTTACATTTAATTAGTACATACATATTCCATATTCTTCTTAAATACTTGTATGGGCATGGAATACCATGGTGAGTGAATCCCTCTTTGTTATAAGCCATTTGGCAAGGGTGAAATTGTTATGACAGATTATACGGTGAGGACTCACCAGAGGTATTAATGTCGTTTGAACGAGTGATGTATATATGTGATATGATTTATTGTTTTGGACTGTGTTTGGTATGATTTGTTACATTTGGACTGTGATATGATATTTTTTATTGTTAATATGGAATGTTGTTTATAATGTGAGATGATATGTTAAATTTATTTATATAATTACATGTTGTATATATGTGGAATGATAATATGGGTTATGTTGTAAAAGTAGCATGTGCTAGATGATAAATGTTACTCCTTTACCTTATCAAGCAGAGCATGATACATATGTGATATGGTAATAAGTGTAAAGATGATGAGCTTACATGTAGCTTGTAGCATGTACTTGTGACGAGTATTAGTAGGGCATGGATATTAAGTTGCATCAGGACACATAGTTTCCCCTTGGTATAGCATGTATACTTAGGGTGTGGAGTAATTGTGAGGCTAGAATGGGTCCATGGGGTATGTTGGGTTTTGAGACCTTAGATAGGTGTGTTGTTGACATTCAAACTCCCTAAAATGATCAAGGTTGTATCTGAGAGAAATAGAATGTGGTCGGTTGTATCTTGATACGATATTAGAACTTAATCATGGGAGGTTGAGAATACCCTAGACTTATAAGTAGGGTTTGTGATTGTTATGTTGAGATTCTCCTGGGGGTCGGACTAGCGAGTCTAGGGCTACTTACGAGTTGACAGGGAGACTGTGAGATAAGTATCTTCTTGAGGATCGGACTAGCGAGCTTGGGGCTGCTTTTGAGCCGATAGAGAGGTTGTGACAGTATGTTATGAGTCTGACTTACGAACCCTTAAATTATGAGGTAGAATCACCACCAGTGGAGTTGTTAGATCGGACTAAGTGACCCTTGTTGGTGTTATCCTAAGAATGTTTTACATAAATTAAAGGAAGTGCAAGGGGCATGATAAGTTTGGGTTTGTACGCTAGATGTAGGGCACGTGTTGCGAGATTTTACTTGTAGATATCGTAGTGATGGCATTGTGTTCATAACTTCACATGTGTATCAATTATTGGTATGTGATGTATGTGTTACTTTTACTGGATTTGTTGAGCTCACCTCTTGCCATACAGGTACTCTGACAGAGGCAGGACCTAGTGGGTCCCAAGAGCAAAGTTAGAAATCAAGAGTGGTTGCGGATAGTTTAATATTTCTTTTACCTTTTATTGAGATGATACTTGCATTGAATTTTATATTGTTTGCTTCATGGGGTAACTGTATAAATTAATATTTGTGTTATTTGACATTTAAGTTATGTTTAGATTTTATAATGAGATGATGATATACTATGGCTGAATGAGGGTGAGGTCATATCGAAAGGTGTGATGCTCCATACAAAAAAAAAAAAAAAATACATGGGACAACGGTTGACCCCTTTTTCAAGATTATATCGTGACAATACACCCATAGCGGGTTGGAGGCGTTACATGGGGCGAACGAGATCTATGCGAAATCAGATGTAATCAACGTTGCGCTGACAGGAACGACCAACAAACAGGGCAGCCAACGAACGTAGGGAAGACCTAAGAACTGCGCTTTGGCCTGGGTTATGCACGGCAGTAGAGAAAAATACCAAAGGAGATCTGGCAATCAGCAAAGATCGGATTCCATGATTGAAAAACAGTGTGCAATAGGATTTTACTGGTGGCGAGGTCCCTCCCTCTGCCGAGTCAGGCAGAGGGAGAGAAGAGAAACCTTTTCGAAACTTACAATAGAACCAAGACCGTTTATTGCCCTGAGGCCATGTAGAAAATAAAGAATTATGTATTGTATTCATGAACTAAACTATTACATGTATTTATAGCCTCTAGCCGACCCTATAACTATCACAATCAAACTCTAACTCTAATATATCTTAAATGAAATAAATCTCTAAATTAGAGACAAACACAAACTTAAAGTCATAATCATATAATAATTCTAATATATATTAAAAACTTAAATATATTCCAACAGCATCACCCTACAGATTTCGTCTATATAAACCTAGGGACCCCAACTGCTCCCCTCTAAAAATTCAAAATCTCTCTCTCTCTCGAGCCTCTCTCTATTCTCTCTTTGAACACTCACCCTCTCTCCTTCTTTTTCCTTGCTGAAACGAACTGAACAAGAGAGCTTCTGCTCTGAATTTTCAAACACTTGGACTTGGCTTGGAATCACTCGAAACTTTGTTTGAAGGTGCCCTTTCAACTCTTTTCAAACTCTATAAGATGATTTTAAGTAAATAATCAAGATTAAAAGCAACTCGGACGGTTATAACTACTTTCTGACATAAGGGCTTTTCTTCCATTTTCTTTGGGAGGGGCATCATCAAACAAGATTTTAAGGCAAAAATTCAATTTGGAACGAAATTGTAGTATTTTCCTTACTCTACTTATATGTAGGGTTGGATTTTGAATTTAGGTTCAAAAAGCAACCCATTTTTTAGTTCAAAATTATGTTTCTCCGCTTCTATCAATGATTTTGTGTTCAGGTCGAAGTTCTGATAATTTACTGTCGGAAGTCCAACACTATCCGAGGTCCGATAGTTCAGGGTCTGAGTTTTGCCCCGAAAGGGGAAAACAACGATTATATTCTCTGTTAAAAATTGATTTTTTATCGAAGTTCCAATATTTCATCCATCGAAATTCTGATGAGTATTTTATCGAAAGTCCGATATCCAAATGGACGGAATTCTGACCCAAAGGGAGTTCTTTTCTCTACTAATTTTTCCATCAAAAGTATGATACTGTCCATCAGAAGTCCAACATTGTCAAAGGACCGATGCTCAAATATCGTAGTTCTGATGTTGTCAGAAGTCCGATACTAGCATACCAGAAATCCGACCAGAGAGCAGCCATATTTCACTTTTAAAGTTTGTTTTCTCCTCTCTTTTGCCACTTGGTTGTTCTGTCTTTCAAGGTAACAAGGGGTGCTTTGGATTCCGTAGGTACTCTGTTTAAAAGGTCCATTCTCGAAAAATCCGATGGATAAGCTCAGGATTTCTGAGCTCCAGTTCTTAATGTCCTGAGGCCTAACACCGAATACTTTTAGAACCTCTTTCTGTAAACCTCCTTCCGTTTGTGCCATCTCAGTGTCGAATATGCTTGTAATGCCTAACCTTCTGTTCAGACTGGTCCAAGGCCCTTAACTTTAGTCCAATAGTTTCTACAAGTTTTCGTGCAAACACTCATGTTTATTGGAGGCTCTCTCTAGGAACTCCCGAGACTTAGCACCGAACACTTGTCGAACCTTAAGGCTTTCTTTCCTATTTTTTGCAAACTTTTGGATTGAACTCTCAAATTTACTTGAAGCTCTGTCTAGGGAAGATTGGAGACCAGACATTAAATATTTACTTTATTTATGTATACTCCCTGTTAGGTGGATATTTTATCTTATGTTTTATTAGAGAAACTTTATCAATTATGTAATAGAGTTGCGTTCGTTGCGACGTCTTTAGACATGTAATAAAAACTACTACATTTGCTGTGTGTCATTCTGATGTTATGTATTCTTGGTGAACGCTTATGATATGTATTTGAGTGCCACATGCGAATAACATGTGTGATAATTGGAAATTCTATCAAGCTATGGCTGGACTTTCCTTAGACGGGTAAACATAGAAACCACTATAAGTTTATCTGTGTGATTAGAAAAAAAGAAATGAATCACATTTCTAGCCCACGTCAGGGCGGGCCCAAATTAGGGCCAATTGGAAATGAAAAATTCATAAAGCCGACCCCAAATGAATGGGATTGTGACTAATGATGATGATTGTGTTTATTTTAGTTATATATTTATTCATTGATTTTATAGTTTAGATTTCAAAATTTATATATTCCTTAGTATTGTTATTTAAATTATTTCACTAATGAAAATTGATAAAGACAAGTTATTTCTATTCTTGGATTTTTTTCCTTTTTATTTATTTCAAATGATATGTATTTTTATATTTTATATATTGTAAGTTTTTTATTTTCTTATTAATTACACAAATAATTTTCCATTTTCAAATATAAACTATTTTCTTTTTATTACAATATTTTCAATTCTATGACCAAAAAGGATATTAAATCTAGATCTCAAAATTCATTTTTTGAGTTTATTATTTATACTTTAAATTAATGTATTTTCAAATTTTCATAATAACACATTTTAATTTAGTGATTTATTAGCATAAATTCCGTTATCATTTCTAAATCTTTTATTTTATCAATAATGCTTTACTTTTTTATCATTCACAACAAATTTCCATGGTCTTAGAAAATTGTCTTTTATAGTTTATAATTTATAGCCTCATATAGGATAGTTCAACTAATAGTCACTTTAACTCAAGAACCAGAGATCTTAAATCCTGAGTCCCGTAATCACTCAATATCTGTGGCTTCCACTTGGAGAGGGCTTCATACATCAAGAATTTGACCTAATGCATTCGTACTCGAGAAGGTGGGAATCTTGAATTTTTTCCGTCCTAATAAAATTTGTAATTTTTTAATTATCATGCTCTTTAATTTTGTATCTTTTGCCCCATGGATGTACAGAACTTTTTTTTAGTGGACCTGCCACTTGCAACAGTTGAAACATTTATGTGCGAAAACACAAGGTGAAGTGCTTTTTTCTTGATTGGTATATATAATTGTATATATCTATTCAACTGGTTTAAGTCATCCATTTATAATTTCTTTGATCCATGTCACTAAATTCGCCATTTATGGATTTGGAGCACGTGAGGCATGGTTCATTACCCTATTTTGTATTCTGTCGGCTTGATTTGACTCGATGTGAAATTGATTTGGTTGAGATTGGATAAGAGTTATCTTGAATCAAGTCACGAATTCTTCTTTTATTTAGAGTAACTTCTCAATGGATTTTATCCGATATAATTTAAAAGTGAAAAGCAGATGAGATGTTTTATTTTATTTTATTTTGAAAAATCATAAAAAAAAACTCTTATTTAGAAAACATTTGAGTTACTTTTTTTTCCCCTTCAAGGATAAAAGGAGGAGACACCCTTCTTAGGTTTTAGTAATGTTTATCATTATATAAAAAAAAGGATGATCACCTGCAAATGTTGTGTAGTATATTATCCAAACAATATGTGCTAGTAGTGCTGAAATTCAGATTGGGTCGAATTTCAATAAACTTAATTCAATCTGTGTCAAAAATTATTGAACCCGACCTGACCCGAATTACTCTATCCGACCCAATCCAAGTTTTTGACTCTATTCAATTCGAGTGTTGTTTTATAACTTAGTACACTTGGATTGATTCGGGATAGCTTTTAAATTTCTCAACTCAATCCGATTCGAATTTCATGTGGGTTTATTTTTTCTGAACCCGACCCGACCTGAGGTATAAAAAAAATATAACCCAAACCTATTGATTTCTTGGGTTAGATTAAAACCCAATCCAAGTTTCATCCCTATGTACAAGCATCAGAGTATACGTATTGTTGCATTTGTCAATGTGCAAAATGTCGATACAGCCTTTACGAGTTTTGATCGACTTTTGAGATATTCAATCTTTTCAAATTCAGAAGGGTTTAGAAACAAGTTATTCAATTTTACAGTCATTTTCATCAATTTTTATCATTTTGAATTATTTTGGCTCTAAGATAATCTCAAATTTTGAGTTTTTTGTGAAAATAATTTAGTGAAATAATGTCTAATGCTTATAGAATTCAATGAAGATGTGTTAATATTATTCACATAGTTTTTTGAGTATCGAATTTGTAAAGATATTTTCTTAAAATTTGATAAAAGCTTGGATTTGTAAGATACTTCCCATTTTTTGAGTTTCTTTTAAAAAAATAAAATAAAATGAATGAAATGATATATAAATGTTTCTACGATTAAATAAAGAGTCTTAAATGTCTTTGGTAGAATTTCTAGGGTCTTTGTGTAAGTTTTTTAATATTCCAATATTTTCATAAAATTAAAAAAAATTTACAATAAAAAATTTCTGCACAGTAATAGAAGATACATGTTAGTAGGGGATATTTGAGAACATGAAATTTGTAGGCTTTGTCTAAAGTTTTATGACATTTTAAATTTTTTTAGAACTTATCAAAATTTTAATTTTTAAAGGCCTAAAATTCTACAAAATGACCGTTACTTTTAAAAAACTCTGCTCATCCTAAGTTTTCCATTTTTTTAAAAAACAATTTCTGTATCTTTTTCTAAAACAAAAAGGAGAGAGGATCATATTGTTAATACCCTCAATCAGTGATAATAATTTAACCTCTACCTCAAACACCTAGGCATGGGACCCACCTAGTTAGTGACAAGAATGTGTTGAAAAGGTCCTTGTTAGTATCCTATCATAAATTACCTTCATTGAATCGACTAAGCTATATTTTTTAACCTCTTTAAAATTTAATTAATTTAAATTAGGTATTAAGATTTATATTTACAGACTTTATAAATTTAAATTTATTGATTCACTTAAAATAATTTTTGATAAACGAAAGGATGAACATTTCACATATATGAAAGTCTTTACTCGCATAATAGATGAGGATAGCCTCTTTTTTGTTATCTTACACTCTTTTCTGATATTATGCTTGAAAAAGTTTTGTCAATGGTTGGATGAGGATAAGCACTTTTTTGTTATCTTCTTTCTTTTTCTTTCTATCATCTTTGGACTTACGTTATTCAAAATGAAAATGACTTAAGTAATTTTTCATTTTTATTTATTACTATTTTTGAAATTTATATAATTTTTTAAGAAAAAAGTTGATTTGAGTTGTATTGGCTGATAAAACGAAGTATCAAACCTCATAGGCGCATATCGTACTGTTGACATGCCGTATACCGTATCACTAATAAAACATTGATACTAACTCTTTCTTCCTTTTTTTTTCTTTTTAGAAAAAGTATATAAAAAATATCAAAAAATATGAAAAGAGAAAAATCGTGAGTTTATTTTTGTTAAAAAATTATCATTTTTATGAAGATTTAGACTCTTGAGGCCAAAATTTTGATTCAAATAAAGTTTAATATAAAAATTTGAATTTTTTTCTAAAATTTTATAAAGTAGAAAACCAATACAATGGAGCACATAATATAAAATTCGCATAATATAAATTCATGTTATTTAGCATCCCATAGTGACATGTATATGTTTCATAATTTTTTGTTATAAAAAAGTTTAAATTTCATAAAAATATTGGAGCATTAGAAAAATTACACAAACACCCTAAAGACTATATCAATCTCATTAAAAGCTCTTCGTTTGTACATCAATTTTTTTCAAAAAAAAAACTTCAAAATGACAATTATCTTAGAGAACTCGAATTTCATGAATATTTTATAAAAAAAACTTGAAAAATTATATTTGTACAAACTATATCAATAATATTAAGATATTTATGTGCAATTCCATAAGTACTCAATATTATTCATTAAATTATTTTAACAAAACCCCAAAGTTGAAATTATGTTAGAGCAAAAATTAATGAAAATAACTTAAAATGGACAAATTTTAAGGGAAAAAGTTTAGAATTTGATAAATGCCTTTTGTACTTGAAGAACTTGCTTATAAACCTTCTTAAAATCATACCAATATAAGATTCAACTTGAAAAATGGTCAAAATGACATTTTTTTTTCTGAAAAGAATTAAAAAATATAGAAAATAGCCTATACTATATCGTTTCGGCCGATACAGTAACTATACAGCCAATATGATAATATACCGACCGATACAAATCGACATCTATAAAATCGGCTAATACGAAAAATATGGTCATATTTTATACCCTTGCTTTTGAAAATGTTGAAATTATTATAGCAATTTAATACTTCAACCGAACTTTAGAAATTCGGTCTATTTCAGCTTATATTTTTTCCCATTTCCAATATTTCAATTAAAATTTTGATTTGTAATTAAAAATCCTATGTCGGATCAATATTTGTTGCCCTCTAAGAGACCAGAAAATCGATATGCCTAAAGCCTCTACATGCATGGTTCATATGCCATTTAAATGAGTCTAGCTCAGACTACTTTAAAAAAAAAAAAAAAACACCAACCTCATCTATGAATTCTGTAATACCTCAGCCCAATTTAGGGGTTAATTATGATTAATTAAATAATTTTTTCCATTAATTATTTATTATTTTCCTCTAATCGTAAAGAGTATCAAATAATTTTTTCAACGAATCTGAGTTTGACTCAATCCGAATCCGAGAACTCTTTTAATTAAGTTTCAAAGGTATATGGACAAGTTACGAATATAATAATAATATTATTTTAGATTTAAACCTTAGCTGCTGTATAAACTTAGTCATTTGACTTAGTTTGAACTTCAAATTTTAGATTATGGATTATTTTTAAATTCCGGATCTAATGACATGTCAATCTCGTTATAATTTCGCTAATTTATTTTACCCCTAAGTTTTAAAGTGGTAAAATTCCAATTTGACAGGCTAGAGGAAGTCTTAAAAATATATAGAGAGAGTCAGTACTCAATCTGTATTATAACTAAGCTGTTTATTTTTTTACACTCTAAAATAGTGAGTTTTTGATATTTACTTCAAGCAGTGAAATATGGGCCGTTGAATAATCTTTCACTTGGAAAATGTGGTTTTTGACTTCAAAACACTTTAAAACTTTAAAATGTTTTTATCAGACAAATTTACTCTATCAAAGTATAAGGTTGGATACTTTCAAAAAGAATCTTGAAGATTAGGAGATTTTGTTAAAACGGTGATTTTTAGCAAAAACACTGGGTTTTTTAAATAGATTTCACTCCAAATTTTAATACCATGCTTAATTTTTAATACCTGACCTACTGAACCAATTGTATCAATTTAGTGAGACCCTGAAATACCCCGATAAAAGAAAGGACATAGATGTAAATAGTAAAAAGAATAAACTAATATTATATTATAAAATAATATCAGAAAACAGATGAAAAATAAGTTTCAAAGCTACGGATGTAGCTTGTAGTTGTACTGGAAGATTATAACACTTCCAATTGCCTTTGTTACTGTGTGGTAGTTGTAATAATAATTATAAAATATATAATAATAAATGCATAGTTATTAAAAACATATAAAGCTAATGAATAGCTTAGGCAACTGGTATGATTAAAAAAATCCATACGGTTGCTTATAAATAGGAGTCATCGAAGAGGAAGCAAGAAAGAAAGAAAAAAAAAAAAAACCCCTTAAAGTCTTTCTACTTCTTTCAAAACAGCAAGTTCTCTCTTTTCTATTTTTTCTTTCTTCTTCTTTCTCTTGCTTTGGCCATACCAGCAGCAGCCGAACGTTCGGGTTTCCCGCATTCTTTTAAGGGTTTTCAAATTTAGTCAATCTTATACAGAATTTTGCACCCAAGGTATCGAAATAATTCTATTCTTATTAACTCCATAGTAAGTTATGAGTAAAATAGCTTAGTATTGGGGTTAAAAAAAATGAGATTTTTTTTAATGGAGGAAAAATAGATTTCCACTTAAAATTTAAATTTCACCATCAAGATTTGTATTATTTTACTTTCAAAATATAATTTTCGACCATAAGTAAAATCGGGGAAAAGATTAACCCCAGCTGACTATTGTGTGTTTATTTTTCTGTCTTGTGTGTTTAAATTCCTGTACTGTATCATCTGGGCCAAATTCTCAATACGTCTCCATGGTCTTTCTTCTAGAAGACAATACGAGGATAGGGCACTGAGTACTTTTATTTACTTTACTGTCTCTGTACCCTCTGGGCCTCTCACAATACGTCTCCATGGTCCTTTCTCCAGAAGACAATACGAGAGAAGGCACTGAGTACTTTACATTTTTCATTTTATTGTAATGTTTTGGATTGCTGACAACTAACTTTCTGACATAATCTAAAGGAGTAGAAACAGCCTAGGTGACTCATTACACATATCAATTTTTTTTTGGAAAATAGCACGGGGTTTGGGAAATTATTGTTGAAATATATCTAGATTATCCTAATTATAATGTAATTAGGATTCTAGTTTGGGTTTACCTCTAATTAAGAGGTGTATTTGATTTATAATTAGTTAAGTGTTTGAGTCTGATTATGATAGCCCTAGGGTCGACTAGAGGCTATATATACATGTAATAGTTTAGATATTCAATACAATTTTCTCTTTTATAACATGGTATCAGAGCAAGTTACGATTATGATTTGAAAGTCAATTTCCCGTGGGTTTCACTTCTCTCCCTCTGCTCGAGGAATCTCGCTGGCAGAGGGAGGGGACTCTAGCACTTGCTTCTGATCAGTAAACATCAGCCCAGATCTGACCCGTTGCTCCCTGCCAAGCCAGTCTTCCACTGTTCCAATTCTCTCGTCGAAAGAGATTCTTTGCAGTTCTTGTTCTTCATCTCGGTTCGGATGTCAGATCTGTCCGCGAGTATGATTCTCTGCTTGCTATTCTTGGCTGCCCTCCGCCCAACATCTCAGTGAAGACTCTCGGAGGATCTCTAAACAGGAAGTAAAACAAAAGACAAGCATTCTGGCCGCTCAGATCTGATTTTCTTTTTCAGATCTAATTCCTGCTGCAAGGGTGGACTCTCTCATCTGTTCACGGCCGCTCAAGGTGCCTTCGTTTGATACTATTTTCGGAGATCTACTGCTCCGCTTCCATCATTCAACAGGCCCAGATCTATTCATTGTCGCTCCTTCTTAGTGCAGATCTGCACCTCTGTGCATAGCCTAGCCATTCTTTTGCCCGACGCCAAACACCTCCATATTGGACTCATCTCCTTTACAAATCTGTGACTTGTTGCTTCCGCCTGCTGTTTGCAGATCTGGTTTGCCGGATCTGCCCTGTTTTGCCGCTGCCTGCACTGTTGTCCTCTCTGCATCAGATTTGTTCAGCTCTACATCGGCTAGATTACCAGATCAGCAACCGGTCCTCATCATCCATCTCGTTTCCGTACTGCTCAAACCGAGCCGGATCTGCAGAGGACATGGCAGGACCAGCGCCGATGCTCCGCGTACATCGACCCAAATCTGAAATCTCAGATCGGTTCCACATTTAGCCGGCGGACAGAGGTCGAAACTCAGATCTGATTTCTCAGATCGCAGCAGACGCTGGACACAGAGGAAATGGCCAGATCAGCGCCAGCTGAACGGCACACATAGCAGCAGTTCGGGGATGCCGGACACAGCAACAAAAATCGGAAACAACAGCACAGTTTGACGCCGGAAACAACAGCATGTCTCCTCCATTTGCAGATTAGATTTAGTCGACTTCTTCTACATCAAATCGGCAACGCTCACCTTGCTTCCGACCGACGGTGTATGATTTGCAGTTTGGGGTTTCTCTGAACCCCCCACAACCGCAGGATGCTCTGCTGCTTTCGCCGCTTGCTGCTATCTCTTTGGTCTTACCGATCTGCCCCCCAATCTGTCGTTCGGATCCATGCATAGCAGATCTGTTCTGTGCTCTTGTTGGTATATGATCTGCAGTTTGGGGTTTCTCTGAACTCCCCACAATCGCAGGATGCTCTGCTGCTTTCGCCTCTTGCTGCTATCTCTTTGGTCTTACCGATCTGCGCCCCAATCTGTCATTTGGATCCATGCATAGCAGATTTGTTCTGTGCTCTTGTTGGTGTTCTCTTGTTCAACTCTCTCCCTTTCTTCTTGGCACATAACTCGTAGATTGTGGCGAGAAGAAACATCAAAGGAACAAATCATGATTGGTAGACGAAACACCTCTTTTCCCAGATTTGACTCTGCATCTCGCCGGAACACCCATCGCTACTCTACCAATCAATCCCACCGCCAGTTTTGGCGTTTGATTTCAGTGGGAATCCACAGTCTGTGCGCCTTCAGATCGGTAGTTCCAGGCGCTTCTGCTGGAGTTTATTTTGTTCTGCAGCTTCTGTTGCAAAGAAGAAAGGGAGAGTTGTCTATTCAAACAAGAAAAATGAATGGAGTCTTGGTTTGGACGTTTTTGGTGTTTTTTTGGTGATTCTGGTTCAAAGTACCATGATGGCTTCAGGAATTCCAGTTCAAGCCGTTTGGGCTCTATTTGCTTGACTCAGTTTTCTGATCTGTTTATGGTCAAGATTCCCTACTTCGGTGTTTCGTCTACCAATCATGATTTGTTCCTTTGATGTTTCTTCTCGCCACAATTTATGAGTTATGTGCCAAGAAGAAAGGGAGAGAGTTGAAGAAGGGGACACAAATTACCCTTCTCCTCCTACTTCGCTGCCTATCGAGCAGCCTTGTTTTGTTGTTTCTCGAAAATGAGACGACATGTTTTAGACACATGTCCATTTATTGTGGAATTCATCCACTCATTTTATTTGGAGGACTGATTCGTCTCCAACTCATTTGCTGGCCTTTCATGGTTACAGCCCCATTTGCTGGCCTCTTAAGGCTTCAGCCCTCATTTGCTGGCCTTTCATGGCTTCATCCCTCATTTGCTGGCCTTTCATGGTTACAACCCCATTTGCTGGCCTTTTAAGGCTTCAACCCTCATTTGCTGGCCTTTCATGGCTACAATTATTGTTCGCTAACCTTTATGGCTACAACTATTGTTCGCTGGCCTTTCCGATCTGATTGATCGATGTAATGGCTTCAGCCCCTTATTTTTCAGGCCATTAATCGCTTGCATTTATCGCATATTGCGATCATTGTTTGCCGGACAATTGTCTTAAGGCCACTGTCGTCGTCCGAGCCTCTTCTCTATTTCAGGCCATTATTGGTGTTTGTCGCCTGTCATTTTGCAGCCAATCAACACTGCCACATAAACACATATTTGCAGCCAGTCAACGCTGCCTCTTCAACAAGTTTTGTAGCCAGTGTGCTGCTTTAACAAATCTTCATAGCCAGTCAGGTGCCACTTTTGCAGTTCACCTGCTGTTTCTTCACGTTCCAAGTTTCGCGTTCATCCACGCTTCAGCTTGCGGGAGAGTGTTGAAATATATTTAGATTATCCTAATTATAATGTAATTAAGATTCTAGTTTGGGTTTACCTCTAATTAAGAGGTGTATTTGATTTATAATTAGTTAAGTGTTTGAGTCTGATTATGATAGCCCTAGGGTCGGTTAGAGGCTATATATACATGTAATAGTTTAGATATTCAACAAAATTTTCTCTTTTATAACAATTATTATGTGTATATACTGATAAATAGAAAATTTATACATTTTACTCTATTTTACAGATTTTCTGTGAAAAACTCAACCGGAGAAGGTGAGGAGACTCGAACTAACACTTGTATTGTGTTATATGTTAAACCCACTAACAACAGACTGAAATGGGACCCATGATCAATTAAAGATGGAAAATACTATATAGGTCCAGAATAGGAGACCTGACCCTGCCTACATATAAGGGATGTAAATGTTCTAACTGTTTAGAACGTAGGCGTTAAAATGGTGTCGGGGAGTCGAGGACTTGTAGTCTCTAACGCAGTATGGACCCATGGAGTGTTTGGGAATTGTCGGGTAAAAACTGGGTGAATGCATTCGTGTTATTAAATCCAGTTTTATATGTTGGTATGATATTGATTATTTTCTTGATTTCTTTTACTTGCATTTGATACACCAAATGGTAAGGCTGAAATATGGTGGTGCTCTCAGATAAGTCCCTGTGTAAGAAGGGCATTGGAAATCATGCATTACCATGCATTTAACATTTGCATGTGATAATTATATTCATAAGTTAAATCTGTGGAAGATAATAACTTTGTAAAGTTTGATTTTTGCCGTTGGGTTATAATTGCTGAGATTAGCCGAACACCGTTTGCGAACCGTTGGGTTGGATGTGTTAGTATGCTGTGGTCAACCGCCATCAACCGTTGGTGTTGGATGGGGTAGTAGACTGGATCGTGGAGACCTTATGCACTTGCAAGTTGCTATATTATTTCCGTTGAGGAATTAATATTAGTTTTAGTTGGAACTTCAAATGGGGGCTAACCCCGGTATTGTAAAATGGCTGGGGACCGACCCCGGTGTTAAAAATACAATCTGAATAAAAACCTTAGAAGATGCTCCTAGGGTGAAAATGAGATATGCTAATAACATGCATTTCTATGGCATGCATTGCTTGTGCATTGTTGCATTACAATCATTGGATTTTATGGTGAGTTCTCCCCACTGGGTTGTTGCTCACGTCCCTTACAATGCAGGATATGAACCAAAAGAGGGATTGGAGGGACCAGTGGTGCCTCGTTGAACGTTGAAACTTATAAGTTCTTAAGGTTTTCCGCATGTAGAAGCCATTTGCCTGCTTGAATATGTTTGAGTGTTTGTAATAAATATGCCTCATGTGGCATAAGAAACTTATGTCTGTAAGTTTTAATGTCGTATACATTATATCCACTATACTTTCGTTCGTAACATTGATGAGACAAATGAAAATATTCGTTGTGTGATATGAGTTTGTATATGGGGACATATGGCATATGTTTGAGTCCATATGTGAAGAGCACGTGTGACATTTTCTAGGATCGAGTTTTGGTAAACTTGAAGATCCAGCCCAGTTTTGACGTTGGGTGATTAGAGTTTATTGTTAAAAAAAAAAAAAAATAGTCGCATTCCGGGCTCATATTTGGGTTCGGGGTGTGACAAGGTGGTATCAGAGCATGGTTCAAATCTCGGACTGTGTGTATGGGAATTAGTAGAATGATTGCTTGAGTTTAGGTTCATCCCCTTAGTTTTTAAAGTTGGGTAGATGGAACCTTGAGTTGGAATGAGATCAAATCCCCGTTATTTTGATAAGTGGTGTGATTTTAGTATCAAGTTGATACTTTAAACCCAATATTTGGATGTGACGATATCTTGTGGATTGGAATCAAAAGATGTTGGGGGTACTGAGAGGCTCTGACATTGATTGGGCTTGGGAGAGAACCCAGGAAGAGGATCGGTACCAGATGATATAATTGTGTGTGTGTGTGTACTATCGTGTGATTAATGTATAAATTTGTTTGAACTTTGATGAAAGGGAGTGTTGTAAAAATATAAATATGTAAACGTGTGAAAATGTAAGGATGTAAAAAAATGTGAGAGTAATCGTAGAATGTAAGAAAGTATTAGTATGGGAAACTGGAAGGAGTATGTGAAAAGTATGTGTGAATATCTTTATGCTTTGATGTATAAGGACTATGTATCTTCTTTGAATGTAATATATAAGTATGTTTAGTTACTGTGTGATGTGATAAAGTTTTTACTTTGAACTCTGTTATTTATACCTATGATCCTCAGGATGTCAGAATCACGGAGAGATTCTAAAAACCAGAGGGAGAATGCAGTGCCACCCCCAGGGAATCAACCTGAACTCTTAGACGCAGTCCGTATCACTGTGGAGGCTTTTCAAAGGGTTGTAGATGATCTCCACCGACCACGGGAGAGAACTCCCGAGGGAAGAGCTACTTCAGCTCTGAAAAATTTCAAACAATTAAATTCGACGACTTTCTCGGGAAATGTGGAACCAACTGAAGCTGAAAACTGGATTAACCAGATTGGTCGAATCTTTGACACTCTAGCCACAGCTGAGGACCTAAAGGTGACTCTCGCCATCTATCAATTGGAGGGAGACGCCTATAAATGGTGGGAAGTCAGATATAATGCGAGAAACCGTGAACCCATGACTTGGGAGGAGTTCTCTACAGTTTTCCTTCCTTGCTATTATCCAAAGGTGGTAAGGGATGCTAAGAGGAGACAATTCCTTGATCTAAAACAGGGCTCCGATACGGTAGCCCAATACACCGCAAAGTTTCTAAACCTTTGTCAGTATGCTCCCCGCATCTTTGACAATGAGGAGGAGAAAATCCAACATTATATTGAGGGACTTCGTCAGTTTCTTCAGCGGCAAGTGGCAGGAATTCAATTTGCCACTTTAGAAGAGGTGATTAGTCGAACTTCTATGGTGGAAGCAGTTGACACCACTAACAGAAATGTGGATCGATCTCGTCAAGGAGATGCATCGAAACCTCCTCTGCCTAACAAAAAGAGGAAATTTAGTAAAAGTTCATTCACTAGGAAGGGATAAACATTTGTGGGACAGACCTGCAACATTGGACCCAGGCAAGTGATATGCTACACGTGTAATCAACCGGGTCACACGGTGAAGCAATGTCCATAGAACAACGTTCCAGTAGCTGATAGCCGGGTGTGTTTCAGATGCAAGCAAATGGGACATTTCATTAAAGATTGTCCTTATCCTGATACCCGAAGCAACATGGTAGGACCTTCCCAGAATGTTAAACCGTTGCAATTTCAAATACAGTCTACTCCACCACCCTCCAGAGGTTCAGTGGCATCTGAAAATGCGCCACGAAGGACTGGAGAAGCTAGAAGTCAAGGACGCTCTCAGATGATTCGAGGAAGAGTTTACACCATGGGAACCCAAGAGGAGGAGCCGACAGAGAACGCTATAATGGAAGGTACCATACCTCTCTTTAGTTTCATGGTACAAGTATTAGTAGATACCGACGTTTCACATTCTTTCATCTCTAAATCATGTCGGGATAAATTGAATTTATCATCAGTAGTTGCCACCAAACCTTTGATGGTAGTGTCACCATTAGGAAAGAAAGTACGGGTTGATCAGATATGCGAATTCTGTGTTCTTAGAATGGGTGATCTAGATATAGTATATAATTTCTTTTTAATAGAAATGACAGATTTTGACATCATTCTAGGAATAGACTAGTTGACTGCACACTAGGTTTTGATAGATTGCTTACAAAGGAAGATTTATGGAATATCATCGACCAGAATCTGATTTGTAGAGAAATTAGTACCATATGTGAACATCAGAGTTCAGTTCTCTAGTTTGAAGGCATATCCTGGTAGAATTGTAGCTAGCATGGGATGGGAGGATGTAGAAGGTATAGAAGCCAGTTTACCTCGAATAGCTTGTGAGTTTCCAGATGTATTTCCAGATAAACTCAGTGGTTTACCTCCACGCCGGGAGATAAACTTTATAATTGACTTGCAGCCTGGAACATCTTCTATATCTATGACACCATTTAGGATGGCGCCGGCCGAACAAAAAGAGTTAGCAAAGCAAATAGATGAGCTTCTCCAACTTAGTTTCATTCGTTTGAGTAATTCACCTTGGGGTGCACCAGCTCTCTTTGTGAAAAAAAAAGATGGGTCACTGAGAATGTGTATAGATTACTGGCCATTGAACCAAGTAACCATAAAAGAGAAGTACCCATTGCCTAGAATAGATGATCTATTTGACTTGTTGAGAGGAGCAAGATGTTTATCAAAAATTGACTTGAGGTCTGGGTATCACCAACTTCGAGTCAGGGAGGAAGATATTTCCAAAATTGCTTTTCGTACCCAATATGGCTTATATGAGTTTCTGGTCATGCCTTTTGGAGTAACAAATGCACCAGCTACTTTCATGGATTTGATGAATCGGATTTTCCAACCGTATTTAAGAGAATTCGTAATCGTCTTCATCGATGATATTTTAATATAGTCGTCGACTGAAGAGGAACATGAACGACATCTATGTATCATTTTACAGACTTTACGGGATCACCAACTATATGCTAAACTCAGTAAATGTGAATTTTGGCTGACCCAAGTCCAATTTCTCGGACATGTGGTGTCGGCAGATGGAATTTCGGTGGATCCAGCAAAAGTGGAGACAGTTATGAATTGGGAAAGGCCTAAAAATGTCATAGAAATTTGAAGTTTTCTGGGTTTAGCGGGATATTACCGAAAATTTATCCCAAATTTCTCTCAAATTGCAGTATCAATGACTCGTTTGACACGAAAAGATGTCAAATTTGAGTGGGCAGAAGACTGTGAGAAAGAATTTCAGGACCCAAAGGATAAACTAACCACTTCTCCTGTGTTAATCATACCTAAATAAGGACGTGGTTATGAGGTCTATTGTGATGCTTCCAAACTGGGATTAGGGTGTGTTTTAATGCAAAAGGGAAAAGTAGTTGCTTATGGGTCCAGACAGCTGAAAGGACACGAGCAAAACTACCCCACTCATGACTTAGAACTAGCAGCAGTGGTGTTCGTTCTGAAACTTTGGAGACATTACTTATATGGTGAACGATTCGATGTCTTTTCTGATCACCATAGTCTCAAGTATTTATTCACTCAGAGAGATTTAAATATGAGGCAGCGGAGATGGATGGAGTATTTAGGAGATTATGACTTTGAACTCTCCTATCATCCTGGAAAAGCTAATGTGGTAGCAGATGCCTTAAGTAGGAAGTCTCGTGGTGATGTTGCAAAGGTAGCGTCATTACAATGGAAATTATTAGAAATTCTATCTGACTATGATTTAGAATTGGTCGAAAATAGGGAATCGGCATGGATTCAAAATCTAGTGCTGCAACCCGAAATAGTCGAAATAGTACTAGAATGACAGCAAAGCGATGTTGAGGCACAAGAAGTGCTAGCTCAACTATCGAGTGGAGCAGAGTTAGAAGATTGGAATGTTAGAACCGACGAAGGTTTAACTTTCAGAGGTCGATTGTTTGTTCCAAAGTCAGAAGGATGCAGAAAGGAAGTTCTTAAACATTTCCACCACTCTAAGTTTGCAGTTCATCCTGGTAGTACCAAGATGTATCGCGATTTATGCCGACAATTCTGGTGGAAAGGAATGAAGAGGGAAGTGGCAGACTTTGTCTCTAGATGTTTAACCTGCCAACAAGTCAAAGCTGAGTATCAACGACCTGGTGGAAAAATGCAACATCTTCCAATAGCCAAATGGAAGTGGGAACATATTACCATGGATTTTGTAACAGGATTTCCAAAATCAGCAATGAGGAATGACTCCATATGGGTAATTGTGGACCGACTGACCAAGTCAGCCCATTATCTACCTATCCGGAAGAAAGACACTTTGAC
This sequence comes from Chimonanthus salicifolius, assembly GCA_013350335.1. Classification (NCBI taxonomy): domain Eukaryota; kingdom Viridiplantae; phylum Streptophyta; class Magnoliopsida; order Laurales; family Calycanthaceae; genus Chimonanthus; species Chimonanthus salicifolius. The sequence continues at coordinate 29,585,438 of CM023542.1, forward strand.
CACTCTGAGTAAGTTGTATATTAAGGAGATAGTCCGACTACATGGAGTGCCAGTCTCCATCGTGGCAGATAGAGATACCCGATTTTTCTCTCGAATTTGGCAGGGATTACAAACGCAGTTAGGCACCAGGTTATGTTTTAGTACAACATTTCATCCTCAGACAGATGGTCAGTCTGAAAGGACTATCCAGACATTAGAAGATATGTTGAGAGCATGTGTCATGGACATGCAAGGAAGCTGGGACGATCATTTAACTTTAATTGAATTTGTATACAACAACAGCTATCAGTCAAGTATACAAATGGCACCATACGAGGCTTTATACGGTAGACCCTGTAGATCACCTCTGTGTTGGACAGAAGTAGGAGACAAAGCTCTGCTAGGACCAGATATGGTACGTGAAACAACAGAATAAGTGGAAGTCATAAAACAACGTCTCAAAGCCACTTAGAGCCGACAAAAAAGCTACGCTGATAAAAGACGGAGACCATTGGAATTTGAAGTCGGAGACTTTGTGTTCCTACGTGTAGCTCCACGTCATGGAATACATAGATTTGGACGTAGAGGAAAGTTGTCACCACGATATGTTGGACCTTTTGAAGTTTTGAGGAGAATCAGAGAAGTTGTTTACCAAATAACACTACCTCCGAGCCTAGAAAAGGTACACAATACATTTCATGTGTCTATGCTCAGAAAATACGAACCAGATCCATCTCATGTGTTGAACGTGAAAGACGTTGAAATTTTTGAAGATCTAACTTTTGAAGAAATACCCATTGAGATCCAAGATATCAGGACTCAGGTGCGCCGACGAAAAACTATACAACTAGTGCAGGTGTTATGGCAACACCAACGAACTCAGCACGTCACTTGGGAACCAGAATCGACTATAAGGAAATTATACCCGAGTCTCTTCGCTAATTAAAGGTACGACTTTTCCTATTTAAATTTCGGGACGAAATTTCTTTAAGGGGGCTAGGATATAATACCCCAGCCCAATTTAGGGGTTAATTATGATTAATTATGATTAATTAAATATTTTTTTTCGTTAATTATGAATTATTTTCCTCTAATCGTAAAGAGTATCAAATAATTTTTTCAACGAATCTAAGTTTGACTCGATCCGAATCCGATAACTCTTTTAATTAAGTTTCAAAGGTATATGCACAAGTTACGAATATAATAATAATATTATTTTAGGCTTAAACCTTAGCTGCTGTATAAACTCAGTCATTTGACTTAGTTTGAACTTCAAATTTTAGATTATGCATTATTTTTAAATTCTGGATCTAATGACATGCTAATCTCGTTATAATTTCGCTAATTTATTTTACCCCTAAGTTTTAAAGTGGTAAAATCCCAATTTGACAGGGTAGAGGAAGTCCTAAAAATATATAGAGAGAGTCAGTACTCAATCTGTATTATAACTAAGCTGTTTATTTTTTTACACTCTAAAATAGTGAGTTTTTGATATTTACTTCAAGCCGTGAAATATGGACCGTTGAATAATCTTTCACTTGGAAAATGTGGTTTTTGACTTCAAAACACTTTGAAACTTTAGAATGTTTTTATCAGACAAATTTACTCTATCAACTAGAAGGTTGGATACTTTCAAAAAGAATCGTAAAGATTAAGAGATTTTGTTAAAACGGTGATTTTTAACAAAAACACTGAGTTTTTGAGATAGATTTCACTCCAAATTTTAATACCATGCTTAATTTTTAATACCTGACCTATTGAACCAATTGTATCAATTTAGTGAGACCCTGAAATACCCCGATAAAAGAAAGGACATAGATGTAAATAGTAAAAAGAATAAACTAATATTATATTATAAAATAATATCAGAAAACAGATGAAAAATAAGTTTCAAAGCTACGGATGTAGCTTGTAGTTGTACTGGAAGATTATAACACTTACAATTGCCTTTGTTACTGTGTGGTAGTTGTAATAATAATTATAAAATATATAATAATAAATGCATAGTTATTAAAAATATATAAAGCTAATAAATAGCTTAGGCAACTGGTATGATTAAAAAAATCCATACGGTTGCTTATAAATAGGAGTCATCGAAGAGGAAGCAAGAAAGAAAAAAAAAAAAAACAAAACCCCTTAAAGTCTTTCTACTTCTTTCAAAACAGCAAGTTCTCTCTTTTCTACTTTTTCTTTCTTCTTCTTTCTCTTGCTTTGGCCATGCCAGCAGCAGCCGAACGTTCGGGTTTCCAATATTCTTTTAAGGGTTTTCAAATTTAGTGAATCTTACACAGAATTTTCCACTCAAAGTATTGAAATAATTCTATCCTTATTAACTCCATAGCAACTTAAGAGTAAAATAGTTTAGTATTAGGGTTAATGGAGGAAAAATAGATTTCCACTTAAAATTTAAATTTCACCATCAAGATTTGTATTATTTTACGTTCAAAATATAATTTTCGACCATAAGTAAAATCGGGGAAAAGATTAACCCCAGCTGACTATTGTGTGTTTATTTTTCCGCCTTTTGTGTTTAAATTCCTGTACTGTACCCTCTGGGCCAAATTCTCAATACGTCTCCATGGTCCTTCTTCTAGAAGACAATACGAGGATAGGGCACTGAGTACTTTTATTTACTTTACTGTCTCTGTACCCTCTGGGCCTCTCACAATACGTCTCCATGGTCCTTTCTCCAGAAGACAATACGAGAGAAGGCACTGAGTACTTTACATTTTTCATTTTATTATAATGTTTTGGATGGCTGACAACTAACTTTCTGACATAATCTAAAGAAGTAAAAAGAGCCTAGGTGACTCATTACACATATCATATTTTTTTTGGAAAATAGCACGGGGTTTGGGAAATTATTATGTGTATATACTGATAAATAGAAAATTTATACATTTTACTCTATCTTACAGATTTTCTATGAAAAACTCAACCGGAGAAGGTGAGGAGACTCGAACTAACAGTTATATTGTGTTATATGTTAAACCCACTAACACCAGACTGAAATAGGGACCCATGATCAATTAAAGATGGAAAAGACTATATAGGTCGAGAATACGAGACCTGACACTGCCTACATGCGTTAAAATAGTGTCAGGGAGTCGAGGACTTGTAGTCTCTAACGCAGTATGGACCCATGGAGTGTCTGGGAATTGTCTGGTAAAAACTGGGTGAAGGCATTCGTGTTATTAAATCCAGTTTTATATGTTGGTATGATATTGATTATTTTCTTGATTTCTTATACTTGTATTTGATACACCAAATGGTAAGGCTGAAATATGGTGGTGCTCTCAGAATAAGTCCCTGTGTAAGGAGGGCACTGGAAATCATGCATTACTATGCATTTGACATTTGCATGTGATAATTATGTTCATAAGTTAAATCTGTGGAAGATAATAACTTTGTAAAGTTTGATTTTTGCCGTTGGGCTATAATTGCTGAGATTAGCCGAACACCGTTTGCGAACCGTTGGGTTGGATGTGTTAGTAGGCTGTGGTCAACCGCCATCAACCGTTGGTGTTGGATGGGCTAGTAGACTGGATCGTGGAGATCTTATGCACTTGCAAGTTGCTATATTATTTCCGTGGAGGAATTAATATTAGTTCTGGTTGGAACTTCAAATGGGGGCTAACCCCGGTATTGTAACATGGCTGGGGACCGACCCTGGTGTTAAAAATACAATCTGAATAAAAACCTTAGAAGATGCTCCTAGGGTGAAAATGAGATATGCTAATAACATGCATTTCTATGGCATGCATTGCTTGTGCATTGTTGCATTACAATCATTGGATTTTATAGGTGAGTTCTCTCCACTGGGCTGTTGCTCACGTCCCTTACAATGCAGGATATGAACCAGAAGAGGGATTGGAGGGACCAGTGGTGCCTCGTTGAATGTTGAAACTTAGAAGTTCATAAGGTTTTCTACATGTAGAAACCATTTGTCCTGCTTGAATATGTTTGAGTGTTTGTAATAAATATGCCTCATGTGGCATAAGAAACTTATGTCTGTAAGTTTTAATGTCGTATACATTATATCCACTATGCTTTCGTTCGTAACACTGATGAGACAAATGAAAATATTCGTTGTGTGATATGGGTTTGTATATGGAGACATATGGTATATATTTGAGTCCATATGTGAAGAGCACGTGTGACATTTTCTAGGATTCGAGTTTTGGTAAACTTGAAGATCCAGCCCAGTTTTGACTGTTGGGTGATTAGAGTTTATTGTTAAAAAAATAAAAATTAGTCGCAGTTCCGGGCCCACATTTGGGTTCGGGGTGTGACAAATTCACATTTAAAATTTTTGAAATTGTCGTTTAATGGTCAGATGTATTCTATTCAATGATGGGTAATTCATCATTATTATCTAATTTTTTTTTTAATTTACGTGTGAGAAATCGCAGGATACCTAGCGTAAACCCTTCCTCCCAGATGAGTCCACTACCCATTCAAATCTCTTCTACTTAGAATCAATTTATCAAATTTTATTTCGATCTTATTATAAATTATAAAGTTTAAGTAATTCTATTCTTTTTTATATTTTTCATTTTCTTTTATAGTTACACTCAGTATCTATTCTAAATCTCCTATTTTTTCATTTTCTTTTATATTCCTCCTTTCATTTGATGGACCATAGCATACTCCTATTTCCTACTATCTACTATTTCTAACAAGTTGTATAAAATCTCTAAATCCATGTAGCATCAATCCTTCGTGATTTTGCGATCGAAGGCAACCAATTTATTGTTCATGAATATATATTTTATGATCCATATATAACTCATCTAGTATGGGAACCTTTTCAATAGATAATCGTGAACACAACTGTATTAAAATTGGTCGTATCGGATTTAAAATTCAATTGATACGATACATGTACAACTATATTATCGATAATATGTATTTTGTTCATTTTTTAATTGAATCTTGCATTGGATGTGATTTTAAGAAGGCTTAGAGCAAGTTTAACTGGGAAATCTATTTGTCAATTCTAAACATTTTTTTCCTAAAATTTGACCATGAATTATTTTTCATTAATTTTTTTTAATTTTGGCTCTAAGATAATTTGAAATTAAGGGTTTTTTCTGAAAATAATTCAACAAAATAATATTCAGTGGTTATTGAATTTAATGGAAATTTGCTCATGTGATTGACATAGTTTGTAGGGTATGTATGTGATTTTCCAATTTTTTTAGAAAAATTAATAAAAGTAAGGTTTTCTAAGATACGACCCATTTTTGAGTTTTTTATGGAAGAAATGAATGGAATGATATACAATGTTTCTACATTTAAATTCAAAGCCCTTAATGTACCGGGATCAAACATTGGTGCTACCACCTGACTTATCCTAGTCGGTTGTGTGGACAATGGCAGTGCTGGCCGCGGGGGATTAGTTTTGTTCGGTCAATACCTCAGGGATACCGTGGTTATGCAAAAAAAAAAAACTCAAAGCCCTTAATGTGATTGATATAGTTTTTAAGATATTTATGTAATTTTTCTAATATTCCAATACTTTTATAAAACTCAAAATTTTTTACTAAAAATAATTTATGAATTTTAATAGAAGGTACATGTCGCTAGGGGATACTGAGAAGATGAATTTCATATTAGGTGTTCCTCGTGTTGGTTTCTACTTAATAAATTTTTTAGATATTTTCCAAATTTTCAGGACTTTTTGTAAAATTTAAAACATATTTTATTCGTATTAAAGTTTTGACTTTCAAGGGCTTTAACACCCAATAAAGATAAAAATATGCACACCTTAGTTTTTTTCCATTTTTCTCATATTTTTAAGAAAATTAAAAAAAATGAAGGAGAGAAAAACTGATACCATCACCAACACAGTACATATTGCTTGTTGATACTAACTCTATATATATATATATATAGAAAGAGAGAGTTAATAAATAAATCAACAATAGGATATATATTTGACGGCCTAGAACTCATCTCAACCTTTGAGAAAGCAGGGTCTTATGTTCACACTCAATTCCAAATGCCACTTTCGTACACAAAGATTGAGAGATTTTCACATGTTTCAAAAAATTAATTAGACGAGACATCTAAACACTTTCCATCTTAAAAAATCAATACAAAATTTTAACCAATGTAAAACATCTGTCTATGGACTCTTAAAACACAAAATTTCTAAGAGGATTTAGACTGGTCCAAGTGTCCAACCACTTAATGCATACGTACTCCACTACTTCCTCTATATGTTTCCGTACCTGTCCATGTATCTATTAAAAAGTTTTGGCTCATATTTGACCAGTATTTGATTGGCTTTGATGTATGACATTCACCATTCATTCACCTCCTTGTGTCTCTGGAACAACAGTCAAATGAAAAAGAAGCTCCACTATCACTGCTATGGTTAAATCAAATAATGGAAGGCATAATGGTCTCATTATCCATCTCAAGTGGGTCGCACCAGATGTACGACTTGCGATCATTGAAACATGAGAACCACAGGTGACACTGTGATCCTGCTCGGCATCAACATACTGTAGCTATCCAATCCATAGGAACATGTTTGGCTGTACCATCCTCTCTCTTTTTTATTGTATTTCATATTCAACAACAATTTCCAGCTTTTTTGGGGGGGCGGGGGGAAACTTTTATCAGAATCTATTTTTTAATTAAAATGCAGTTTATATTCATGTCCATTTAATTCATTTTACTGATGGATTGAAAATTAAAATAAATATTTATTAATGATAAGATTTGTTTGTAAGTAAATGTTAAATGGTTAAAATCATCTCAGTATATATCACTTGTGTAAAGATGTAAAGATATTTTTTGTAATTAGTTATAGATTATTATTATCCAAAATTTGGAGTTGATAAATTGGATGGTGATAATAGAATCATGTTTCACTATATATATCTTTATATATATATATATATATATATATATATATACTGATACCATTATCACAAATATCATTCTAGGGATATTAACGACGATTAGTAATATTAGAGTATTTTCAACTTCTAGAGTATTTAGTAGAAAATTAATAGAAAAATCTCATGGAAAATATAATATTTAAAAATAATAAAATATAATAAATGAAAATATTAATAAAATAAAAAATTAGTAAGGAATTTATCGATAATTTACCTGAAAATTTATTTAGATATTATTGCGATATTATCATTTATCGCATTCTTAATACAATTTTATCGAGAATTTACTATAGTGCCGATAAATACGAGTTATTAATGAGGTAATGGTATTTAATCAATAAAAAATAATAAATTAAAAAAATATTGTTGATATTTGTGACATTGACCGATACTATATATTTTTTATCTTTTAAAGCTTATATTGTTTCATACCGTCACTGTGTCATTGATGTGATAACACTATCAACGATCTACTAATATTTGACTGTATTAATTTCAAATTGTAGAATTTTATTTTGCATGATGGAAATATCAAATTCTACTTTCTTAGATAACTCAAAGTTAAAAAAAAAAAATCTTCTTTAATTATTTCTAAATAGAATATAGTCAACTCTCCCTTGATAATCTCCATGGATGACAATAATTTGATTGTGGAATTAGGTGAACATATTAGGCTAACTTTGATTTGTATTATTGAGAAAAGGAAAGGATAAAAGAAAGTGGGAGAAAAAAGGAGTAATGTCTATGAAAGAAAGGACACGGAAATGGCTGAATCATGTTTGACTCAATAGGTGAGCTAGGGTTAGGCCGGCCCCTACCATATGCATAAATGGACAAAACGTCCTTTCGAGTGTAATGTGGACTTCCAGTACGTATGTTTTATTTTAATTAAAAAATCATTTTGTTTTGGATTGTTAATTCTCATTCTTAAGTTTCACTTCCATTGATACAATGGTTTAGTTATATTCATTGCATAATTTACTTTTTTATCTTACATAAGATGGAATAAACTTTTAATGTTGAAATAGTTTGGTTAGATTTAGTTTTTAGATTTTTCATAAATGACTATTATATTAGAAAAGAAAAGCATCAGAGCACAAATATAAAAATAAAAAAGATAATACAACAAACCAAAAAACTCACAACTAAAAACACTGACGAATCTATAAGAGTTGAAGCAACACAAAATGATAAAAGTTTAAGCTAAATCAATACATTTTTTACGAGTCCATTAGATGTCGTTCATAGAGATATTCTTGAAATCTACAAGAGAAGAGGCCATGATACAGATTCAACACGATTTTAAAATTTCTACTAATGCCAAGCATCACATAGACAAATATTTTGGAGAAATCAAACCAATGTCCCACACCACAACTCGATAATAAGAAATGGAGGTTTTTATTTTCTATTTTTTTTTTAAAAGATGAAGTAGAAAAGAAGAAGAATTAGAGAGAAAATCATCATCTCCTCTATTTGAAGGAAGGTAGAGTTAGGTTTCTATTTTCTTATTAATTTTTTTATTGACAATTTTTATTTTATATGTTTTTAATCACTTGATGCTTGAATTGGACTGAAATGGAGTTTTCATGAATTAATCAAATTGGGTCTTTGGATTTCGTACCCAACCCACCACTGAATGATTAAATATTATTTTATTTAAATGATTTCGTTGTCGCATGACACTGCCGTGGCACCCATGGCCGCTGCTTTCTAAACGATGTATCATTATAGCAACTACATTGAGGATCCATCCACCCTCTTGATGTTAATTGATTTCTTTAAATCTCAATCCAGACTAACTCTCATTTTCTTCTCTCAAAATTCCCAAATCCCGTTCTCACAATGACACTTGCATCTTAATTTCTTTCTTGAAATGCCCATCCATGAAATGGAGTTTGTTGTAGAAATTCCTATGGTGTTTGCCATGACAATATGTTTGTATGAAATCTGAGCAAGCTGGGCTCACCATTTCTAATGAATTCAGCCTCAAAAATCATGCCGAGATGTCACACATCTACACCTACTTGAGACTGCCAGCTTCTCCGGTGTCCAGGAGTGAGTAATCAGAGGTAGGTAGATAATCCATTATAAATATCCTTTATTTCAAAAGAGTTTTTAAAAATGAGAATGGAAGGATAAACAAGGATAAAATTAATAATTTTTACCCTTACCGTTTAGTTACCAAATAAGAGTAATGAAGGGTAACTACCTCATTTCCTTTACACCCCCTTATCCAATCGCCCCTGGCCTCATTTGGATGAAAGGGGGTGTAAGTTTGAAAATATCTTGAAAATTGCAATTAATATAGATATTATAAATAATAGTAAATTACTAATTAATATTTAATTGATGAATTGAAATAAAATCTTAAATCAAAGATTATTTTTTAATATGAGTAAACAAAAATACCTTAATCAAATCAAACACGCTATTGATTAAAATTTCAAATTTTAATCTCTTTAAATAATTTTAGTCTCTAAAGTCTTGTGTCATTATAATTAGTATGAAATTTATAAATTAATTTAACAAAAAATATGTATACTAATTGTTGGACCAACTCAATAACTCTATATTAATAAAGTAATTAAATTTATTGTTACTTTAAATTATTTATAAACTCCATACTTATATAGCTACGTATAGCGGTGAAACTTGGGTCAGCTTTTGACCCGACCCAAGAAATCATGTGGGTCGGATCATATGAGTCGGGTCAACCGGTTGAGTCGGGTTACCTGCATTAAGTTCGGGTCGGGTCGGGTTGGGAAATTTACAAGTTAACCCGACCCGACCAGGCTAAAATTAGACTACAATGGGTTCAGAATTTGGGTTGAGTCAGGTTAGAATTCAGGTCGGATTGGGTCGAGAATTTCAGGTCAATAATTCGAGTCAGGTCGGGTTCTATGAATATTAACCCGACCCGACCCGATTTCAACCCTAGCTACATAGCATTGTGCAAATGTTGAAATATAGTATAAATAGTTTTTTTTTTAATTTCGGTATGAAAGTTTTCTTAAGTCTTTTAAAAAAATTGTGTTGAACCATTTATTTAGTAAAACCATGTTGAATTGCGGTTCAACACGATTTTTTGCAGTTCTGATCTTAAACGGTTTTTTCATCAAACCAGGCCGGAAAGAGGACGGTCTCGACTGCGGTCCGGTTCGGTTTTAAATACATTGGTGATAGCGCCCCCAAAAATTGTATTTGGGTCAAAGTGCCTCGTATGCCTATTCAAACTTTTTTTGGACAAAAATGTCCCTCATGCACTAGTGACTGGGTATGTACGCTAGTGCATATTTCTGTTGGTTAGCGCATGAACCCACACTAGTTCATATATCTATGACCAGTGCAGATTTTCTTTCTTTTATATATATTATTATTTTATAATGCAATAAATCATAAAAGTCATTTTAGTCTTTTTGGTAAAGATATTTATTTTTCATGTGGGTGAGTTGGGTTCAATTCTTGTGGTGACCTTTTCTCTTATTTTATAATTAGTACCATTTTTTAAAAAGACTATATAACAATTAAGGGGTCATTTGTTTGAGCTCGACCTAAATAAACAAGCTTGGACAAAGATTTTTGTTTGATGTGTCAGGCTTAGGCTTTCAAGTCTGTTTATTTTTTAAGCCCATGCACAGTTAAGTAAGAGCATGAAGGGTCTCAATGGGCTTTAAGTAAAAGCTCGATCTTGGCCCCGATCTAAATAAACAAGCTTATACTCTTTGTTCGATGGGCCAGGCTTAGCCTTTTAAGCTCGTTTCTTTTTAAGCCCTGTTAGTGCCCCGGCTTGGTTGAGTCCCTTGTTTGCCAATTCCATGACTCGGGAATAAGCACTTGCTAAGAATGTTGAAGACCCAAGGTGATCAATACTGAAGATCATGCTCCATCGGATTGAAAATCATCGTTATGCCAATCACAAAACAGGTATTATGGCTATAGATGACTTTAGGTGGTACCATATCTTAGAGAGGACCATTCCTAGGCCTATTTGAACAAATGATAAAATCATAAAAAGCCTAGAGAGAGAGAGCTTAACAGTGAATTGAACCCAACTTGGAAATATGTATTTAGTTTCATTGTCAGCTCAACCAGTCGTTCTCACCGACCCCTCGTTGGAGACAAGATCGACCCATCGTGGTTAAAGATTGGTCAACCAGATTCACATAGTTGGGTCTTAGAACTGTCATTTTGGGAAAGCCTCTGATCGAGACTCTCGTATGCACCGATCCCTCGGTGAAAGGCTAAAATGACCCCTCATGGTCAACGACTCTTTGATCAAGATTTATGAGTTCTGGAACTTTGAACTCAAGTGGGCTATCGAAAAAACAAACATATCGGTAGTTCAAAACCGATTGAGAGTACCAAGACTGACCCCTCGGTAAAGGGGGAAATGTCGTTCTGGGTATGATAGGTTTCTAGACTTGAAACTACTGTCAGCATGGTGTTGCCCCAGATCGAGACCATCGTATGGACCGATCTCTAGGTGCCATAACTGTCGACCCATTGACGACACCGACATGTCGACCGGGAAAGAATATTGTTGTTGGGAGTGTATTATTGCGCAACGGTCGGGTTGTTAAACAGTAATATTTCTAATCACCGACCCCTAGGTGCGCCCGACCTGTTGATACATTACCATTGCTGCAACTAGTTGCCTTCTCTATATAAATCAATCTTTATGCAACCAGTTGGCATCCTTTGACAAAATCAGTTAGACCTTCATCATTATCAGTGAGCTTAAACAAGGACCAATAGAAGGATTACTCTCTCTCTCTCTCGTACTTACACTTGCGGAATCATATACAAACAATCATATGGATTGATTTTGTGAGAGAGAGGAGGAGTAAAATAAAATCATAAATAAGCAATCTATTGATTGAGTTTGAAAGTGAGAAAGAGAGAAGAAATGATTATAAACTAGGAAACTTTGGTATAACCAGTTTCCTTGTCGCCATGGATTGTGATTGCTTAACGACGACTAGAAGGAGGAGCGTCGGCACATATTGGGTGGAATCTTCAATAAGCACACATCAGCGAGAAAGATCTTCAAAGGAAAGTTACTTCTTGGTTTTAATTTTATTTTAAAACCTTTGACCCGAAAGTGAATTAAGGGGGAATTTGCTCTAGAACTCACTATAAAAAAAAAATCTAGAGCGTCGTCTCTGGCACAGTGGTGGGTGGAATTCCTATTCTACTAGTGGTGGGTGAAATTCTCAGCCGATTGAGTGACGGTGGAATTCCTACTCTAATTGTGAAGGTGTAAGTCCCCACTTAGTGGATTTGGGGATAACTTAAAGGTTGAGTTAGTCTTAACAGTGGATGTAGATTGGCTAACCGAACCACTTTAAATTGGTCTTATGGTATTTGATCTTTGTGTGTTTGTAGTTACTATTTAAGTACTATTCTCAACACACATCACTTTATATGTTAATTATCTTCATTTTACACATTGTGCATAGGCATTGATAATCAAGCAAAATTTAAAGGGTATAATCTTATTGTGATCTTTCAAAAAAATTAAAAACAATCTATCACACTAAACAAATCTCTTGATTAATATTCCGCTGCACTTAAAAACAATCAAGAAATTTGTAAACACCATGAAAGATGGGATTGACCTATTCACCCCCCTCTAGGATCAATCATTTTGTTTTATCACAGTTGAAAAAGGGAATTTCAAGTCCAAATACTAGTTAAGTTTGAGCTAGACAAGCCATAACGGGCTTTAAGTAAAAGGATGAGCCTAGTCACGACCTAAATAAACATGCTCTAAGTAAAAGCCTGAGCTTGGTCTATTGGACAAAAAGCTTTGTCCAAGTCCGTTTATTTAGGTCAGGGCTAGGCTTGACCTTTTACTTAAAGCTCGTCGAGGCACATAGGACTCATACTTAATAGTGCTTGGGCTTAAAATTTCGAGCCCGAGCCCGAGCCTGAAACGTCCAACAAAAATCTTTGTCTAAACCAGTTTATTTGGTCGGTCTTGGACAAGTGAATATCCCTTAATTGTTCATAAAATAAGAGAAAAAATCACTATTGATAAAATTGAAATTAGGTCACCCACATGAAAAACAAATATCTTTACCACTAGACTACAATGACTTGTATGACTTATTAGATATAGAAAGAAAATCTACGCTAGTGATAAATATATGCGCTATCCAATGGATATATGTGCTAGTGCATGTATCCAGTCACTAGCGCATGAAGGACATTTTTATTCAAAAAAAAGTCTATATGAGGCTCTTAGACCCAAATAAAATCTTTGGGGCACTGTAACCCAAAATCGTAATTTTCACTGGTATTTTCACCAAAAATCCCTATACGAGGAGAGAGACATTCTCTCATACACTATGATTTTATTACTTTTTTAACTTTCTTACGCTTTCATGAGAATATAAAATGAATTAGATTGACAAAAGTAGACCTATTGATGTCTTAATTTAATAGTGTTAAGATAGGATTTAGATTTTCTTTATTTAGTAATTACTAATATTTGTATTTTCTATTTCTAGTGATTTCCTTATTTAGTTGATTAGCTTTCGTTATGTGTATTCATCTTTCTCCATAAATAAAATCACAGGTCTCTCTTAGATTGAGGAGGACATGGTAACAACCAGACCCAAATTATTAGATCATAGATTGGGTAGGAATAATTTAATCGAGTAGCTAGAAATTTTCTAATTTATTTTGTGAAAATAATTTTCTAAAATACACTCAAAAATAGGAAATTTAGTTGTGGATTCCCCATTCACATACATTTCTCCTCAAGTAGATACACGAAATTTAAATTCTAAAATTTTTAAATTTTCATTTTGGTGAAAATTAATTGGAGAAGCCAGAAATAACTAAAAATGGGTTAAATCCTAAATTTCGTGTGGAGCTCTGGGACCCACACATTTTGGGCAAATTTTGTAGGGGTATCCTTTTTCGAAATTCGAATTCAGCTTGAAGATGACAATTCTAATTTAGTCACCTACTTAGTAGGAGATAAAAGACAAGTAAGCCGCTAGGGTTGGGTGAATTTGAAAAGGAGTGGAAGAAGAGTTTTGACCCTGGAATTGTGCTGAATATCTATAAATAATCTCTTTGGGAGAGCCCTAGGCCTTGTTTGAATTTCACAAGCATTCTTCAAGCTTGGACGAATTTCTCAAGGGTCTCTTAGGGCTCACTCCTCTCCTCCTCTCAGGTATGGGCCTATTCTTTTCCTCTCTTCCAATTCCTTTTTCGATTTACCTTTTCCTTTCTATGTAAAATTTGAACTGGTTAATGAAGGGAGAAGAATACACCCTATTCAAGAGACCATACATTTTGGGCGAATTTTGAGGGGTATCCTTTTCCAAATTCGAATTCAGCTTGAAGAGGACAATTCCAATTTATCACCTACTTAGTAGGAGAGAAAAGACAAGTAAGCTGATAAGGTTGGGCGAATTTGAGAAGGAGTGGAAGAAGAGTTTTGACCCTTGAAATTTTATTCAAGATCTATAAATAATCTCTTTCGGAGAGCCCTATGCCCTGTTTCGAATTTCACAAGCATTCTTCACACTTGGGTGAATTTCTCAAGGGTCTCTTAGGGTTCACTCCTTTCCTCCTCTCAGGTATGGGTCTATTCTCTTCCTCTCTTCCAATTCCTTTTTCGATTTTCCTTTTTCTTTCTATGTAAAATACAAATTGGTTAATGAAGGGAGAAGAATACACCCTATTCAATATTGTTTCACCATGATCACTATTGCCAAGTGTCATGCTGTTAGAATCGATAATAGGTACCTTGTGTTTAAATTAAAAGACCACCCTTTCCTCTTTGGATACTCTTTTGTGAGATCCAAACCTATCCAAATTTATTATAGCTGAATTTCACATCTCTGGGCAGAATTTTAGAGGACCTTATTAATTGTGTTTTAAGTGGAATGTTGGGAACTGTGACTTTTATACTCAAATTTGTAACTTTTTCTGCTATTGTCACGAGAAAAAATCATAACCAATGCTACAGAAATTTAATAAAATTTATATTTCTGGAAAGTAGTCAGAGAGATCTATCCACGACTAAAATTTGAGAATTTTCTGAGTGGGATTGATTCCCCAAATCTCGTTTGCAATGTCAGTCTGAAACTAAATCTGCAGTCTGTAAGGTAGTTTTGCAGTGGTTTGCGATTTTGAGCATAGCTTGACCTAGAGACCTCAGAACGGTGAAAAATTTAATATCAATGTTAAGCTAATGAAAATATCTATCTGCTGTTAATTTCTGAGAATTTTCCGATCTAGTTTGATGGGTCAAAATATGTTTGCAATCCGAAATTTGATCATAGATTGCAATCTGATTGGCAATGTGTAAATGTTGATTGAAATAACCATATCTTGGGTTGGGAAACTCGAAATGGGACAAACAAGATATTTCTAGAATCTTCACAGAGAAACCTATCTACTATAAAAATATTAAAGTTTTTGAATGTTCATACAGATATTGGAAAATTCTGCAATATAAAGGTTTTTGTAAGAATCGGCTAAGTAATGTTAGACTTGGACTTATTTTTCTAAAGTTTAGTTCCTTGACTAGCAACCCTTGATTTTTGGTTTGGTCATGCCTCTACCAGTAAGAGACTTAGAAGCCATTTAGAATGGAGGATTGAATCGTTTGCTAGTTCATGGCAGCCCCGGACTTATAGATCTTTCACGTATTCTAAAAATTGAATGTTAATTCTATTTGAAATTGTTATCAAATAATTATTTGTAGTAAACTTGGAACTTGGGATTGCTATAGGCTTTGGATTTCTCTTTTGCATAAGTACACGTCACGAACTCTTAGGTGAGGAGAACAATTTCACTACATGTTTAAATTATTTTTCCAATTATTGTGCATCATGTTTTGAAACATTCTACCTCCTCTTTATTGATTTTCCCTAACAGCAAACCCTTACCTCTTCTACCTCCCCTCTATTGATTTTCACCCACTAAAGGGTTTGGATTCGGATTTCTTACGCTTGGAGCGCCCTTTTGCACGGTTCCTTCTCCTCCAAAGGTAAGATCTATGATCATTCTCTTTCCCTTTTCTTTTTATTTGATAAGATCTTGATGGGATGTGTTGAGAATGGAGTATGTGATGACTTTTAGCCTTATTTGGAGATGAATCCATGAAAGTAATTGGGGATTTTGTTATAGAACTTTGTTTGGGTGTATATCTGATTTGATTTTGAACTTGGAATCATATGAAGAGAAGTAAATTTGGAGAAAAAGGGTATATGCATGATTTTGGAGATGATTCTTGGGGGGAGATTTGGGGGGAGATTTGGGGATTTCTCTTAGATTGAAGGGATTAATCTAAATTAGGGTAAATCTTGGGTCTAAATTGGGGGTTTTGCTACTAAGCTTTGATTTGGCTTAATCTATGAACTAATAGGGATGTATTATGATCTCTTTGATTGATTAAAGCCTTTGAACTCCGAACCATCGCTACTTTCGAGGTGAGGATTGCTATACACACTAAATGAATGCTTGTATGCTATTAAATTGATTCAGGAATGTATTATATTATTGATGTGTTTAATGCATGATAAATAGGATGGATGTGCCCTATGTTATGCATGAAATATTATAATTTCTCTATTATGTGATTTGTAGCATGCCTATTAACTTGTTATGATGATAGAAAATTGTGATATTTATTGGAGACCATTGTGAATGACTGAGATGATTTATTGATGAATTTAATTGGGTTTATGCTGTGAAAAGGAAGTGATTGGACTTAGGATGTTAAACCACCATGAGAAGGATTGAATAAATTGAAATGACTAAGAATATGTGTAAATAAACCCGATATGTGTATCTCAGGGTTGTTGTGTAGTCCATGTCCCTAAAATAACCCAATGTGATAATTATGTTGAATGTATAAAACGTAATGGAATACGCTATGTTTGCTATCATTGTGAAATTGTGGTCATAATGTGATAACGATATGTTTATTGCCCATGAAATTATGAATATGTTTCCCTTGGTATTACTCACTGATGTGTGCCTAAGAGGTTATCTAGGATGTGAGTATGGGATATTGTGTTAATGTGCATAATGATATTGAGAAATACTAGTGTTGGGATGAGACCCTAAGGAGTTTATAGGACTTGATGATGTACATTTCTCTTGTTTGGGCCCCACTAGTAGTAGTCTCCTACTCTCTAGAGTAGATTGGTGTGACAGGATGATGATTTAGATTTAAGAAACCCTATTGGAATGGTAGCGTCAGCTATGAAACTTGATCCTGTAGGGTTGCCGTCGATGAGTATAGCTCCTATCGTGCTTCTTGTTGTAGGTCACTCTTACGGCTGTTGTGGTTGTCAGTTGAGGAGTATAGCTCCTCACATGCTTTGTGCTATAAGGTCGCTCTCATGACTATATTTGTACACTTGGTGTGCAGTATTACCCAAGGTTAGATACTTGTGAGCCCTATTTGGGCAGGTATAAAGCTTAGTAAGATTTATTGCGCAGGGTTAGATACTTGTGAGCCCTACTAGTGCGGTACTAACTTGGTAAGTCGTATATTGATCACCTTAGAGTTGACTTAGTGACCAAAATGGTGAAGGGACGCGGGGTAATTGGAACCCAAATTGGAAATATGTATTTGGTTTCACTGTCAGCACGACAAATCGTATCTCACCAACCCCTCGGTGCAGTCAGGATCGATCCATCATAGTTAAAGATTGGTCGGCCCAAATGACATAGGTTCTGGAACATTGAACTGTCATTCTGGGTTTGCCTATGATCGAGAGTCTCGAATACACTGACCCCTCGGTGAAAAGCTGAAACGACCCTTCATGGTCAATGACTCCTTGATCAAGATCTTGAGTTCTGAAACTTTGAACTCATGTGGACTCTGGAAGAAACAGACTTATTGGCAATCAAAGACCGATCAAGAGTACTAGGACTGACACCTCGATAATGGGCCACAGGGCGTTATGGGTAACAAGTTTCTAAGTTGAAACTATTGTCAAGCATGTTTTGCACCAGAACGAGCCTCTCATATGGACCGACCCCTCGGTACTATAAGTGTCGACCCATTGGTGATAAACGACATGTCGACCGAGAAAGAATATTACCGTTGGGAGTGCACTTAATGCATAACGGTCGGAATTGTAACGGTAACATTTCTAGTCACCGATCCCTCGGTGCGACCGACCTGTCGATACATTACCGTTACTTCAACTGGTTGCCTTCGCTATATAAATCAATCTTTATACAACCAGTTGGTATCCTTCGGACGGATCAGTTAGACCCTCATCTTTATCAGTGAGCTTAACAAGGGCTAACAGAAGGATCACTCTCTCTCGTGCTTACACTAGAGGAATCAAATACAACCAATCAAATGGATTGAGTTGTGAGAGAAAGAGGAAGGATGAAAACTCATAAACAAGCAATCTGAGGATTCAGTTTGAAAGTGAGAAGGAGAGAACCATAAACTAGGAAACATTTGGTAGAACCAATTTCCTTAACACCCTGGACTCTGATTGCTAAACGACAGCTACAAGGGGGAGCATCGACATACATGGGTGGGATCTTAAAGAAGCACACATCAGAAGAAAGAGCTTCAAAGGCAAGTGTTTCTTAGTTTTAATTTTATTTAAAACCTTTGTTCCGAAGTGGATTAAGGGGAGGTACCCCGGAACCACTATAAAAAATTCTGAAGCGGTGTCCGGCACAGAGGTGGGTAGAACTCCTGGCCAAATGGATAGGTGGAATTCCTATTCAACAGTGGTAGGTGGAATTCCTAGCCGATTGAGTGAGATGAGATTCTTACTCTAATTGTGAGGGTGTAAGTTCCCACTTAGTGGATTTTGGGGATAGCTCAAGGTTGAGCGAGCCCGAACAGTGGATGTAGGTTGGCTAAACGAACCACTTTAAATTGGTCTTATGGTGTTTGATCTATGTGTGTTTGTATTTAGTATTTAAGTATTCTTTAACACATATCACTTTGCATATTGATTATCTCGTTATACACATTGCGTACAAGCATCGATAATCAAAGTTTATGTAAAGGGTCATAATCTTAGCGTGATCGTTTAATGAAATTATCACACTAAACAAATCTTTTGATAAACATTCTGCTGCACTTTAAATCAAGAAATTTGTAAACACCATTAAAAATGGGATTGAACTATTCACCCCCCCTCTAGGGTCAATCACGATGTTCTAGCACATTGAAAATGGAAACTTTCACACTCCATCCATACGGCAATTCCAATCTCTCCATATGGCTATGTGTCATTCCAAAATCCATCCATGCACACAACACCTATCTAAAATCCCTACAATTTAGCTCCAAGTCCCCAAATCCATTTCATACAATTACACTCCATCCAAAATTTCCACATGCGCATATCCTACTTAGGTGTATATGACACTTCTTGTTTTGAAACCCTAAACCTCTTCGTTAGTTACACAAATCCTAACCATTCAGTCATCAACTTAAATCCCAATAATCCTAGCCTTTCATTCCAATAAACCCTAACCAATCTCAACCATCCATTCCATCCCAAAATCCTATAAATAGATCCATTGGGACAACATTGAATTTCGAATTTGGCTAAGGACATTGAGATCTGGGATGGACAAGAGGAGGAGAAGAGAAGAAAACCTTGGAAACTCTAATGCTATCCGGTTTTAAGTTATTTTAATTTGCCATTGTTTATTTCATGTATTTCTTTGATTTAAAATTTGAATTTCATGTTTAAATAATAAGATTCAAAGTGCAATGAAATATTAGTTTCTAGTTTTCCAATTAATCTATGATTACACTTGTGTTTGTTTTTATTTTTTAAAATTAACATTATGGATGAATTTAATGTATGAACAAGAATTGTTGGATGATCCTCTAATTCAATTTCTAATGCTCTCATTTTAAGAGTATGATGAAAATTTAGAATTGAAACAGAGAGCCTATTTTATCATCCAACTAGAAGTTCCATTTTCGGATGATCCCTTGTTATAATTTCTAAGGCTCTTACTTGTAAGAGTGTAATAAATATTTAGCATCAAGAGAAGGGCCTATCTTTATCATTCAAATCTAAGTTCCATTTTGTGATGACTACTTTAATGAAATCCTTAGATTTAATCTTTAAAATAATTATAAACATTAATATAAACATGATTAATTTATGTGAGCTCTGGAATCTAGGCTTTAGTTTTATTATTAAATCTTGGATAATGGTGCTATCTTGATTGAACTTTAGTTTTATTATTAAATCTTGGATAATGGTGCTATCTTGATTGAAGTCAATTCCAATTTATCATATGTACTTCATTTTTATCACTTATTCATTTTTGTATTTTTTTTCATTGATTCTTTGTATTCTTTTATTCTTTCATTCACCTCCAAACTTCAAGATCTGGAAAATAAACTAAGAGTGAGATTAAATAAACTATTTTTTCTTAAAATCTATGTTAGATTTAAAGTATCTCTATGTTTTCTAATTAAAACCACCAAAGTTTCAAAGCTAGATTTTACTTTAATTAATTAATAAATAATTGTGAATATTTAATGGATATATTTTCCGTAATTCCATTGGGTTCGACCTCGCACTCACATTGTTATACTATTTAATGATTCATGCGCTTGCGAGTAAATTTAAGACACAACATTGTATGGAGATCTCCCACTTGTAAGTCATGGCCTATGTCCTACAAGGGATTATGATGTTTGACAACCCATTCCATAGAGGTGTCTTTGGGTGGACATTATGTTTAGGTTGATGAGATTCGGTATCCTTGGTGGACATTGTATTCGCGTTATGAGATTAGTATCCTTGGGTGGACAGTGTGTCCACATCGATGAAATTGATAGCATGACATGATAGAATAGCATTATTTATATTTCATTTTATACATTATTATTATTTAATGAAGAATTGAAGAACATGCATTCATAAAATTAAGTACAAGAAAGACAAAATAATGGAAAATTTACAACTCTCACTTGTAAAATTCGAGTGGTATCTCTACCTTCTTGCCTTTTCTCTTCAGCATCTAGTCCTTTTGAGCTCCTAGGTCAAATTCAAATTTTGGCTATGGGGTAATGGGGTATTTTGTAGGCTCAAGAAATGGATGAATGTCTAAGATTAAATCTGAGTTTAAGTTGATGATCAGAGGCTTGGATTGGGTCTTAATGGAATTGGGTGATGGAGATTAAAAGTTGCTAAATGTTAGGGTTTAAAAAAGGTGTACATGAATTTGGTTGTGTGTGGGTGGCTTGGAGTGGAGTAGCCATAAATGAGAGAGAAAATATAGAAGTTGCTAGGGTTGGATGAATTTACTGTGCAATCTAGGGTTAATGGGATTCAATGCAATGAATGGATGGGTTACTGGTTGGATGATCAAAAGATGATGTGGAGGGTTGACTTGTGAAATTCAAATAGAGTGTTGTAGATGTGACATGGAAGATTGGGATGGTGAGGTGTGTTAGTGATTTTAGGAGTGTATTTAGGTGGGATTTTGTCTAAGTGCATGGAGAATTTTAAGTGCTAAAATCATGTGGAGTGGTGATAAGATGATGGGTAACATGGCATATGCGCATGGAGGCTACTTGGGCTCCAAGTTGTTTTACTTTAGGGTTTTGATGAATAGATGACTTGGATTACTTTGGGTTAACATCTAATGGTTCTAAGGTGATCTAATAAAGATGAATTAGAAGAGTATGGTACCTAATGAAGAGTTGTGATTTAAAGGTGGAGACGAATAGATGATATGATGAATGGCCTAGATTTAATGCAGAGTATGTTACGAGATGGATTATCATGGAGGCTCTAGGGTTTTACCTAAAATGTCCTAAGATCTAATGGCTTTAATGAGTGATGGCTGATCTAGATGGAAGGATGATGAGATGACGCATGGATGGTTCATGATCCTGAAGTAAATCTAGATGATGGATAGGTTGGATGGCCTAGATCTAATGTCATGCATGTGTGGGTTGGATTTGATGGGTGGCTCTAAGTTTGACCTAATTTTGATGCTATGAGATGGAAGGTGGAGATTTAGATGAAAAATGGAGGGTGGAGATGAGTTGTATAAAGATGAAGGGTTAAGATTTAATGTATGATGAATGGAAGGTGGAGATGAAATATGCATGGAAGAGAGAGGGATTAGGGTTATGGATTTCGGCCATGGGCTTGTGGATCACAGGGTGAAATTCGAATTTGAACCATAGAGATATTGGACTTTCGGATCTTGGACCTCAACTCATGGCCTTCATCGTAGGCCCACTTGACTTGAACTTAAGCTTGAGAACCTAGGCCTTTGTTGGACTTTGGAGTGCTCCTTGGCCTGGTCCGTTTGTGATAAGCGTATGGACTGCCTGTGGCCTAGCCCAATGCTGGCCTATGGAGCTTAGCTTAGCCCAATTGAAGTGGATCTTCGGCCATTAATCTTGAATTTCAGCCTATGCCTCTTGAATTGCAAGTTTTCTCTTCCAGAATTAAATAATTAACTTCACCACTTTAAAATCTAAAATATTGATTTAATCTAGACTATCATAATTGGATCTAGACTAACCAATTTACATGAAAAACCTAAAAGTGTAGTGAAGGTAATTATAAAAATTCCAGGTCTTCTATTTTAAGCACCAAACTTGCAATTATCCACTATTTTAAGATTATTTTCCTAAACTTTCCATTTTTATTTACAAAACTAGAAAATGATATTAAACGCGTGTGATATATACAAAATTAAGGCTAACTACTCTACTAATCAGGGGTAAAAATGTAATATTTCAGTGCTTAACAATCACAAATCTTACCTTTTGGAGGAGAGAAAACCATGTAAAGGAGTGCTCCAAGCGTAGGAAATCCGAATCCAAAGCCTTTGATGGGTGAAAATTCAATGGAGGGAAGGTAAAAGAGACTAGGGTTTGCAGGTTGGTGAGAAGGGTTGGCTACTTGGAAGAGGAAGGAGATGAAATAAACCTAATTTCATGTAAAAATGGGGCTTAAATAGATAAGCCAACTTACAGGCGTCATCGACACATCGGCATTAGTCAAAACATCGGTATTGTAGACACATTGGCACTGTCGACACATCGGTACTGTTGACACATCGGCACTGTAGACACATCGGTACTAACACATCGGCATTGTAGACACATCGGCACTAACATCAGTCTTACCTTCCAAATTCTCTCCTGCCACAGTGTACACAGGTGGGACCTACGTGGAATCCTTAAACTCTCACACCTGTAACCACTGTTATGACGTCATATATCAATAATTCTAAGGACCGGGCCATTACATCAAAGACCTCATAGTAATATCTTAGATAAGTCCCTAAGAAAATTGACCAAGTCCCAGTAGACAAAAGACCCATATGAGAAAGGCCAAGTGTAACTATGAAAAACAGATGTTTGCCTCAGTTATAATCAGTTCACTGATAGTGCCCAGAGCGGTTCACCGCTCTGTATATGCACATTTTCAGTTTTGCCTCAGTTAAGATCGGTTAACGATAATGACCAGAGCGGTTCACCTGCTTCATCGAATTTGAATTTGAAGAACTTAAATTAGCAGTTCACTATTGCACATGAGGGGTTCACCGGTTTGCGGAAATGGTCATTAATCTGAGCATTAAATTCCCATTACAACGAGCAAAAAATTTTATTTAATGCTCCCAACAACCATAATCTGTCAAATACCTATATATACCTGCCATTATGAAGGTTCATTATTGTTCTCCCACCTGAGAATCACTTGCAATCAATTCAAACATCTCTAGAGCTCAAAATCCCCAAATTACTTGCAATCTTATGCTTGAGCCATTATTGTTCACACATTGAGTAACTCTTAGTGAGCTTTATTTGTTTACATTTGAGAGTTATTCCTGAGCTTCAAACTTGTAATCTTCTACATTTCTTTGAGAGATCATTTTGTAAAGGGTTGGTGTAACCCTAGTGAAGAAGAATGGTGTCTTCATCTTCAGAGAGGTGTTCTTTACAAGCTTTGTAATAGGTTTCTTCTCAACCCTTGAAGGAGAAGTATAGTGCATTCAATCCTGAAGTGGTGTACTTGAGGCAATGACGTATGCAACAACGCCGAACTTCTTAAAAATCACAGGTTCAATCTCTCCATCTCTTCTCATCTCCTCTACTTTATTTGTGCATTTATTTATTGTTTATTTGCTTCTAATTTTCCAATTAGTGTAATCCAAGAAAAACCCAAAAGTGTGTATTGACCCAATTCACCCTCTCTTGGGTCAATTTCTGGGCAACATGTTGGTTGAGGTAGAGTGTGTATATGTATATGTTAATGAGATGGTTGGTTGTTGGGAGGGCTTCCCTGTTACGCTTCGTGTGTGGTTGAGGCCCCCATGGCGAATGTGAGCTTCCCCATTGCGTTCTGTGTGGTTGAGGCATTTGCCCTAGAGTTTTACTTCCCGAGACGTGGCTCGAGTTGTAGAGGTCCCTATCTTAGCTGTGGACTTCCATGGCACAGGCCCATGCAGTTGAGGTCGTTGTGTGTATTGTTGTCTCCCGATCACATTGGTAAGGAGGACCCAACGTTGATTCCCGAGATGATATCTCGGGTTGGTCCATTGGGTTTTGACTGGTGGAAGTGGTTGGGTAGACATGCATGTAGGCATCTCGGTCATTACAATGTTCATGCACTTGTGTTTGAGATATGTTGTGATAGCAATATGATATATATTTATTCTCTCACTAGGCATTTTAGCTCACTTCCTTACCTTTCAGGCACTCTGATGATGAAGGGGTTGGGCGTGCCCCGTGAACAGGTGTCGGGACTGGAGCAATAGTTAGATGCTTCATATACGCTTTTATTTTGAGAGAACCATGTTATGTTTGAACTTAATCACATATTGATTTGAGGATGACTGTAACAACCTTAATGTTTGACTGTTATTAATTGAGTAGCTTACGTTTTATGGGTTTGACTTTTGAGGGCTACTGTGCTTTGAGTGTGAGGTAGTTGCCCTGTTTCAAAAAAATTTAGACCCGAGATTACGTTTTGGGAATTTGAAGAGTTATTTTGGAGATAATCGCCCGTAGCAGGTGGTGTTATGCAAAATTTGATATTTTGGTATGCTATGCAAAATTCGACTATCTTGTATGTTAAAGAATTATATACATGTTATGTGATTATTATTATCTTCGTTGGGCATGGTTGAGTTCATTGTAACGACCCCACTCGATGTTTTAGGATTTTTTTTAGGAAGATCTAGGGATCTCTGAGGTGGTTTTTTAGATTTTGGTAGTAGTGGTTGGTGCATGGGCTCACTGGGGAGTCCCTGTTTTGCCTGGTTTCGAGCTTGAGAGTTTAAGTGATATTTTCATAATTTTGAGTAAGTCAGTGATTTATCATGATAAATATTTGAAAATTCACAAAATATTAGAATTGAACATTTAGATCTCCAACTTTGGCACACTCTTCCCTCAAATAGATACACACGAGAAAAATAGAAACTCGCACACTTGTGGTAGTCGTCCATTTGTTTTTCTAAGTATTTTTGGGATTTATGAAAAATAGAAAATGATTTATTAAAACTATTTCCCGGACATAGTTTTCAGAGAGATTTCATCCTTGAGTTTGGCTTTTCATCCTAGAATTAAAAAAGAATACCCCGAACATGTTCTGAGTCCAAAAGTCATGTTTTCGAGCCCAGCTAACCATTGCTCGTTTGCTATAAATAGCAACCTTTGCTGTTCTTTTCCATTTCTGGAAAGTGTGTGAGAGAGAAAGCAGTCCTAGCAGTCAGTCCATCCCCTCTCCTTGGCCGTTGGCCATCTCTTAGCTGGCCATCCTTCCTTTTTCTGCTCCCCCTTCTCTTGGCCGGCCATCTTTCCCTTTCTATTGGATTAGATTTTCTTTATTTAGTAATTACTAATATTTATATTTTATATTTTATTGATTTCCTTCTTTAGTTGATTTGCTTTCCTTACACACATCTTTCTCTATAAATAAAATAACAAATCTCTTCTAGATTAAGGCACACAATATTATTTTACAAATAGATTAAATTAAATTTAGTAGTTCTATCATATTTAGCAAGTTATTAATTTTGTACTTTTATCCTTTTTTCATGGTCAAGTTTGGAGGTCAAGACAGAGCTTCTTTTAGGATGAAATTGGTTAAAATAGGACTAGACTTTAATAGGCTAGGATTAGGATTGTTTTCTTAAGCAATACGTTAGGTTTAGGTGTTGTTTTGACGCCTTTATATATATATATATATATATATATTGGTGTATTTAGACTAACAGATTTGATGAAGAAAATTATTGAGTTTTTTATTTTCTAAGGTTCTCTTTCTTTCTCTTCAAATTTAAGATAAGGATGATTGGTGCTATTTTGTGGTTTGAGGGGACTATTAAATTCTACTTCATGGCCCTACGAAAAAGTAGTGAACCACCAATCCACGATAAGATAGATTGCCTTTTGATGTGAGTCTCCACATAAACAATATATCATAAAATTTGTTGAATATGGAGTTTAAGAAGATCAATTAGGAAAGCAGAATGCTTAATGCACTTTGAATATGCATTTGCTATACATTCTTATGATAATTTAGTATTCATATTATTATGATATCAATTGTTCATTAAATGCCATTTGTTTTAAAATACAAATTTGCTTCAAAATTTCCTAACTTTATAATTTACAACTTTACTATTGTATCAATAGATTTTTTTTTTTTAATTCTATCAATTCTTATTTGTGCAACTTCTAGCAATGTCATGTTATGAAAAATCAAGATACATTCAAAAGATTAATAAAAATAAATGGACTTTCCGATCCCACTACAAGATTAGGATATATAGTAGGTAGGAGTGAAATTCGGGTTAGGTCCTGCGAGTCGGGTCAGTGGGTCGGAACGGGTTGAGAAGACAAAAACCCTTATGGAATTTGTGTAACGGCCAGACCCGGAAGTGGGCCCGGAACACTACTGATTTTTTTTGTAAACAAATCTCCAAGGCTACTAATTAGGCCGGATCAAAAGTTAGGCCCAAAAGAGAAGCCACACACGATTTCAACAAACACAATCACACAATTCCATAAATGAAATATTATTCAAACAAATACAGAGTAGCTACAGTCACATAGTGGTTCATTACATAACATTCCAATACATAAAAGTACCACATACGGTACTTTACAAAATATGGTTCCAAAGAACCAACATCCACAAGTTCCCTTAAAAGGGAGAAAACCAAGGCCACGCCAAAGCTTGTCCTTCTTAAGCTTGATACGGAGGTTCCTCCTCCTCTGGTACATCTCCTGAAAGGTGAGTGGTGTGAGCTAACTAGCCCAGTGAAAAAAAAAATAATGCAGTCTAAAGAACATCAGGTTAATCAAATAATCAACATTTTCAAAATAACAATTCAAAGCTTGCCAAATTCTCGTCATCCGTCCACAACTGCCACCATCAACCGTAACTCCTAGATACTATACTGACACCAATAGTATTAAGTCCCGACACGATCAAAATACTCCTTGCAAGTACATCTCCGATACACACCTCAAAACCGGTACTGACACACCTGAAGTCAGTCACTGTCGATCCACCTGGTCCAGTAGATGTAACTGACGCTCACAGCTCGGCGATGGTTCAATAGTAAAGGGTACGTAGAAGCAGTATTAACATCAGCATATCACATCTCATAAGCATATCACGTATGATGAACATCATAAATATTTACAAGCATTTTTCACAATAGTGCATCATATCTAGGTATATGAGTGGGTTTATCAACACTGATTCTTGAAACCACTTATTGCTCAAGATCCAATCTTTTTAACCTGATTTACCCCTACTGTAATGTTACGTCTCCTCACCGTAAATGTGTAGTATCGAAGTCTCTGTCAACATGTAAACAGATATACAATCAATAATCAGTTAGAATACATAGCATACAAAGCAATACATACTTGTATTATTTCAAATCTATCTTGTTTTTCCAAAAATCTCCAGGAGAAATGGAATTGAGTCTCCTATTTGGTTTCTAATCATTTTAATTTACAATAATCAGCATATAATAAATAGGTGCTTAGGCCACTTCTCATATTGTCTTCTGAGCATGACCAGATTGACGTATTGAGTTAGGCCTAGATGTATAAGGTGCTCAGGCCACTACTCTTATAGAGAGTTAGGCCTAGAGGTCACTCAGTGCCCGAACCCTTCTTTTTTACCCAGTGGCGAAGTAAATCGCACAGCTACAGATAGCTATCGGGCTGAGTCAGCCACAGATAGAGAGTATCGGCCTGGAAGTGAATACAGTAAGTAGTATACTATAGTATTTAAGAAAAATGGGTTAGTACAATTTTATTTATCAAATGGCTATAAACATCACATGAAAACCTAGGATCTAACACATGCATATTAAATCAAACCAAGATTTTCATTCAACGACTGGATTCCTCGGAACATGCCTCGGAACCAAGTACTGTGGCTTCGGACCTTCCGAGCCACTACCTAAACTAGTCTGCAGAGCCTCGGAACATGGTTCTGTTCTTCGGAACTGTCTGAGGGTCAAGTCTCAGGACTATCCGAATGTGCTTCCGAACTGAAAAATAGAAAACAGGGTCTCGGTTGGTCTGTGTGTATCTCGAACATGCCGAGAGGAGCTCGGATCGTCGATAAGGTTCGATCCGTCCGAAGATAACTCGGAACGACCCGGAGCAGAGGCGGGAGAAACGGTTGGCCTCTGGACATTTAGAAGTCCCGAACTTAAGTTCGGAACGTCCGAAGATGTCAGCTTCGGAACTTCCGAAGCACAACTCTCGGATCTTCCGAGAGTCGTCTTCCTCCTCTATCTGCGACAGCAGACAGTAACGGCGCCGGGAGGGTGAAATACGAATCCAAAAACAGAGGGTTTTCTGGGTTCATTTTCCACATCCAACTGGTCAGATGGACTCCTCTGTGAGTCCTCTTGACATAGGGAATAAATTAAAATTTTAACTTTTACTTAAAACATCTGATTTTAACATCAAAACCAGAATGGCACAAGATTTTCCAAGTTTTTCTTAAACTTTAAATTCATTTTACACACTCAAATCTTGGTCAATTTTGCTTCTGTTTGATTTTAAACTTATTAAAATTTAATGATGAACACAATGGGTACCTTCGCTTCAGTTCCTAGGATGAAAATCTGAATCTTTCAAAAACTCCAAATTCAAGGTACGGTAAGAAAATTTTTGAAAGATAGAGAGGGACAACAGCTGGTTTTCACTGAGGTTGGTTTTTCATCTGGGATGAATCCAGCTGGGAGAGAAGGTTAACATTTATAAGCTCAACTGATGGCTGGGTGAAGGCCAGCTCACTGGTAGCCCACGGGCGCTACATGGAAGCGGCTGGCCACGTGCCCGCGACCACAGTAACTCAGCAACAGTAAAAATATTTTGCAAATAAGTCCCTCCTGAGGATTTTGCAGTTTGGTCCAATTTTGACTAAAAATCGATTTTTAACTAAAAATCTGATTAAAAAAGCTTAAATAATTTAATCCAACTTAACAAAAATGTTGGGTTTAATAAATTCTATTTGTAATAAAATTTTAGAGGTTTAAAATTTATCAAAACCAAAGATTTAGACAAAATCCATAATTTGACATTATTTACTTAATTTAACTTGTGTTAAAATAAAGGGTTTAAAACCTTTATTTTCAAGATTTGGAGAAATAAACTAAACCGTCGTTTTAAAATCTAACATAACATGACTTTCTAAAAATTTCTTATTTCCTGAAATTATCTAAAATAATTATTTCCCCCCTTTCGGGCTCTTTTCGGACGGTTTTAAATAACATATTCTGAAAATAAAATAATACTGAAGTTTTAAATCAAAATCCTTAACTAAGGAAAACAATATCATCCAATAATAATCAGATAATCACATACATAGAGGAAATAATAATTATAAATGATAAATTACCATTTTGCCCTTCCAACTAGAAGAGCTGGATCATCGAGCTTTCAAGCTCAGACTTGGGCCACACCTGGGCTTTTTCGCAAATTCCTCTACCGTAATCTTCAAAATTAACCGGTCTAAGTATGGTTTATCATAATGATCAAGCTTAAATCGGGTCAGGTATTACAATTTGGGTTGAGTTGGGTTAAGGAATTTACAAGTTAACCCGACCCGGCCCGATCCAACCAGGCAAAAATTAGGCCTAAAATGGGTTCAAAATGCGTATCGAGTCAAAATTCGAGTTGAGTCGAGTTAGAATTCGGGTCTGAGTCAAGTTGAGAATTTTGAGTTAGTAGTTCGGGTCGAGTTTTATAAATATTGAATTGAGTCGGGTTGGGTTTTAAGAAATTTGACCCGACCCGATCCGATTTCAGCCCTAATAGTAGGCCTTCATACAAGACAATGATAGATGAGCAAAGAAAATACTTGACTAAAATATACTAAGGCCTAAATTCTTGATGAATATAGATAAAAAGAAAAAAATATATAATAATAACAGGTAAACTATCAAAATTATGAATAATCCAAATACATGATCAATATAAATACGTGATCCAAATTAATAATCCAAAAAAGACATAGTTCCTAAAAGCATAATTATGATAGATGAATAATCTAAATGACATTCACTTGGATGATTTTAATATGTAAATTTCTTGAAAGATTGTTCAATGAAGATGATGAAATTTAAAAAAAAAAAATTAACTTAAAAATTCATTTCCAATTCTCTTCACAATATGTATCCAAAATAAGTGCAGGACTATATGATGTTTTCTACATATTCTTACAATTTAAAAATCCATCCCTTCTAAGTAGACTTTACCATAATTTAAACAGATTTTAATTTGGGTTGATTCTAATCAACCAACTTATCTATCATTTTAACTAAAGTCCTACCCATTTATTAATGGTTACCTCTCAATCCATGCCCATATTGAAAAATGGCATTATTGATCCTTGGGGTGACACTCAGGTCGGGTCGACCCCGATCCGAGAAATCATGTGGGTCGGTCAGAATATCGGGTCTCGTTGAGAAGACAAAATCCCTCATGAAATTCGGGACGGATCGGGTTGAGAAATTTTCAAATTAATCACGACCTGAGCCGACCCAACCCTACTAAAATTAGGTTAAATGGGTTCAAAATACGGGTCAGGTCAGAATTCGAGTTGAGTCGAGTTAGAATTTGGATCGAGTCAGTCGAGAATTTGGGGTCAATAGCTCGGGTTGGTTGGATCAGATTCCATAAATATTGACTCGGAACGAGTTGAGTTTTAAGAAACCTGTCCCGACCCAACCCGATTTCAGCCCAAATTGATCCAAAGCCAAAGCTATATTATGAAATGGGTTGACTCATTTACTCTTATTCACCCCATCTTGTTTACTCATTAAACATACCATTTTCCAATCTAATGTATAAAATATAAAACAAAATATTAAAATATCTTCAATAGTATCAAAATGTTTTCAATTGAGTTAAAATGTTCTTAAATAAATAACTGGGTTAACCCAATCCAATCTCATTTACTCTTTTGTTACACGTTTGTTAAGTAGGTTGGAATGACATCATTTGATTATGACTTGAGGGATCAACCCATTGGTGAATCTAACCTATTTAATAAACGAATTATGACTATGAGATCCGTTCTCCTCGGTTTGAGACTTGGGTCAATAGTATTGGATTTATTTGTAGCAATATTTTTCTATAATTGTCTTTGAATGATGACCCACATCATATGATGGCTTATTTAGTAAATATTTTTGAAAATTTTAAATTTATATATACTCATAATTTTCTCTATGTCTCAAAAATTAAGGTCAACTATAAGATGACTTCTAAATAAAATTTTAACTAGAAAATTGATGAACTTTAACTATTAGCTCTCTAGTGCCCCTAGATGGTGTTGAACTATTTGATTATTGTTTCGATATTTTCTAAATTGAAAACCGATCCATTTTGACAAATTTGTTCTCAAATATCCCTAAAAGGTGGTATAACAAAGACAGTGATTTTTAACATTTTTTTTTTCAAACTTGATTTTTTATCTATTCGAGCAACTTCAATTTCAATTTTCTTCGTAAGGTGGTAAGATAAAACCATTAACTAATAATGATATTTCATTCTTGTACGGATAAAAAACTTCACTAAATTTTCATAGTAGTCAGTTCGCTAATTTGTAAGTTTAATTAAAAATTAAATATTAGAGTTTGCTATTTTGTAAATTTTAATTAAAAGTAAATAATTGGACTTCATACAATTGCATTTTTAAATAAAATTTGAAAAAAATGTGCTAAATTTTTTGTTATAGAGTAGAAAAAGAAAATTGAGAAATTGAGAGAATAGGACATCCCGAATTATGGGTTTTATTTTTCTTTCTTTATTTTTTCTTCACTTTCATAAATTGAAAGTTCTCGGTATTCCGGAGTTTAAATCGGCATCCAGAAAAAATCCAACTCGAGGTCACCAATGGGTCGATCAGACCGATGGGTCGGTACTTAAATTTGTGTCGTTGTAATGTGACTGTTAAGTATTAAAGGCACTTCCAACAGATATAAAATGGTTACTACCGATGGGTCGAGTTCCTCGATGGGTCGTTGAGCCCATTGTCAATGTGTCAACACTGACTATCGTATCGTCGTGAGGCTAATTCAAACATACAGAGTTTCTCATCCAGAAACTTGTTGGACCCTGATCGACATATTGATCCTACCGATGGGTCTGTGACCACGATTTTATCAATCAAAGAGCAACACAAAAATACAGAGTCTTGCCAACCAGAACTCTGTAAACCCAGGTCGACATGTCGTTCGCACCAATGGGTCTGTCCTGTCTTTTTCGATGGGTCGTTGAACACGATACTATTGATCTAAGAGTGACCCATTATGAGAGTTTCTTCCAACCAGAACCTTTGTCATTCCGGTCGATGTATCGAAGACCTCAATGGGTCTGTCCTGTCTGCACTGATAGGTCAACAGACTTGATGTATTGACCTGACAAAAAAATCAAATTTTACAAGTTTAAGTCCACTTGGTTCTGTTGGCTGTCATGGTCCACTAGGATTGATTGTGATTTACCAATATGTTCTCTAGGCCTAGTCCAGGTCTTCCTAGGTGTGTTGGGTTCACCCTAAACTCATCTATGGCCAATTTACCTGTGTGATTGCTATACACTTGGTGATGCTTGAATCTTCAACTTGATCTTCCATCATCAATGCTTGATTCTATCTTCGTCACCACTGAGTCTTCATGTCAGTGCTTCACTCTCCCATGGCAAGGCTTCTCTTGAGTCACAGAATTGACAACAAGGTGACTCAGCCAAACCGGGGCACTAACATATATGATGTGGCTTGCTATATAGGCATGCCATATGGACAAGTGTACACTCTAAAGTGTATACTAGGAAAATTAGGTGCCCAACAATCTTTTCCTTATTATTTATCTTTTATTCGAACCTTGCTCAATCCATTGTAGTCTTGAAAATACAAAAAATCTTTATAATTTGGTAGAATTTGCAAATGACACTTAGGTATGACAATTCATGTGGACTTTTTTATATGGAGTCAAGATGAGTTCAAGTGTTTGAGACTCTTTGAAAAGATTTATGTAGGTCTCTGAAACTTGAGTGAGGTCGGGTTTCAATAAACCCAACTTAATTCATGTAAAAAATTATTGAATGTGATCCTACCTGACCCAAATTGCTGACCCAAGTCAATCTGAATGTTATTTTATAACTTAGTGAACTCGGATTGGGTCGGGTCGGGTTGCTTTTAAATTTCTCAACTCGACCCGACCTGAATTTCATGCGAGCTTATTTTTTCTCAACTCGATCCGACTTGAGATACAAAAACATAACCCAAACCCATTGATTTCTAGGTTCGGGTTAAAACCCGACCCAAGTTTCATCTCTAGATCTATATTAGATATTAAGTTTATAAAAATCTATTTGATCAGATCAACTAAGCCATATTCATTAATGCTATAAAGATAAATGGTGTCATAAGACATCGGTTTACTCTAATAAACTGTTGTAGTTCTAATGGTGGAAAAAATGGAGAAAGATCCAACTGAGGGAAGTAAAGATTTATGTTATCATACGACATAAGTCTAATCCTAAGCTACTTATATTATCTTGAGAATAAGATATATGTATAAAACTTGTTTTCATATATTCTCTGTCCTAATTTAGTTGTCTTATATGGATTTTGGAATTGTCCCATTTATATTAGAGTAGCATAAAGTATGTTGAAAATAGATGAGATAATATGAAGTGTTAGTCTTATATAGAGAATTCTTTAAAAAATATAAATGTCTCAAATGAAACAACTAAAATAGGACGGAATAAGTACTACATTAGAATTCTACTCCATAAATAGTGTGTAAAGAGTGTATGTAGAGCTCCACACCTGGAACGTACAGTTCCATTGGCATCATTAGATCAAAAGTTTGTACTTCGTGGAATGTTCTTGGCCTCCATTCAAAATTTCTAATAATTTTATCTTCTTACTATTTAACATGAAGAAACTATAGAGAAGGTCGCCTTCTCTGTTAACGCTGATCTCTATCTTAGGTTGGGACTATGTAGGGTTGTTCATGAGTTGGGTTTGGACTAAGACCTAATAATGGATTGAGTTTTATTTGAATTTAGATTAATAATTTTCAACTCATTATTTATTTATTTTTTAAATGGGTTAGTTGGTTCGGATGTATTTCAAGTTTAGTTCGTAAAATTTTAAATGGCTCGTTGAACTAAATGTATAGTGGACTATACACTTAGCAAGATTTTATGAAGTTCTTTTATACAATCGTCTTAACTTTGTGAGGTAGGAAAAATTCAATAATTTATTACAATCAATTTTTTAAAATCAATATTACAAAGCTGAGATGCTCGTTAGGGGAGAGAAGTTGTGAAATCATACTGTACTCTTTAGTCATTTTGCTAGGGCCTCTTCTTCCTAATTAGGAAGAATGCAAGCTTTTATTTAATACAATTCTAGGTGTACAAGATCTAACCTCACTACTTACAATGCATTAAAAGTAAAACAATCAATCACCAGCATTCTATTGTTTCAATAGACTGAAAAAAATTCTAATTAATGATATAAGAGGTAAAATATATTATTAACTTAACTGAATCACTCGTAAATATGTGTAACATATGTGTTTTTCAAAGAATATTAGATTTACATATATGCACCAACAAGATTAAATCTTTTTTTTTTTATTAATGTGTGGAAAACTCAAATACAGTCCTACTAAAAACTTCACGGATGAGCCCACTACTTCTAAGGCACACCAAGATTAGGTAATGGAGGCTTGAACGTGTAACCTCCCACTTTTTAAGACAGGAGGCAACCAATTGAACTACACATATGTAGGTAGATTCAATATTTAAATATGCATACAATCTGTTTTCAATAAAGCTACTGATGTAGGGCTCATATTTTAGTGATTTTTTTTTTTTTGACCAAGGTGTTCAGGCCTCCTAAATTACTCGATTAATTTCAGAAAATGTATAAGTTTCCTTATTCACACACACCAAGTAACTCTACTATACGACTTTCATTTCTTGAAGTGAGTTCTTAGTCATCATTCTAACACATTTTGAATTTCATATTTTAACTATCTAACCACTTAATTTAATAGGGACCGACTATCGATGTGCAATATAACAAAATCTACTCATCTTACAAGTATAATTTAACCAATCTTGATCTTTCCATTGGTGTACTTGAATGTGGTGCACCAAATCTTGACATATTGTCCTTTAACCACATAAGTTATAAGAGAAGAACGGTAGGATCACTCAAGCCCTCCTCCCAATTAACGTGTGCCCCACTTGTGTATTGGACCACAGACTTCAGCCATGTGAACACGCAGTCAAATGTGAAGAAAAGAGGTAATTGTGAATATCAATTACTTTTTAGATAAAATATTAAACAGTTTTATTTGAAACTGAGTTCTGATCTGTTAGACATCATCAGATAATAATTTATATTGGTTAAATAATAAAATTGTAATGTAATGCCACGTGTTAATTTTCTGCCACACTCTGAGGAGGATCCATACAAGTTGCAGGTAAAGTTGTGTGTACGGGGGAATGAGGAATCTCTTTCACTTCCACCCTGCATTAATTACTATCCGTTAAAAATTAAAAGTTGGTAACAATTTCTAATAACCACAAAGTAAAAGGAAATGGAAGTACTTACCTCAAATTCCCTTCCTTCCAACTCATTAAAAGTCAACAACACTTGGCACTGAAGTAAGCCCACCAATTGAAAAAAAAATAGTTTCTTGAAAATGTACTTAAAGTTGGGAGAAACAAGAATACTTCTCCTCTGTAAAATGAAATTTATAAAAGTTCATACTTCTCTTCACTCTTTTTTAGAAAAAAAAAAATTTAATAAGTAATGAGTTCCACAACAACAAACAGGAGATTAAATTTCAGTATCGGCCGATTCTCTTATTATTATTTTTTTAATCAAAACCATTGATATCGGACGATATTGAAGATATATATCGAATATCGTCCAATATCAATAAATATCGAGAGATATATATTTAAGTATCTCTTAATTTTTATTTATTTTTTCTTTTCAAATAGAACTCTTAAACATCAAGAGATTGATGTGTTGATCAGGAACTCATTTAAAAAAGTAAGATCATTTGTGTATAGGTAAAGAGACTTGCATACAACCTTAGGAATAATCTAAACAACAATTCTAGCTTGAAATTAAGGGCTTTGTATGAAACTCAAGGAGGTCTTAATTTTCACTCTTTTCTTCTTACATTTTATCTACTTTTATGAATTATAATTATATTTAATATAACCTCATTTTATATTATCTTCACTATTGAATTAAAAATTCATAAAAACTGACTTTACTTTTATAATTAATTTTTAAATGTTTGAAAAACTTATAATTTTTTAAATTTCATAAATCTAATTTTTGATAAAAAAATATCATTTTTAAAAATATCTTTAATACTCATTTATATTTATATATTAAATTCCACTCTTTTGGACTCTACAACACTGAGTCAGGAGAAATTGATTCTCCTAGTGGAAGGAGGGTGGAAAGGTAAAATAAAAGAAAAAAAAGAAAAGAGAAAAAAAAATCCACGTATCTCACCCTAGACTAGAAGAGTTGCTGGCTTTGTATGCATGCATGTACTATTTGACATTCAAAACTTTTTTTAATTAGATCCCACTTATATTTTTCTCCGCTACTTGACAAGCAAGAGAAAGTGATAGAGATGGGAAGTTCCATAAAATAACAGCAAATAATGGAAGAGATAGATTTTAATATAAAAAAAAAAAAAAACAATGAGCACGAGGAGTTCACCAGGCAGAGGACCATACACAAGGCGGCAGGTGGACCATCCATCTCAGGTGGGACCCACACCAGCAGTTGAGAATGGTGAATGGATGGCCCATTGCCCTAGGAGTGCACTGATTGGTTAGTCCGCTACGGTAAAGCTGATGGGCTTTTGGATTAAAATACTGTGAAAAGATAGGCCTATCTGTTTTTTAATCATCATCCAGTCATCATGCTGGAGTGGGGGCCGTTCTTCTTCATGTAACCAGTGGGGCCCCATTGCCAAACATCTGTCGGTGCTCTGTGGGACTACTCTTTCAGATGCTCTCCGCTCTCTGCCTTTTCTTTTTCTTTTGGAATTACAATCGACACATCCGATTCCACAATGGCTTACTGTACTTACACATGAGAAATTAGGGCATTAGAACATCTTCAACAATGATTTTGTGGGTGGCTTCACATCATAATGCTCTGAAGTATGAACCCAAGCCCCGTTGTTTTTTTTTTTTTTCTCTTTTTACCTTTCATCATATATCATATATTTTTTATGACATAAATGTAGGGCTAAATAATAAACCAAACCATTCTATAGTGATAATAAAAAACCTATCTCAAAAAGTGAGAGTCTTGAGCTCGATTTCTGATTCCTGTTCGATACTAAAGATCCAATTCCTATATAATTACTTAGTATGTGTGGGTAGAAAAACTTACATATATTCTGAAAATTATTCAGATGCTTTAAAAGATTCTGACACTTTGATCATAAAAAAAGAATATTCTAGAGTTATTATAAATTTAATTTAATTTATAGTGATTTTTAGTTATCTAATATATTGTTAGATGGTAGACACTTGAAAATAACATTGCCAAGATCAAAATTTCATGATATTAAAGAAAATGGGTACAATTTTATATCAATATTAAATTTAAGTAGATAAAGATAAGTTTTTTTGAAAAAAAAGGTTAGTAAATGTTACAATCATGCCACTTATCGGATTAGAAAATAGGAAGAAAATATTGTACCGGTAGCCACCGGAGATCGGACTCTAAAGATAAATGCGCCTGATTTTTCACTCAAAGCCCTTCTCTTTCTCCTACCTCTCTCTCTCTCTTTCTGCACAGAAATTTCCCCGCTTCAGTCGCCTCTCTCTTCTTCTACCATTTTTCTCATCAAATCTCATCGTTCTCTTATTCCAATCTCTCTCTCTCTCTTCTCTTTGTTCCTCTGCAAATAAATCGGGGCCGTATATTTACAGTGATATAGTCTCAGGTGGAGCAGGAATATTGGCGCTTGCCGTATCCAGTCATGGAATCCGATTGATCTCAGCCGGAGAATGAGGGACGAGTGGTCCGATATGTCTGAAGACGACGATAAAAGATCAGATCTGAGCGTCAGCAGCAGCTCCTGCTGTGGATCTAGCAAGACGCACATGGAATCGTCGCTGCTGCTGTCGCCACCTCCTCCTCTATCTTCGCCTCCCATGAATTATCCAGATCAGGTGCTGGAGAACGTTTTGGAGAACGTCCTCCACTTCCTGACCTCACGCCACGACCGAAACGCCGCGTCCATGGTCTGCAAGTCCTGGTACAGGGTGGAGGCCCTCACCCGGTCCGAGCTCTTTATTGGCAACTGCTATGCCGTGTCCCCGCTGCAGGCAGTGGAGCGGTTCAAGCGGGTGAGGTCCGTCGTGCTCAAGGGCAAGCCCCGGTTCGCCGATTTTAGCCTTGTTCCCCCCAATTGGGGAGCCCACTTCGCACCATGGGTGTCTGCAATGGCTTCTGCGTACCCTGCCCTTGAGAGGATCTGCTTGAAGCGGATGTCCGTCACAGATGATGATCTCTCACTTCTCGCCCGCTCCTTCCCTGGATTCAAGGAACTTGTACTCATTTGCTGTGAGGGGTTCAGCACCCGTGGCCTTGCTGTTGTCGCTAGCAAATGCAGGTTTGTGCCTCCAATTAGATCCCTCTTGGTTTCTTATTCCTTTCGCATCTGATAATTTGAAATTGGAGTTTTGGAAAATTCTGAATTAGTTCCAAATTTGTCGAAAACTGTTTGGTATCCAATACTTTCAAATTACAATTGTGATTTCTATTAGAAAGAAAAATCAATTTAGAAATGTGAATATCTATTCAGTTATATAGACATTCACTGTTGAATTAATTTGTAAAATGCTAACCCTAACCCTAACCCTAATCCTGATGTTAATCTAAATTTTAAGTTCTTTCTGGATGCTTGGAATGGATATTGCTTGGGAAATGGCCATTTTTAGGTAGAAGCAGAAATGTGTTCAACCATTTCTCCCTGAAAACTGTTCAGGAAACTAGTTTTTAAGTGTTTGGATACATGGATTTTTTTTTAAATGACTGTATTTTTAAGTTAAGTGGTGTGCTGGCTCAAGTATATAACCTTTGTGGGCGCACAAATTAGCATTTGCTAATGTACCATTGGATTAGAATGAAGAAGATTCCATTTTAACTTAAAAAAAAAAATGATTTTTCTATGGAAGTACCTTTCCTTTCCATGGGTTGCCTCCAGAATTACGTTGAAATCATGCAATCTCTGATTGTTGTATGATGTACTTTCCATCCAATGATGAGTAATGACTATGGTATTACAGACAACTTCGAGTTCTTGATCTCATAGAAGATGTTATGGATGATGATGATGAAGTAGATTGGCTATCCAGCTTTCCAGAGACAGTTACGTGTTTGGAGTCTCTCTCATTTGACTGTGTCGAGTGCCCTGTGAATTTTGAAGCATTGGAGGCGCTGGTGGCTCGGTCACCCTTGCTTAAAAAGTTGAGGTTGAACAGGCACATCTCAGTTGGGCAGCTCCAGCGCCTGATACTACGGGCACCTCAGCTCACGCATCTTGGGACAGGATCATTCAGCTCTGCAGACGTAACTCAGGGAGATCATGAATTGAATCTCCATGCGACTTTTGGTGCCTGTAGATCCCTAGTCTGTCTTTCAGGATTCCGGGATGTTGTTCCTGACTATCTGCCTGCAATAATTCCAGTATGTGCCAACCTCACTTCATTAAATTTCAGTTATGGCAACATAAACAGTGAGCAGCTTAGATCACTTATCCTTCACTGCCATAAGCTTCAAGTTTTCTGGGTATGTGGCCTTTGCTCAACGACCTTGTTTGGTTCTATACTGTTAGATCACTTAGATGATTTGAATTGTGTTTCTTTGGTTGGTTCAGGCTCTTGACTCAATACGTGATGAAGGGCTTCAAGCTGTGGCTTCAACTTGCAAAGACTTGCGCGAGCTTCGAATCTTCCCGGTGGACCCTCAGGAGGACAGTGAAGCCCTAGTTTCAGAAGTAGGCCTTGTGGCGATTTCTGAAGGTTGTAGGAAGCTGCGTTCAATTCTCTATTTCTGCCAGCACATGACGAATGCAGCTGTCGTGACCATGTCAATGAACTGTCAGGAGCTCGTGGTGTTCCGCCTCTGTATAATGGGCCGCCATGAGCCTGATCATTTGACCGGGGAACCCATGGACGAAGGTTTTGGAGCTATAGTTATGAACTGCAAAAAACTCACCCGTCTTGCTGTTTCTGGTTTGCTTACTGATAAGGCCTTTGAATACATAGGGACGTATGGCAAGTTGGTGCGTACGTTATCTGTTGCTTTTGCAGGGAACAGTGATATGGGACTTAGATATGTTCTTGAGGGCTGCCCTAAATTGCAAAAGCTCGAGATCAGGGATAGCCCGTTTGGGGATGGGGCATTGCTCTCTGGTGTGCACCACTATTACAACATGAGATTCTTGTGGATGTCTTCTTGCCGGCTGTCTCTGAGTGGTTGCAAGAAGGTGGCTCAAAAAAAGCCCCTCCTAGTGGTTGAGGTGATTAGGGATAGGGAAGAGGAAAATGATGAGTTTGTTGAGAAGTTATACATGTATCGATCTCTTGCGGGGCCAAGGAATGACACACCAACTTTTGTGTCTATCTTGTAGACTCCTTTTAGGCTAGGGTGAACAGTTTTATCCATCTGCTCATTGGTCCAAGGAGCATGTGGTTGATAACAATCTTTCCATCTTCTCAAGATATATGAATGTGGTGGGGGCAGGTTTCAAAACCTGGACTAGATTTCATATGCTCATTGTCATTGAAGGTGTGATTATGCCTGGCCTTTCCTTTTTCTTCTAGGGCTCTTGGAGTGACACTGCAGTGGAAGATTATAAAATGAGCATATCTCCATTGGGTGAGTCCCTCTCTTTTAATTCCTCTTTCATTCTGAAAGGCCGATGAAATGGAGGGGATGCTTTATACAGGTAGTTCCTTATCGTCATGCGATGAGCAGATCCTGTTGCTGTATTGATTAACCATTTATCCTTATATT
The DNA here is from genome assembly GCA_013350335.1 of Chimonanthus salicifolius. Taxonomy (NCBI): domain Eukaryota; kingdom Viridiplantae; phylum Streptophyta; class Magnoliopsida; order Laurales; family Calycanthaceae; genus Chimonanthus; species Chimonanthus salicifolius. The sequence goes on from CM023542.1 coordinate 29,626,929, forward strand.
TCTTTATGCACTAGTCTTTCACCATAAAAAGCAAGGCTGCACAGGGAGGTCTCTTGGTGGTTCATAAGTCACAGCTGCTGTTGAATCTCAATGAAGGAACTCTGTTTACATGTTTCAACTTTTGAAATCAATGCATTCTTCTCCAGCAGAGTAAAAGCTCTCCCAAGTATTGTGAGATTGCATCCCGTTGATGACAGTTGAGACACTTCATGAGATCAAAATTGGAACCATCCTGCTGTGCTTAGGTGGTTGAGTGGATCTTCCCTGAACTGTGTTCGCTCAAACTGTAGTAGGTATAATTTCATTCTGTGATTGTTTGGTAGCAGAACAAGCCGATGCTAAACTTTCTGTAGGAATTGAAAGGCTTGGTTTTCTCTTGTTTGCACTAGATTTTCTTGGTTATTGAATGACTCTTATTGTAGGAATGAGGTAAGATTAATAAATGCATGAAATCAAGGTCAATCCACTTCTCTTTTGACTGAGATCAATGAAGGTCTATTTTGACATACTGATGGTTTGGGACTTCTGCATGCTTGATTTCTCTGTTCCATTTTACTTTGTGTCCAATAATGATAGATTCAAAGATAGAATCAACCATTTGTGAATCTTCTATCAGGAATATGTCAGTGACCATTGTGAGAACCATGTTGCATAGAAATGTTGATCTTGTGGCAGCTCCAGGTGCTATGCCCACTTCACTTTTATGATAATTACTTGACAATGAAGCAATTGTCAATTTAGGAGATTGTTGGGTTTGGTATAGACGGCCAACATCAACCTCATTCCACTTGCATCTGGTTTACGTTACTTGTAGATGAGCAGTTAATTGATGAACCAGGAGGAGAGCACCACAGCTTTTTGATCAACTTCTTTGACACTTACTTTTTGGGGTTCACAGAGCGAAACGAAAGTGACCCAACAAGAGGATCTTTCTAATGTTTGATGAGAAGACAAGCTTAACCAACCTTAATTGTAAGTTCTCTTGGATCAACTTATGATCTCAAGGTAAGTCTTCTTCTACATATGCTTCTAAAATTTGCTGATGTGGATCTTGGTAGTTTTGGGCTCCTTTTTGGTAATATATGAGAGATGGTTTCATGCTGACATCCATGAGGAGCTTCCTATATTGCTGTTTAGGCTATAAATATTCAGGAGCAAATGCTATTTAATCAAAACCCCTGCCTGTGAATGTGGCCTGCTGTTGGATTAGTTACATATATAGACCATACTGTTAGCTGTTTGGAATTGTAGGTCACATGTTTCATTTGGTCGCTCCACCAGTGAACATCGCCTCAATTACAGTTTGTAATATTTGGATCAATGTGAAATCATGGGGATCTATTGCTTGAGCACAAGATATTCACTTGAGCCATGATCAATATGAGAAATTCCTATCTAGCCACACGCACACACAAAAGAGGGGGTGGGGGCATTACGAGAGAGAGAGGGGGGGAGAAGAAAAGCACGAGATGGATGGATCGGCTATAGGATGACAAATATTAACTCAAAAATTCTTCCCCCGTCATTTTTGTAAAGTGGTGCAATGGGATTCAATGGGAGTCCATAACAATTTGCGGGTTGGTTGTCAAGAGTTTGTATTAAATAAATTGGAGCAGACCTTGCAGCTGAGGACCAAAGATAGTCACTTCCCATTCTGCTAATTGGAGTTACAAGCTTGATCGTTTGCCTTTCTGCTCTTAGCCTTAACTCAATTGTTTCCACTAAGAGAATAACGAGTGAGCCCAGCTGGTATCTCGAAAAATCATTCTTGCATCAAGCCCTGGGTTTGGTCTAGTCTACCTGGATGCTATTCTCTTTGGTTCTCTCCCCTCATGAATGTAACCTTCCCAATCAAATTGTCTCCGCTGAATTATATTGTAATATTGGTGATGATCACTGTTGTATTGAAATCATGTGGTCTTTTCATGAGATGTGGCTTAATAAAAAGCTAATGCATTTTATAATATGGCTCTCAATGGTAAGGTATTAAAAATTTCAGGGCATTTATATGTTTCAATTCCTTCTAAATCCAAGTTGAGTCAGATTCAGCTTGCATTGGTTTTTCTTTTTCTTTTTTCCTTTCCCCCTAAATATGATACATAAGGCCGATAATAGACTTAAACAAATATCGACATTAAAATGGATATTTAACAGAGGAATGATCCTATGTTATTCTAATGGTAAGATGATGGTCTGCAATATGTGGGGTCTATTTATTAGAAATTGAAGTCTTTTATTAATTTGTGTACATGTTTTTACATGTCTCATCAATTTTTTTTTTTAAACTATTGAATCTATCATTGGATCGATTAAATGAAAGGGGTGTGATAAGGTGGTCTCCAATATGTGGGCTCTATTTATTAACAATTGAAGCCATTTATTAATTTCTGTGTGCATGTTTATTTATGTTTCTCTCATCAATTTTTTTTAAACTATTGAATCCATCATTGGATCTATTAAATGAGAGTTGTGATAATGTAGTTGCCGTCCATGGGGCCCATTTTTCTGATGATAGTCTAGACTTGGTGGCTCCTTTGGATGGACACATCAGTAAGGAGTCGTCATTGATTCTACCTTATGATGTGAATCAAATATTTCTGTGTAGGTGTAGTTCAACTGGTTGTCTCCCATTTTACAAAGTGGGAGGTCAGGTTCGAACCGTTATGGCCTAACCTTGGTGTGTCCTAGGGTTCACCCATGGGGGTTTTATGCGCAGTATCCTACAGTTTCTCACACGTAAATTCAAAAAAAAATATGCAACAGGAGATATTAGATACTCTGTTGATTATAATGGTCTCTTAATGCCCATAAGATTCTACTAAAAATATGTTTCAAAAGTAAATATTATTTAACCATTCACGAAAATAGAATAACCTGAAAACAAAGCTCAAAGTCATAGTCATTTTATCATGCCATGAGGCCAAACCCCTTGGGATTTAACTAGAATTCTTGTGCAAGGCCACTCGTCTCATGTGTATGTTGGAATATATTAGAACTACTATTAGATTAGAAATATCAGTTTGTCTTTCATCTCTTATTAAGAGAGGTGTTTAGTTTAAGATTAGAGTTTGAGTTTAACTGAAGTAGTCTTAAAGTCAGCTAAACACTATATATACACATGTAATAGACCTCAAGTAATAATAGTTTTCTGATTTCTTACAGGGTAGATGGCTGAAAGTAAAACTGATTAATAATCCAACCTTGCCACACTAATTCTTCTCCAAAGCTGAAAGTGTTGCACAAGTTAGCAATAAAAAATTTGCACATAAAAGCACTCGTCCCAATTGCCTTTGAAATGAGCACATTAGGCCTTATTTATAGACATAAACCAATGATGCCTGGGCAATGGTGTGATTGTCCAAACGTTTTGATTGGTTAATTCAAGATGAGTGCATGTCTGTGTAGATGGTTCAATTTGGGGCAAGTGTTTTTCAGAATACATGATTGTCATAAAGTTTGTGAATTGTTTGAGTTGTTGGAAGAGGTGACTTTCTATCAAATCATTGGCCTACATATGGTTTTTGTGTAGATTATAGTCCAGCTAGCTGTGTCTGTGCATCCAAAAGTAAAGAAAGTATAAGTGTTCTTAATATGAGTGTTCATTCTAACATATGCATTATCTTTTAGGAGACACAGATTTTTTAGATTTTCCACTTTATCTCCATAGAAATCGGTTCACCTGTCTGGTTCACCAATTAGTGAACCGATTCACTTGGAAATTGAAAGAGTCTAGTTTGGTGTGCCGATGAGTGAATCGATTTACTAGAAAGTCAACCGATTTCTGCGAATGGATGGAGGGCAAAATGGAAAGTTCACTAAAATCCGTACCTCTTAAAAGATAATGCCCGTATTAGGATGTACACCCTAAATAAATGAGTAGAATTCATTTTTAAAAATCGACTTGAAAAGAGAATGTGCGACTGTGTTGTTTGTGTGTTTGGGGTTTAGGGGTAGGGAGAGGGGGAGGATGAGGGGAATGTGGAAGTCCCAGTGTCATGCAATGACATTAGAAGTGAGTTGGCTGTCATGTGTCACCTAACTTTATTGTTGTGGTGTGTAATTTTGCGATTCAAATCAGATTGGATCGAATTTAATAAATTTCAACATAAATTAATTTGAATTTATTAAAATTCCGACCGAATTTTCAACCCTAATAAAGATGATTTAGAAGTGAGGAGATGTGATTTTACTGGCTGAATAGGGGATGCGGAAAGGGGTCGGCCTCCGCCTTCCCCTCGCCGTCCCCTTGAGAATCATTTGTTGCTGCGGTCAATGTCTTGTCAATGGCCAGATATTCATAATAAAGAAGAGGAGACCAAATTTGAACTTGACCTCATCTTATATGAGGTGGGTCCCAATTCCTAGCAGTAGAGTGAGTACAAGCGATAGGCTCATACGGTGGCAATGATTCTCTCTCATTAACTGTGAGAGATTAGTCACCCATCACATCCCTTCTGCATTCATTGTAATCTTCATCGCCCTCCTCATCTTCCCTTCGCAAATTAAGGCACCCCAAAATTTTAGTTTCTTACTTTCATCTAACATATGTGATGCTATCTTAGTTTTTTTCTTTTTTTAATTTAGGGAAATTGCAGAATATTTGATGTAAAATTCTTACGGATAAATCTACTACCCCTAAGTAAGATTGTAACTCAGGTCGGACGGGTCAGGTTTCTTAAAATCCAACCTGACTCGAGTTGATATATTTGGAACTCGACCCATTGGACCTAAATTCTCAATCCGAACTTCACAACTCGACTTGACCCGAATTCTAATCTGAATCAACCCGAATTCTGACTCGACCCACATTTTGAACTCATTTTAGCCTAATTTTAGTCGGGTCGAATTGAGTTGGGTCGAGTTGACTTGTAAAATCTTCAACCCGACCCAACCTGAATTTCATGCGGATTTTTATCTTCTCAACCTGATCCAACCCGCTGATCCAAAATTCTTGACCCGACCCACATGATTTCTCGATCGAGTCATGCGGGTCGAGCCAAAACCCAACCCGAACTGCATCCCTACCCCTAGGGCACAGTGGGTAAAATGTAACCTATCTTACTTTTACTATAAGAGAAAATATAGTTTCTTGTTAATATTAAAAAAATTATAATTTGTTATTATCAAATTTTTTGATGGTGGAGGTCTGTATCTTTTAGAGCATCCAACGAGATGTGTGTAATTCTCTTTACCCACATGGGGATAGTAGTTTTTGAGTTTGAACTCAAGACTCCCGTTTTATGAGACAAATTTTTAGTTGATACACCAATCTCTTGGAGTTATAATTTTTTATTATTATCATCAAAATCTAATATTATTGTGATGATATCATAAAAATCTGATGATATTACAATATTGATAACATTTTGAAAAACATTAAATTATAACTATAGGTGATTCAGTTTATTCGTTTTAATAGCAGTATTTAATGATGAACTTATGTGATATTGGAGGATATTTTATGATTTAAGAAATGTTAGATGATGAATTATATTTTACTTTAATATATAATTAATAAATTTATTTATCATTATAATATATGAGTTTAAATTTCACTTCTATTTATATATTTTTATACTTTTAAATATTATATTTTTTGTGAGATTTTTCAATAATATTCTAGTAAAACTCCAAAATTTTAAAATATTTCAATATTGTCATTCATCGATAATATCCTAATACAACTCCAAAGTTTAAAATATTTTAATATTACCAACCATGGATAATATCTTGAAAATGGGATTTGTGATATTGGCTTCAAATACTTATAATAATTTGAATTTATTTTATTTTATAATCTTTGTAAGAACTCGACCTAAATCCGACTTACACAATATTGTCCCTCTGAACCCACACAGGTCTACACAGTTTTACATTGAGACCAACTTCACTCACAGACCCAAAATGTGTTGTGCTTGGTTAGGGGTGATTTCCCTTTTATATACGCCCTTCAAACTTTGCTCCCAGGCGATATGAGACTTTTTTCTACACCCACACCCCTAGCTAGCTATGGCCTGTCGGTCGGATCCACTGTGCTTTTATCTTGAAATGATTTAAATTTTAAAACCCAAACTCTGATTGTATCTCAACAAAATAAGTTGATCTCATTTAACTTAAAATACAGGAACTAGGTTTTTTATTTGAAAAAAAAAAATTGGGACCTTCTAGTGTACTATTAAGTAAAAATCAATCAAAATCCACCCGATTGAATTTTGAAAAAAAAGGAAAGAAAATATGTTTTTATCTTATAATGAATTAAAACCCCAAATCTGATTTCATTTAAGAAATACCAATAAATCAGTTTCGATTTTAAACAATTTCATAGCAAAAAATCTGATCTAATTTCAAAATAAAAAATTTCAAAAATCAATATCTGATTGAATTTAAGAGCGGAGAGACGGAGAAAAGAGTAAGGGGTTCTGCGGTTCTGTCTTTTATGCGATGGAAATGTAGAGAAAGAATAAGAAAGGGACAAAATAGGAATTTTCAAAAAATGGTATCAGTGTACTAATAAGTAATAAGTAAAATAGTCGGTGTAAACATCAAAATCCTTATAAAGGCTCAACATAGTACTTTATCTTCTAAATTTAAACTTATCTTAGATAAATAAAAAAAAAACTAATTGACTCCTTTTCTCTTAGTCATATAAATATTTACTTGATGATTTCACTTTAATTTTAAAGAGTTAAAGTTAAGATTATTTGGTTGATCATTTTGGAAAGTCTACACCGATCAGAAGGAGGAATAAACAGGGTTGGACAATTAGCATCCGAGACATCTATTCTTGTGAATATACGCTAGTGATTCTCGTGTGGTGATTCACTTTCTCAGACTTAAAAAATGGGTTTCGCCTGTCATTCAAGGAGACTTTGAAATCACCCACTTGGAACATGCAAAAGCATCATTTGTCCATCAAAGTGAATTATTAATTAGGAGAAACTAGACAAAAGTAGGCAAATCACCTACTTTTCTGTAAGCCCTACAGGTCGTTTTCCTTTTAATCAAATCAAAGGAAGATAGAGTCTAGTGTTAGCAATATTCCACGTTGCCTCCGGGTCTTAAAATTATGAAATTTATAAGCACATGAATTTTTTCTTTTTAATAGTTGAATTTTTAAGGATAGATTATACTCATGTGTTTAACATTGTATCAAAGTAGAGGTACTAAAGGAATGAGTCGGATTTATGTCTCTAATCCTATATGGAGGGGGAGAACCAAGCGTCTCCAATCATTGGGGTTAAGGAAGAGTGGTAGCAATATCTTACATCGCCTGTGGGCTTTAGGATTATAGGGTTTACAAGCACATGGGTCCCCTATTCTTAACAGCTGATTTTTAAAGATGAGTTCTACTTATGTGTTTAACATCTAGTTCCATACACAACATTGTTGTGGTAGTGAACGAATCCCACATTAGTTGTGAAGAGAGAGATTTAGAGACTTATAAATGACATGGGTCACTCCACCTAATAAGCTAACCTTTTGGATTGAATATTTAGTCATAACAAGTGGTATCAAAACCATATCTCCAAGCCAATACATGTGGACTTAGGAAATCTCCTAGCTGAACGGGATGACCGATGGCATTGTATCTGCTGGAGAGCCTCGTTCGAGGGGAGATTATTGGGGCAGAAATTTAGAAACTTATAAAAGACTTAGGTCATTTCACTTAATTAATTAACTTTTAGGCTGGATCAGGGGTTTAAAATTCGTTTTCGGCCGATATATCGGCCGATTCTCTCTCCGACCGATATCGGCCGATATTTTGATATCGGCCGATATAATACGGCCGATATTTCAGCCGATATTGTGAATATCGGCCGATAACGATATATATCGGCCGATCTTCACTACTAGAAAATTGATACATATCGGCGATACGATATGTATCGGCCGATATTTGCACCCCTGGGCTGGATATCCAATCTAATAAACACCACTTCTAAAGTCTAGATAAGAGGCCACGTTGGAATATCTTATTATTAAGTCACATTTCTTATTTTTTAGTCCATACCTTGTGGAGAAGTAATATCTTTTATCTTGTGAAGGAGGATGGCAGGGGCATGTGTGCTGATGTTATGTGCCACTAAAATGAAGAGAAGAGAGGAAAAATACAACATGGAAAAGCCAACCAAAACTTGTTCAGGTTCTACACCAATGCCACCATTCACTCACTCACAGTCACTGTAGATAGTCTGAAGCAGCCTTTCTTTCAAGTTGGGTAATGTGGGGCACTCAATCATTCCCCCCACTTTTAAGAAGAGGAAGAAGACATGCAGCCATTAAAGCTATCCATCAACTACAGATGTCAGGGTCTCGTTTCTTGTTCGAAAGTGGAGGAAATCTATCATCATTCATTGAATTCATAGTAATCATCAATCTAAATTCTTGACTTGTATTAATCTTTCTGAGTTGTTAGACAAGTTAGTTTCACATCCAATCGACCTATACAACATTGTTAGGTTACAATTTTTTTTAAAAGTATTAATAACCAAACTTAGAAATTATGATGCTACTGGTTAAGATCAGAGGTCTAAATATCGACCGATATGTATCGTATCCACCGTATCATATAAGCCGATATCAGCCTTTTTAAAAAAAAAAAAAAAGAGAAAAATATCGGCCGATGTATCAGCCGATACCGATATTTTCTATTCACCCTTTGTAGTTTCATACTTTAAAACTCATTTTAATACACCCTTTTTAGGAAAACAATATATTTATCATTTTTGTTTCAAAATATACTAAATTTACTCTAAAATTATACTCTTTTATATCATTTTCTACTTGTACATCAATGACCCACCAAAATTAGTTTGTTTGGGGTTGGAGTTGGAGACAAGCAAATGAAGCAAGTGCTCGAAGCAACATGAGTTTGAAAATCTGCAATTGCTGCGGTTGCTTGGGTTAGGTAAAAGCTATAAATCAGTCTCTGACCTTGAGCTGTGTTTGGACAAGTGGAGGCTTCTCTTCTTATCTTTGAAAAGCTGCAGAAATCATCCACAACACCCCCCACCTCCTTGTGTCGAATCTCCTTTCAAAATTCAAATGTAAAGTGAGGTGGTGTCAACGGTCAAAAGAACTTCGAAAAAAAAATCTAAATGCTTCCCATGAGGATCTGCCTTTTTCCGATCAGCCAAACCTCACTCACTGGTCACCATTCCTAACCATGTTTATCATTTCTTTTTCCCACTGAAAAGATGGTCTACTCACCAACCCTTGGAACCCGAGAACTTTGTGTTCAATTTATCAATTTTAAAGGACCATTTTCTATTAATTTATTTGGTGTGTGTGATTAATTGAGTGAGATATTTAGACACCTTTGTTAAAAAAAAATAGATTGGTATATTTATACATTGAAAAACTAATGTAGTGAAATTTATTTTCTCTAACAGATTATTTGTCTTTTTTTTAATGTTAAAGATTTTATTCATGTTGTTCAATGAATTATGTAAAATTCAGTTTCGTGTCAAGTTGAAAAAGTTTAATATTTTTGTTGTTTGTATTAAAAAATTTAGTTTTATTTTAAATATATAAAGAGTTGTTTTGGTGAGAGGGAAAAACTTCTATTTTTCTTCTCAATAAATTTTTTATACCTTCTAAGAATTTTAGAAGGGAATTTTTTTATTTTTAATACTTGACAAAGAGCTCTTATTCAATGGAAGAAGAGAGAATGGTCTCATTTTTCATGTTCGTTATTTTTTTAACTGGTAAATGACAAATGAGCTATGAAGAAATTGACTATTACTGTTGAGTTGATTTCTACATAGAAGATAATAAGAATAAACGGATTTAAAAGAAGCTTTTTCATGTAATCATCCCTTCTTTGTTAGATAGAGAATGAAAAGTCAATGATTTATATTAGTTAAGTTTTTGAAGTCTAGAATTACAAAGCTAGAATGATCACATGTAAGTTAAGTTTTTTATTCATTCATTGTCCTTGTCATTTTCTATATATTTCAAATGATTTAAAATTTTAATAAATAATGGTTTTTAAAAAGACTTCCATATTCTTCTTAAAATATTCTCATGCAGAAATGTTTTTCCCTTTTTGTATTTGAAAGATATTGATCATAATATATTTTTACAATTATCAATTGGGGTCTATGTTTAGACCAAGTGCATTGTTTCCACTTTCACTTGGTAACATGATTTCATGGGGAAGTGAGATCACATGTTTTTTTTTAATGATTGATTAGCTATTCATTTAAAGAGGGAAAGGGCAAAGAACAAAAGAACAACTTACAGCCCACAGCTCGGGACTGGCCAAAAACCGATCACGCGATCACGAGGTCGGGTACACCGAGTGAGATTCCCGACCACAAAAAAAAAGGGGAGAGCGAAAAAGCCCACAGCCCGAGCCAAGAGAAAGAAAGCTTCCAATCAGGGCCAGGCCAAATTCGAGGGCCCCCAATAAAACAGGCCCAAACAAAATAAGAAAACAGGACAAATAATAGCCCGGAAAAAAACCCAGACCAGGCCCAGTTAATGTAGAATGGTGCTATTAGTCTGAGTCTAAGAGAGAAAGTTCCTGTGCAGTTACCCGTAGTTTGGAGGTCAGAAAGTCACTGAGTTTTGGCCTTCCTAACACCAACAATTTTTGGACACATAGGACCGAATCTATGATGAGAGACCTGATATCACAGACATGGCCGCGGTGAGCCCAATTATTTGTTGGAGAAGGGAGATTTGTTTGATGCAAATCATAATTTCAACTTTGATTACACATTAATTTATAGAAAAAATAACAATATAGTGGGCATCCCTACTTTCTTAGAATAACTACCTACAAACACCATTAATCCACTAACACAACTAGCCATAAAATGCCTAAGTCTAGGGACTCATTGCCACAACATAAGACACCTCACTAACAAACATGAGACACCCAACCTTTATAGGTAGGACACCCAATCCCACATTCATGAGACTAACAACCCACATCCTAAATGATGGGGTAGTGGGATGACTCACAAAACAAACCATGACTTAACATGAAACAAAGTCAATTTATGTGTGGTGTAGAGAAACAAATTAAGGGTTAGATTTGCATCATCAATTCTCATCATTATTAATGGTTGAGTTGTTAAGAAGCTTAGCAAAAGCATTACAGAGCTGGATTTGAAGAAGATGAATCTCCATCTTGTGAAGAAGAAGCAGAGTAAGAGGCAGGGTGACAGTCGAGCTCCAGGAGAGGAATACAAATGAAGTCCGAAGTCCCAGCTTTGATAACATATAGAAAAGATATAATCTGTGTATTATTATTGAATACCTAAACTATTACATATATTTATAACTTCTAGCCGACTCTAGGGCTATTATATTCAGACTCAAACACTTAAGTAATTATAAATCAAATACACCTCTTAATTAGATGTAAACCCAACTTAGACTTCTAATCACACAATAACTCTATTAATATTAGAACTCTAAATATGTTCCAACACATAGTGTGCCCCCGGGTAAGGACCGTGGCAGTGAAAGGAACAATTAGCAAGGAACAAGAGTCAAGAATACAAACACAACTCAACTTGGACTCTAGAATGGAAACACAAATCAACTATATCCGTATCCGTTAATAAGAGGGATCTTGGGGCTTAGGAGGAGTGGGGACACGAGGAGGAAAATTCCAAGATGCAGTGAACACATCCTTCATGTTTATGAGATCAGAGTTAGAAGTTAGAACAAAGGAAGAAAATCTTTACATGTTTTAATCTATACTAATGACAATGAGATTATTTTGTCATTTAGAATATGGATAAACTAATTCTAACCACTTATTTCATGACTATATTGTTAATGCAGTATAATCTGTAAATTATTATTAAAATTGAGTCTTTTCTAGTGAGTTGAATTATAAAACTATTTCTTAAATGGGTATAAACCTCATATGATTGGATGTGTTGCAGATGTAGCAATAGTCGAATCAACCGAGTCTACTGATGTACAAATGAGTTGATGTCGGATTTAATTATTTGTTAAATAGATCAAGTTGGGTCTAACCATTCATTAAATTAGCTGAGTTGTGTAAACAGGTCAAAACAGATTTTGTTAGGTCTAATCTCATCTTACCCAGGCTAATCCATCACAATTTTTTCTAAAATTAATATAGAGCCTTTATCCACCATATCCCAAATAGAAAAAAAAATAAAATTTAACATAAATAAAATAAGGTAAAATAAATATATAAATTGATTGGTATTTAAGTGCTTAGTGGAGGTCGCCGGTACCCTGAACAGAGAGTGCAAGGATCCCGCATCAGAGGATAGGACATGAACAGTTTGATAAGTCGAGGTTACTGCATGATGCCACAAGATAGAGAGACCTGGTGATTAAGAGAGAGAGAGAAAGAGATTGACATTTGTCTTTGAATGTATTAGAAGAAAATCACCTTTTCCACCACATAACAACATTATAAACAAAAAACAAAAAAGAGAAATCAAGAAAAGAGAAACAAACTACAACACATATATTTTATGTCATTCTCTTTCAGTACGTATATGGGTTTAAACCGATCCAGTATGTTTAAACAAAGAAGAGACAACTCTCATTGCATATGCTCGGCTCTCTCTCTCACAAAACAACAATATATACTATCCTAATTAAGGTTTACATAAGATGCTATTAGATTGGTAATCAGACTCCACAAAACCTAACAGAATGTTCAGGCTTTTATACTTTATTATATTCATCTATTCTTAAAGATTAATAGCAAACACGAGGTTTTGTATATGTGATCGTCTGATTTTCATCGGCTTGGTTAGATTTTTTTCATATTCATTTTGTCTTTGGTTGCATCTAAGCTCCTAGCTGATCCTATTACTGACTCTTCTTAATCTTATGATTCTACTCTCTTTGCGAGATCGACTAAGAAATGGAAACTAGCCAAAGAGTGAATATTCAAAATCAGCTATTTTCATTTCAAAATTGAGTACAAACAATATTAAGATCTTGGATTGTTTTAGAGTTAGGAAATCCCCCCTTGAAGCTCAATCAGTTGTATTTTCGGATCATGATTTAAATATCTCCTCCAGAAACAGTAGTAGTTATGATAAAATGATACAATTACACCAAAACTATATGGTTTGAGAGCTCATATCTCATAATTAGCTGGAAGACTAACCTTGATTAAAGCTTGTGCATTTCCTATTGCCAATTATTGGATGATGGTGACAAACTATCATCAAGAAAATATTCTTTCTAATCAACAGAGGGATTTCTCTTGGAGTAAATAAAAAAGATCTTACTAAATGCATGATATATGCAAACTTCTTTTTCATTATTGTTATAAAAAAATTCTTCTTATTCTACATAATGGAAGTATTTTTTTTATGACCAAGGTATCCAAGCTTCCTAAAGCATTTGACTAATCTTCGGAGTATATGAAAGTCTCCCTACCCACACACCAACTTAAATTTTTTTTCTCTCTCTTTCTTCCTTGCCTGGTAAGTTGTATCGAAGAAATAAGTTCCCTCTTTGACCATAATGTCCTTTCTCTGGTTATCACGTTGAAAATACTAAACACCTATTCTTTGAATGTAATTGTGCCAAAGAACTCTGGTTTCTATGTAGCTAACTTCTGCAAGTAATTCGACGTCTCCTATTTGGAGTTTAAATTTCAATTATAAAACATAAAAACTGTAACTCATGTTTTTTGCCATTTCATTATTTGAGCACCTTCTAGGCCTCTTTTTATAGCCTAAATAGAATCCAATTCTAGGATATAATAGGAATCATGTCATCATCTCCAAATCCAAGCAATATCAAACAGAAACCATTACTTCACATACATGAAAAATTGAAGCATATGCACCCATGTCATACTAAGCAGAAAAAAGTTTTGAAAGGAGTCTACCTTGTTCTCAAAAATTCAAGTGACAATATCACGTTCCAAATTTTTTCATACTAATCCACCACTTTTCTATTTTGATTCTTCACTTGCTATTAAAAAAATAAAGAGTGGTCTTATAATGGATGTTTGATGTAAAATGATGTATTTGCTCGAATGCCAAATCAGTATTTTGTTTTAGATTATCTCATGTGGGCTCAGGAGATCCTCCAGGCGAACGGGATGGCCGGCGTCGCTCTCTGTTGTGAGGGCCAGCCCCATATTTGGGCCTAGATTGTCTTTGGGCTCAGGCCTAGCCTAGACCAGTAACTTAAGCCCTAATATTTATGTATCTCTAATTCTCTCTCTATTTTTATTGTAAGCCTGTGTGAACAGTAGGAGAGGCTAAGAGAGAGAGAAGAAGAGAGGGAAATCAAAGAGAGAGAGGATAACCCTTGTAATCCCGTGTATATTTCTCTTCATAGTAGATTTTTCATCTCGCTCCGTGGACGTAGGCAATCTTCCCGACCACGTAAAATCTCGTGTTCTATGTGTGATGATTTGATTGCTTGATTGTGTGATTTTGTTTTTACTCCAACACTCTCTCCGCTAGAGGGGCTCGTTCGAGGGGGACTGCTGGGAATAAGTCTCACATTAGAAGTGTAGAGGGAGTTCTATGGGTTTATGAAGGGATTCTATCACCAATGAATCAAATGTAACTTCGTATTGTTGGTTCTCAACATGACCATTTTTCTTTGATTATGATATCTTTCACCAAATATGTTGTTGTAACGAACCATCCCTCCCGCACAATATTGTCTACTTTAGGTACCCACGGACCCGCACGACTTTGCTTTGGACCCTGGCCCACCGGGTCAGGCACAAAAATCTTTGTGTTTTATGGGAAATGAGCACCCTCTTAAATCCCATACGCCTGGGCGGTATGGGACTTTTTCTCCCATGTGCTAGGGTATCACAATTGTCATTCCATTGACATCTTTAATTGAAAGAATACAATTGCCCATCGTCAATACCTCACATTGGAACTTTTGGAATCTCTCTCTGGTATAGAAGGATGCACCTTGAACTTCAAAGCAATGATTGGTTCTCAAGCAAGGATTTAAATGAAAATCAAGAAAATCAGTTTCCATTTCTTTTAGTAGTGATCTTGTACTGCTTTATCACATTGCTTTACTGTTGGAGATTTCATAATTTGGGATTGAAGTTTGAGAGTGGGAAATCAATTTATCTTTCTAGATTTCTATCTTAATACTCTAAACCGAGACATAATAAGATTCAATCCATTCTTCATGCCACAAGATCTGAATCACATGATGTTTTACAAAGCTATTATCATTAAAGCGAAAATTATAAATAAAGCATACCTGAATCCATAGCTTTTGATGGCTTTAACAAAGAATCTATCTTAGTTGATTATCACCTTACTGTCTTGTGTTCTTCTTGCAGTCCACAACAGTCCAATAGGAAGAAGATGATGCCACTGGATTTCTCTCTCTCTCTTCCTTAATCACACTGCTGTTTGTTTTCTTTTAGTGATGGAATTCTTGCAGAGGAAAACTATTAGGAGCAGAGAGGAAGACCCTTAAGGCAGTTACTAAACCTTTAAACCCACGTCCCATCAAAGTGGATAACTGACCCTTTAAGTTTTCTTAACCGCCAATCCTAATTTAAATTCAAATATGAGTCCTGTTCGAATTCAATGAGAGGGTTCATTAAGGTGGGACATATTAAAGTCTTACATTCTCTCACTTGGCCAACATGATCGTTATTACTGAATTCAACAAGAATAACATAAGACGCGCACATAATCCATATTTAAATAAACAGAATGTGATCATCATCATAATGCTAATACTAAATAACCCACAAATGTGAGCAATGGAGGTTGCACATCATCTTGTCCGATATGATCCCTTCCATCCCCACAACATAAGTGACCCACTCAATGCAACTTTTAAGTGAGAAATTTCATAACGGTCCACATAAGTGTCTTAATACAAACACTATTCCTGTTAGTGATAAACAATCACACATACTATATACATATAAATATGATAAACAAGAATAAAATATCAGAAACGCTATCATGAGTACTCAAGTGTCAAATATCACATATAAATGCATAAAGCAGTCCAAAATACATATAACATCAATTATATCATGATGAGTTACGTTCAAGACCCATTCTATTGGCATGTTCTTTGAATGTCTTTATAGGTAACCCTTTCGTCAACGAATCTGCTATCATAAGCTGTGTGCTGATATGCTCAATGGACACCGTCCGTTTCTGAACTTCTTCTTTTACGACAAAGTATTTTAATTCCATGTGTTTCGATTCATTAGAATACTTGATGTTTTTGAGAAGAAAACTGTTGTAGAATTATCACAATGAATTCTCAACAGCCTAGCAATGATGTCGACAATTCCAAGTTCTGAGATAAAGTTCTGCAGCCACATTCCTTGAACAGTGGCCTCATAGCACACCAAAAATTCTGCTTCTATGGTAGATATCACAGTGATAGTTTGTTTGCCACTCTTCCACGAAATTGCTCCGTTAGCCATAAAGAACAAATAACCAAATGTTGATTTCTTACTATCAACGCATCCACCAAAGTCTGAATCTGAGTAACCAATGACCTCGAGATTGTCGGACCTCCTAAAAGTGAGCATGAAGTCTTTGGTATCCTATAAATATCTCATAACTTTTTTTGCAGCTTTCCAGTGATCCATTCCAAGGTTACTTTGATATCTGCCCAGCATACGGACGACAAAGCTGATGTCCGGTCTGGTGCAAGTCTGTGCATATATGAGACTACCTACTGCTAATGCATATGGTATTTCCTCCATTTGTTTTCTTTCTAATTCATTTCGCGACATTGCACAAAACTGAATTTGTCTCCTTTTTTAATAGGGGCATCTTGAGAGTAACAATTTTTATAATACCTTGACCCAAATTAGGCGAATTTAGTTTAATAAATCTTGCTTAGACCGGTTAATCTCGAAGATTATGGTTAGAGCTTTGAGAAAAGCCCGGGTGTGGCCCAATCTTAGCTCAAAAGCTCAGTGATCCAACTCAGTCCAGCTGAAGGGGCAAAATGGTAATTTACCTGCTTATTGTTATTATTTTTATACATTGTGTTATTATGTGATTATTATTGGATGATATTATTCTCCTTAATCAAGGATTCCTATTTCTGATTTTAAAATAATTTTATTTTCAGAAAATAGTATTTAAAACCGCCCGTC
Organism: Chimonanthus salicifolius; assembly: GCA_013350335.1. NCBI lineage: Eukaryota > Viridiplantae > Streptophyta > Magnoliopsida > Laurales > Calycanthaceae > Chimonanthus > Chimonanthus salicifolius. The sequence goes on from CM023542.1 coordinate 29,644,021, forward strand.
AAAACCCCGAAAGAGAGAAATAAATATTTTTAAATGGTTTTGGAAATGAGATAAATTTTGAAACAGGTATAGTATGTTAGACCATTTTAGTATGGTCTAGTTTATTTTTTAAAACCCCAAAAATGAGGATTTTAAATTATTTTATTTAGCACAAATTAAATCACATAAATAGTGTTAAATTATAATTTTATTTAAATCTATGGTTTGTAATGAGTTTTAAATCTCCAAATTTTTATGGTGATTAGAGTTTTAAAAACCCAACTTATCTATCAAGTTGGATTAAAATTTTTGAGCTTCAAAAGTATTGTTTTAGTTAAAAATCAAGTTTTTATTAAAAGATGGGCCTTTTTGCATAACTAAAACTATTGGAGGACTTATCTACAACCAAACCAACTGAACAGTAGTTTACTGTGTCGGACGTTGCATGCAGTGGCCATCCGGCCACCTTCGATTGATCAAAATTTCTATAAATTGGCCCTCAAATCACTAGTTTAACTCCCTCAAATTTTCTATCTCCCTCTCAGTCTCAGCTGCTCTGAATTTTCCCAATCGATCTCTCCCTCTTTGCCTCAGTTTCTTCCCAATTTTTCTTCACCGTAAGCTTTAAAGGAGATATTTTCAAAAGTTGGATTTTCAACCCATGAACTCAAGTGAAGGTAACCACTGTGTTCCTCTTTAAATTTAAATCGGTTTAGAATCAAGAAAAACCAAATTTGGCCAAGTTTTGAGTATGTAAAACCAGTTTGAAGTTTAAGAAAAATCATGGGATTTCTTATACCAGTGTGTTTTTAGTGTTAAAATCGGATAGCCTACTGAGCTTTAAAGCTCCAAACCACTCCCTATGGAAAGAGGACTCACTGAGGAGTCTATCTCACCAGTTGGATGTGAAAACCGAATCTAGGAAACCCACTGTTTCCAGATTCGTATTTCTTGTGTCTCTGCCTGTTACTGTCTGCTGTTGCAGACAGAGGTGGAAGAGACTCTCGGACGGTCCGAAAGTCGAGCTTCGGACGGTCCGAGGGTAGCACCCTTCAGATGTTCCGAGCTTCAGCCTGAAGTCCTAAAGCATCCGAGGCAAGCCTTCCTCAGCCGGATGTTCCGAGCCCTATTCGGAAGGATCAAACCCCTCTCGGACAATCCGAGCTTCACTCGGCATGATCCGAGACACACAGACCCACTGAGATCAGTTTTTCGTATTTTTCGATTCGGAAGGACCTTCGGATGATCCGAGACCTGATCTTCGGACGATCCGAAGGCAGACCCACGGTCCGAAGTCAGTGACTAGCTTAGGCAGTAGTTCGGATGATCCGAAGCCACAGTACCTGGTTCCGAGGCATGTTCCGAAGAACCCAGCTTTTGAAGGTAAACTCTTGATTGTTTGATGGTGCATGTGATGTTTATACCCTTAATAAATTAAAATGTGTACTAATCCTCTTCTCTTATTACTATAGTGTATATACTATTGTATTCACTTCCAGGCCGACTCTATTGGTTGGGCACTGAATGACTTCACTTCCAGGCCGACGCTATATTTGTCGGGCACTGAGTGAACTCGAGCCCTTACTCAACATGTCAAATCTGGTCCTATCCAGAAGACAACCGAGAAGTGACCTGAGTATCTAAACCTAACTCAATAAGTCAATCTAGTCATGCCCAGAAGACAATATGAGTTTTGGACTGACCACCTTATTATTTTATATTGTGGATTATTGTAACTTAAAATGGTTAGAAACCAAGCAGGAGACTCAATTCCATTTACCTTGGAGATTTTTGGGAAAACAAGTATGATTTCGAAATACTACTTGTATGTATACATTTGATGATATGTATATTGACCTGTTAATGATTGTGCATTTGTTTGCTTGTTGAACAGAGACCGCGATACCACACATTTACGGTGAGGGAACTTAACTTTCCAGTAGGTGTAATTAGGTTTTATTGAGATGGATCTTGAGCAATGAGTGGTTTCAGATTTGATGAACCCACTCATGTGCCTATACATAATGCACTGTTATAAGAAGTGCTTATGATGATTGTGAATGTTATGATGTTGATCATATAAAATATGTAATACTGCTTCCACGTGCCCTTGACTATTGAACCAATATCGGCCATGTGTGTGAGATGGTTTACGTCTACTAGACCATGGGTGTCAACAGTTGCTGACTTGAGGAGTGTCAGTATCGGCCATGTGAGGGCCGGAGATGTACTTGCAAGGATGTATTTTGACCGTGTCGGGACTTAATACGATGGTCTCAGAGTAGTATGTAGGCGTTACGTTGGATGACAGCAGTTATGGAAAAGATGATAAATTGTGTAAATGATGATGAAATTATACTTGATATTGAGAATTTATTATCAAGCATGAGATATTATATTGCAAATGTTGGTTATATACTAACCTAATGTTTACTTAAACTGCACTGTTATATTTCCTTCACTGGGCTAGTTAGCTCACCCCACTCACCTTTCAGGAGATGAACCCGATGAGGAGAACCCTCTGTTTGAAGATTAGGGTGGATAAGCTGCGACGTTGGTTTGGGATTTCCACTGAGGGGATTTCCCTTATCTTTGCTTTCTGGTTCTTTGAACCACTTGCTTATGTAAAGTACCGAGTGTGGTACTTAGTTTGCTTAAATGTGATGTATTAAATTACCATGTATCCGTAGTTACTCTGATGTTGTTTCAATAAAATTCGATATTTTGAATTATGCGTGTTTATATTTGTGTTCTTTGGGGTAGACTTGTAATATGTGTTTGAGTCCACACGTTGAGATCATGTGTGACCTTTGGCCTAACTGTTGATCCGGTCCAGTTAGAATTCTTGAGTGTTGTGTTAGTTTCAAAAAAAAAAAAAATCAGTCGTGTTCCGAGCTCACCCTTCAGTTCGGGGCGTGACAATTTTGCATTCTGAATCTCTCCAAGATTCTTGATATAGGCTTTCTGAGACATAATATCCCATGTGTTTATTACGGAATATTTCTATTTAATTTACGTAGGTTGCCTCTCCTATATCTTTCATTTCAAACTAAGTAAAGAGAAACTTCTTGGTTTCAAACATCATACTAAGATCATTAGTGGAAAGCAAAATATCATCAACATACAATATCAAGAAGATATATTTACTCACACTAACATTCAAGTATATACACCAATCAAAGGTGTTTTTCTTGAATCAGAAGGAAGTAATGGTATCATTGAACTTAAGGTACTATTGTCAGGAGGCTTGTTTACGACAATAAATTGATTTCTTAAGTTTGCATGCCATATGTGTTAGGGCCTCAGTTTGACCGAGTCTATGTTTTGTCAATTCTATGACCAAGCGTGACTGTGTGTGTCGGACCTTGCCTTAGAAGAATGTGAATATGTTAGAAGATCTACTATGCGTAGAAGACTCTACACCGAACAAATGATTGCCACACAGGTAAGTGGACTATAGTGGACCTTAGGTCAAGCTTAAACATCATAGAAATCAATGGTTAAGAAATTGGAAATCTGAAAAATGTTTACTTTCAACCTCGAGGCCTCAAGCATTTTGTCGAGGCCTCAAAGACTGTCCATATTTGAGTGAAAATTATGACAGCTGGATTTCAGTGTGAAATCTCAAATCCATCTGTCCTTTGACCAAATATCTTACAAGATATGGTAATAAAGATTTGAAAAAGGGAAAAAGTTGCTCATGAGTTTTGAAAGATCCTATGCCTCATCATGATTGGAAACCTTATGGAACTATGGAGATCCAAAAAGGCTCCTATGAATTTGATGTGATTATGAAAAATCAATTTGCCATCTCATACTCATGAACAAATCTTTTGAAGCTAAGCATCGTAAGTGGAAATCTAATACATATTTGGAAAGACTCCATAAAGGATTATTGAGAAATCATTTTTGCCACATCATGACTTGGTAGTTAAATATTCTGATTGGCAATCACGGACATGTGTCAAGTTAGTGAGCTAACCATTGAGGAAAAATCATTAGAAGTAAATGTTTGAAATCTGGAAATTAAGTAAGTTGTACTTCTAAATACAGGCTCGAGGCCTCGAAGAAAATCTAGAGGCCTCGAGACTTAACTGTTCCAAGACAGTTCTATAAATGTATGGCTTGCTGAATTAAAAAACGTAGTCCTGAACATTGGAAAATACAGAACAACTATCAGAGAGCTTTCGAGTCCCTCTTTACTCCATCTTCATCATCCTTTAACAAGGACATGATAGTGTATTCAATACTTAGCTTATGATGAAGATGGGGGTGTTTTATGTAGGACCAAAAATCAGTTATACCTTTGTCCTAATACCATTGTCCCGCTATGCCGATACTCAACTATGGTGAACCTGATATAAAGGAAGAGGCACGGAGACATCTAAAAGAAGAACACACATTTTGAAGATCGGTTAAGGCTCAAGGCAAGTGTTCTTTTTTTACTTTGTTTATCATTGTATGATGGATTAAATCAGTGTGATTGAACTATCTTAAAAAAGAGGTATCAAGGATTAGACCAGAGCGGTCGAATCTTTCAAAACTATGTTGTAATGTTTGGGTGTGACTCCCATACGTAGTGGATTTGAGATAGCCCTGAGAGGGTGAGTCCAACAGTGGATGCAAGTTCAGGTGAACCGAACCACTATATATCGTTGTGCATGTGTGGTTTACTTTAATGGTTTGATTCATTTGTTTATCACTTACACACATGTTTATTCCGCTGCATATATTGTTAAATTGATTTATTTTAAAAAAGAAAATAAAATTGGATCAGACCTATTCCCCCCCCCCCCCCCCCCCCCCCCTCTCTAATTCTTGCATACTTCTAGTAACAGATTTTCAATATGTTCCTTACCCTATATAGAGAAACCTTTAAGTTGATCCATATACACATCATCATCTAGATTACTATTCAAAAATGTAGTTTTAACATCCATCTAGTATAACTCTAAATCAAAATGAGCCACTAAAGCCATAAATATTCTGAGAGAATCCTTCTTGATACAGGGAGAAGGTTTCTTTATAATCAATGACGTCCTTCTGAGTGAATCCTTTAGCCTCAAGTCTGGCTTTATACCGTTCGATATTGCCCTTTGAGTCCCGTTTTATTTTAAAGACCTATTTACATCCAACTTTCTTATATCCATCGGGCAATTCTAATAGGTCCCAGACTTCATTATGTTCCATGGATTTTAACTCATCTTTCATAACATCTATCTATTTATCAAAATTTTCACATTCTACGACTTCTTCATAAGTGACCGGATCCTTAACAACCCCTATATCATAATCTGATTCTTGTATATAAACCATGTAATCATTCGAAATAGCAGGTCTTCTTTCTCTTTGAGACCTTCTCAAAGCTACTTCTTGTGGTTGTTCTACAATCGGTTCATTAATGGTGCAGTTCCTTCTTCGAGTGATTGATCATCTAAGTGTTATTCTGTTTCATTATGTTGTCCAACAATATTAAGAACAACTACAACACTTCTCGAAGTTAAGGGTATAGAGACTTGTATCCTCACTTCCTGCATACTTACAGTTCTCATTATATCACTCCCACTAACCTCACAATTCTCAATGAATCTTGCATTTCTAGTCTCAACAATTCTCATTCTATGGTTTGGGCAATAAAATCTTTACCCTTTCGACTTTTCAGGGTAACCGATGAAGTAACCATTGATTGTCATATCATCAAGTTTTCTTTTATGAAGATTATAAATTTTAACTTCCGAAGGACAACCACATACATGCAGGTGTCTCAAATTGGGTTTCCTTCCCTCCCATAGTTCAAAAGGAGTCTTACGAACTGACTTACTAGGAACCATATTTAGTATGTACATTGCAGTTCTTAATGCATACATCCACAACATAATAGGTACAGTGCTATTACATAGCATGCTCCTAACCATATCCATAAGTGATCGATTGCGCTTTTCAGCAACACAATTTTGCTAAGACATATCAGGCATTGTGTATTGTGCTACAATACCATGACTTTCTAGTAATCTAGCAAACGGCCCTGGGGTGTTGACCCGTCTCATCATACCTTCCATAATATTCACCACACCTATCAGATCTTATAATTTTTACCTTCCTATATAATTGCCTTTATACTTCAGTGATAAATATCTCTACGAAATTAACTGCTTGAGATTTATCATGCAATAGATCTATGTAACCATAACATGAAAAATTATCTATAAAAGTGATGAAATAGGTCTCTCCACCAAAAGATGGAACATCAAATAGGCCACATATATCGGTGTGGATCAATTCAAGTAGTCTCTTACTTCTTGTTGCACCTTTCTTAGTGTGTTTAGTTTGTTTACCCTTAATACATTCTACACACACTTATTATTATTGGACAACATAATGAAACAGAACAACACTTGGATGATCAATCACTCCAAGAAGAAACTGTCACCACTAATGATCAGATTATAGAAACTCTCCCAAATGTTTGTGCCACAAATTAGAAGAATTTTCATTAATTAACCTACATTTAATACCAACATTATGATGCATGGTTAGGATAGTGTTTGCAAAGTCATCATCAAATTTAATTCTATAAAGGCCATCAATCAATAACTTAGACCCAATGAAAGAAAAAGATTTAAACAAACTAAAAGCATTACGACCAAATTTACAATGATATCCGTCAAGGTCTAATTTATAAATAGAAATTAAGTTTCTTGAAACAGAATGAACACACAAGCAGTTTAATAAATCTAAATGGTATCCAGTGTCAAGAAAAAATCTACAGGTTCCAATGGCTTCAACTGGCACCCTTTCCCGATTGCCCATGTAGAGAGAGAGAATAGTTGAGTCGGTGGTATAGATTGTAAGGAATCCCTGCATCGTATTACAAACATGAGTTTTTGCCCCATAATCAAGTCATCAAGTGTTAAAAAAAACTTCAGTTAAATTAGATTCGAAACATACTGAAATGTAATGAATATTTTTCTTTTCGAACCAAACTCTCTTCTTATGACAGTCTTTTAGGAAGTACCCTTGCTTTCAACAGAAATGACATTTTACACCACATTTTCCCTTGTCATGAGTCTGGGAATTCGTATTAGACTCATGTGGCTTTGATATAAATTTCTTTAATTTCTTAGGCTTCTTTCCTTTCTTGCTGGGGCCTTGACTTGTCAAATGAATTGGGTGATGACCTATTTGCTTAAGTTTGGTCACCTCTTGGATCAACATGTTAGTCAATTCATTTATTTGTTATTTATCCTTTATGGTATTATAATTTATTTGAAATAGCCCATGTTGAGGAAGTAATGAGTTCAAAATGAACTATACCGGAAAAGAGTCATCTACACTCATCCCTAAGTTCTTCAGTTGTGCAGCAATGTTGGTCATCTCAATCACATGCTCATACATGCCACGACTTAAACATAGATTACAAGTCCACCCACACACAAACATATAACATACAATCGCATAATTCCTTAAATGAAATATTTCATAAATAAATCAAAGTACTGCGAGTCACATAGTGGTTTATACAAATCCAAACAAACTTAAGCACCACATACGGTGCTTCACACAAAATATGGTTTCAAGAACTAACTCAAAACAAATCTCCATCAAGGAGAATCCAAGGCCACACCAAAGTTTATTCTTTCTAAGTTTGATACGGAGGTTCCTCCTCCTCGAGTACATCTCCTGAAAGGGGAGTTGTGTGAGCTAACTAGCCCAGTGAAAACAATATAACAATGCAGTTTATTGAATATCATATTTAGTCAAAAAAATCAATATTAACAACATAACAGTTTCATCCTGTCCAAAAATCTCAATATCATTCCACAACTGTCAACATCCACCGTAACACCTAAATACTACACTGAAATCAATAGTATAAAGTCCCGACACAGTCAAAATACTTCTTATAAGTACATCTCCAGCAAACCCCAGGCCGGTACTGACACCAACGTGGTCAGAAACTGTTGACACTCCTGGTCCAGTAGACGTAAACCGACACACACTAGCTTGGTAATGGTTCAATAGTAAAAGGTACGTGGAAGCAGTATCAATATCATCACAGCTCATAAACATCATCATATGTGATCAACATCACAATTATTCATAAGCACTTTTCTCAATAGTGCATCATGTCTAGGCATCTAAGTGGGTTCATAAAAACAGATCCTTGAAACCACTCATTACACTAGATCCCTTTTAACCTGATTTACTCATACTGCAGTGTTAAGTCTTCTAACCAAAAAAGTGTGGTATTGCAGAATCTGTCAAGCATTCAAACAGATATACAAATAAAGATCAGTCAATATATATAGCATACAAGACAATACATACTCATAGTATTTCAAATCTTGTTTTTCAAAAATCTCCAGGGGAAATAAAACTGAGTCTCCTATTTGGTTACTAACCATTTTAATTTACAATAAATAGCAGTATCTAGTAGAATGCTCAGGCCACTTCTTATATTGTCTTCTGGGCATAACTAGATTAACGTATTGAGTTAGGCTTAGAGGTATAAGGTGCTCAGACCACTACTCTTATAGCGAGTTAGGCCTAGTGGTCACTCAGTGCCCGAACCCATTTTTCTACCAAGCGACGAAGTAAATCGCACAGCTACAGATAGCTATCAGGTTGAGTCAGCTACAGATAGAGAGTATCGGCCTGGAAGTGAATACAATAAGTAATACACTATACTAGTAAGAGAAAAGGGTTAGTATCATTTTTTAATTCTAAAAAGAGGTATAAACATTACATCAAAACCTAGGGTCTAACACATGCATCTTAAATCAAACTAAGATTTACCATTAAAAAACTGGGTTCCTTGGAACATGCCTTGGAACCAGGTACTGTGGCTTCGGACCATCCGAGCCACTGCCTAAACTGATCTGTAGAACCTCGGAACATGGTTCTGCCCTTCGGAACGTCCGAAGATCAAGTCTCGAACCGTCCGAGAGCGCTTCCGAACAAAAAATCAGAAAACAAACTTTTGCTGGGTCTCGGTATGTCTCGGAATATGCCGAGAGAAGCTCAAAACCTCCGATCTATTTGGTCCTTCCGTAGAAGACTCAGAGCATCCCGGAGTAGAGGCGGGAGAAACAGATAGCCTCTGGACACTTCACAACCCCGAACCAAAGCTCGGAACGTCCGAAGGTGTAGGCTTCGGAACGTCCGAAGCACAACTCTCGGACCTTCCGAGAGTCGTCTTCTTCCTCTATCGCAGCAGCAGACAGTATCGGGGCTGAGAGAGTAAAATACGAATCTAGAAACAATAGGTTTTCTGAGTTCATTTTTCCCATCCAATTGGTCAGATGGACTCCTCAGTGAGTCCTCTTGATATAGGGAATAAATTTGGACCTTAACACTGATTTGAAACCTCTGATTTTAATAGGAATTCTAGATAACATAATAATTTTCAAGATTTTCCTTAAACTTCAAATTCATTTTACACATTCAAATCTTGACCAATTTATCTTCTGTTTGATTCTAAACTCGTCAAAATTTAAAAACAAACACAATGGTTACCTTCGCTTGAGCTCTAAGGTTGAAAATCTGAAACTTGAAAAATCTTCCCCTTAAACTTACGGTGAAAATTTGAAAATAGAGAGGGAGAGCAGTTGGTCTGGATTTCACTGAGATGGAGATTGACCTGAGGTGAATCGAGCTGGGAGAAGGGTAGAATTTATAAACCCTCCAACCAGGCCAACAGGTTGACACATCACTGGCAACCCACGGGCGTCTGCATGGGTTGCCGAAGCCACGTACCAGCGCGGCAACAGTAAAACAGTAAAATTATTTTGCAGATACATCCCTCTGCATGTTTTGCAAATAAGTCCAGTTTTGTTTTAAATTCATTTTTAACTAAAAACATGGTTTAATTAACTTGATTAATTTAATCCAACTTGATAAAAATGTTAGGTTTAACAAACTCTATTTGTTTTAAAATTTTGGAGTTTTAACATTTACCAAAAACAATAGATTTAAACAAAATCTACATTTTGACACTATTTACTTAATTTAACTTGTGATTAGAAAAAGGGTTTAAAATCTTCATTTTCAAAATTTGGAGAAATAAACTAAACAGTCATTTTAAAACCTAACATCACATGATTTTCTAAAAAAATTATAATTTCTGAAATTATCTAAAAATAATTATTTCTTCCCTTTCGGGCTCTTTTTGGGCGGTTTTAAATAACATTTTTTGAAAAAAAAATGATTTTGTAATTATAAATTAAAATCCTTGATTAAGGAAATCATTATCATCCATTATTAATCAAATAAATATCTACATAGAAGAAAATAAAACTTATAAATGGTAAATTACTATTTTGCCCTTCCAACTAGACGAGCTGGAACATAGAGCTTTCGAGCTCTGACTAGGCCGAACTTGGGCTTTTCGTAAAGCCTCAACCGAAATCTTCAAGATTGACCGGTGTAAGTATGATTTATCATACTGATCACACTTAATTCAGGTCAGGGTATTACATTCCAGTCTCCTTGAAGAAATTTCGTCCCGAAATTTAAAATAAAATCGTACATTTTTATCCCGTAAACAGACCAGGGTATAGCTTTCGCATCGTTGACTCTGGTTCCCACGTCACATGTTGTACGTCGCGATGTTACCACAGCACTTGTACCAAAGGAATAGACTTTCTTCTAAGCTCTTGAGTCTGAAATCCTTCTATTTCTACGGGTACTTCTTCAAAAGTTAGATCTTCTGAGACTTCGATGTCCTCGTAGCTTATCACATGCGATGGATCAGGCTTGTATTTTTTCAACATAGACATGTGAAATGTACTATGTACTTTCTCCATAGCTTGTCAAAGGTCTAATTGATAGGCTACTTCCCCTATTATTTTTAGGATCTCGAAGGGTCCAACATAGTGAGGTGATAATTTTTCCTTGCGCCCGAACCTTTGTACTCCCTGACGTGGTGCCACACGTACAAACACTCGATCACCGATTGTAAATTCCAAACATTTTCGCCTCTTGTCAGCATAACTCTTTTGTCTGCTTTATGCTGTCTTGAGACGCTGTCTTATCACTTCTACTTGTTCGGACGTCTCACTCACAAGATCTGGTCTGAAAAGTGTTATGTCTCCCACTTCTGTCCAACAAAGAGGTGACTTGCAGGATTTACCACACAGAGCTTCATAAGGTGCCATCTGTATGCTGGAGTGATAGATGTTGTTGTAAACAAATTAGATCAATGCCAAGTGATCTTCCCAACTTCCCTACATGTCCATAACACAAGCTCTTAGCATATCCTCCAAGATTTGAATGGTTCTCTCTGATTGATCATCCATTTGAGGGTGAAAAGCAGTGTTAAAGCATAGCTTAGTCCCCAACTCCTCCTACAATCCCTGCTAAAATCTTGACACAAATATAGGATCTCTATCAGATATAATAGATACAGGCACTCCATGCAGTCTGATTATCTCCTTTATATACAATCTACTCAATGTAGTCAAAGAATCAGTATTTTTAACTGGTAGAAAATGAGCTAATTTTGTTAATCGATCGACTATTACCCAAATAGCGTCGTTCTTCTTTGAAGACTTCGAGAATCCAATCACAAAGTTTATGGTGATGTGCTCCCATTTCTATTTAGCCACTTCAAGAGGTTGTGTCTTTCCGCCTGATCGTTGATGTTCCGCTTTAACTTGTTGACAGGTCAGACACTTAGATACAAAGTCTGCTACCTCTCGCTTCATACCCTTCCACCAGAACAGTCGCCGCAAGTCGTGATACATCTTTGTACCAGCAGGATGCACTGCAAAACAAGAACGATGGAAGTAATCGAGTACATTTCTTCTGCATTCGTCCATCTTTGGTACGAAAAGTTTGTCCTTGAACGTCAGACCTCCGTCAGCTTTGATCTTCCAATCCTCCAGGGTTGCTCCTCCTGAAAGTTGAGTTATCAACTCTTTTGCCACTGGATCGTTCTGCTGTCCTTCCATCACCACACCAATTATCTTGGGCTGCAGAACCAAGTTGTGGATTCTTGCTGACCATTTCCCCTCGATCAGCTTTAGATCGTAATCAGACAATACTTCTAACATCTTCCATTGCAAGAATGTCATACTAGCCACATTGCCATGCGACTTCATGTTTAAGGCGTCGGCCACTACATTAGCCTTTCTTGGGTGATAAGAGAGACTGAAGTCATAATCTCCCAGGTATTCCATCCATCTCCGCTGTCTCATATTTAGGTCCTTCTCAGTAAAATATACTTGAAAATATGGTGATCAGAAAACACATTGAATTTCTCACCATACAAGTAGTGTCTCCACAATTTTAATGAGAAGACAATGGCTGCTAACTCCAAATCGTGAGTTGGATAGTTTTGCTCATGTCCTTTCAGCTGTCTGCAACCATAAGGTACTACATTTCCTTCCTGCATCAAAACGCATCCCAACCCAAACTTAGACGCATCACAATATACATCATAACCTCGTCCTTGTTCGGGTATTATCATAATCGGAAAAGTGGTTAATTTCTCCTTTAACTCCTGAAATATTTTTTCACAAGCCTCGCCCCATTCAAACTTAATGTTTTTCTTGTTAACCGAGTCATTGGCACCGCGATCTAAGAAAAGTGGGAAATAAATTTTCTATAGTATCCGGCTAATCCCAGAAAGTTTCGAATTTCGAACACGTTCTTTGAGCTTTCCCAATTCTTCATTGTTTCTACGTTTGTTGGATCTACCAAGATCCCTTCTGTAGACACCACGTGTCTAAGGAATAAAACTTGAGTTGGCCAAAACTCACACTTGCTCAACTTAGCGTACAGTTTGTGGTTTCTAAGGGTCTGAAGAATAATGCGTAGATGACACTCATGCTCCTCCTCAGATGACAAAAAGATCAAGATATCGTCGATAAAAACTATTACGAATTCTCTTAAGTATAGCCGGAAAACGCGATTCATCAAGTCCATGAACATGGCTGGAGCGTTTGTCAAACCGAAAGGCATCACCACGAATTCATATAAACCATACTGCATCCTGAAAACAGTTTTTGGAATATCTTCCTCTCGAATCTGCAGTTGATGATAGCCTTATCTCAGATCGATTTTAAAAAAACATTTCGATCCTCTCAAAAGATCAAAAAGATCATCAATTCTAGGTAATGGATACTTATTCTTAATAGTCACCTGTTTGAGTCGTCGGTAATCTATACACATTCTCATCGATCAATCCTTCTTTTTCACAAAGAGAGCAGGCGCGCCCTATGGCGAGCTGCTCTAACGAATATAACTGACTCTAAGAAGCTCATCTACCTGTGTAGCTGGCTCTCTTTGTTCAGCCGGCGTCATCCGATAAGGTGCCATAGAAATAGAAGATGTTCCTGGCTGTACGTCCATGACAAATTCTATCTTTCGGCGTGGAGGTAGCCCAGCTAACTGGTCAGGAAACATATACATAAACTCACACACCACCCGAGGTACAACAGACCCTACACGACCTACATCTTCCTAACCCATGCTCACCACATTTCCACGATACGCTCTAAGGCCAGAGAAATTGACCTTCATCTTTTCATAGGGTACCAGTGTAACGCCCTGACCCGAAGGTGGGCCCAGAACGCTACTAAAATTTATTTTTTTTTTACATGTGGACTCAAACATGTACCATATGTCTATCCTTTTACAAACATGTATCATACAAATAAATATAAAAAGGATAATATCATTTTTAACGGAGTTACTAGCAGTAACGTAGTGGTTCATACATGATTACAAAAACGGGTACCACATAAGGTACTCTACAAAACATGGTTCCAAGAACCAATAAAAAAAATAGATGAAAATCCCATCAATGGGACTCCAAGGGACTGCAACAGCTTATCTATCTTTAAGTTTGAAATGGAGATTCCTCCTCCTCGGGTACATCTCCTGAAATGTGAGTGGTGTGAGCTAACCAGCCCAGTGAAAAGAACATAACAATGCAGTGTAATAATTATCAGGTTAGCCAAAATCAACATTTTCATCATAATATAATTGTCATGCTAAATATCAAATCATTCTCAATTTACTGCGATATCCAACGCAACACCTAAACACTACACTGACTATAAACATTAAGTCCCGACACGGTCAAAATGCAGAATCTTGCAAGTACATCTCCGACACACTTGGGCCGGTACTGACACACCTGGGCCAGTAACTAACACACCTGGGCTAGTAGACGTAAACCGACACACCTGGGCCGGTAATCGACACACCTGGGCCGATAATAGTTCAGTAGTTAAGGGTACGTGGAAGCAGTATAATTCATAAGCATTTCATCACCATAATCACAATATATGATAAACATCATAAATATCAATAAGCACTTTTCATAATAGTGCACAAAGTCTAGGCATATAAGTGGGTTCATCAAATCTGATCATTAAAACCACTCATTGCACTAGTTCCTTTAAACCTGATTTACTTTTACTGCAATGTTAAGTCTCCTCACCGTATGTGTGGTGTATAAAGATATCTGTCAAAACATGAAAACAAGAATACACGAATTATGCAATCATTAATCAACATAATACACATAATCATAGTGTTGCAAATTCTTTTATTTACTTTCCAACAAAACTTTAACGGTAATGGATATGAGTCTCTAAAATGGGTTACTATTCATTTTTAGATTATAATAGTAATATAATAGAATGCTTAGGCCACTACTCGTATAGCGAGTTAGGCCTAGAGATACAAATATAGGGTGCTCAGGCCACTACTCATATAGTGAGTTAGGCCTAGAGATACACTCAGTGCCCGATCCGTTTTTTTCTACCGAGCGGCAAAATTAATTGTTCAGCTACTGATAGCTATCGGGCTGAGTCAGCCACAGATAGAGAGTATCGGCCTGGAAGTGAATACATATGTATATATACATATATATATAGTATAATATAATAAACAAGGGTTAGTATCATTTTTAATTGAGAGTAGGGGTCTTTAAACAATGCTTAACATAATCAAAATTACAAATCTCAGATTATTTATTTTAGACAAATTACTTATAAAAGTATTTAATTTAAATAATTTAAGTCTCTAATTTATTAACAAGATTTAAATTAAAATTTATTAAATTACTGACTTTAGATAAAACTAAGATATAGAAAAACCAACTTAACTACATCTTTAAACAATTATAAATTTATTTCAAGTTAAATAAATAAATTAAAATAAATCAATTTACAATAATAATTCATAATTAATTCAATAGGACAACTCATCTTAAGTTTTTAAAAATAATAATAAAAATGACATTTTATTTCTCTAAGATATTCTAGTTAATTCTAAAGCTATAAAGAAGGTATACCTTAATAAGAAAGTTTGACAAGGCTGGTACGGTGCTTGAGGGAGAGAAAGAGAAGTAACAGAAAGCAGGTAGTGGAGAGAGAGAGGTAAAAAGGTTGGTGAAATGAGAGGGCTGTAAAATCCCATCTCATCTACCCCTTAAATAGGAAAGAAAATGGGTTATGTGGCTGCTCTTGCAGCCACGTAGGTTCAAAAAAAAAAAAACATTTGGCAAGACAAAGGCACAGGTTAAAGACAACTCACTGCATTTTTTTTTTTTTTTTCAGTCGGTTACAATGGTTATCATATGACTGTAGCTACCTAAAATTTACTGTTCACAACAGTATTTTATTATAGTTATAATCTTTATTTCATTTTCTTATTAATTTTTAATTAATAAAAATTATTTAATTTGATCTATCTGATCCAAAATGTTGAGTTTTTTACAATGTTTAAATACCATATAATTTTAGAAAGTTATAACCCATTAAACTTAATTGATTTAAATAAAAATCACTTTTTGACACTATTCCCTTAAACTAAGTTGTACTTACTTAAAGGGTTTAAAATCTTCATTTTTAGCTCTAGAGAAATAAAATGATAGATTTAAACATAAACTAGACACTAGTTATTTTTTTAGAATTTTCTAACTTATAGAATTATTTAAAATAATCATTTTCTAGTTTTCGGGCCTTTTTCGGGTAATTTTTTAATAACATTTTAATGAAATAAAGATATTTATAAATTTTAAAATCTATATTCTTAATAAAGAAATCAATATTACTCAGACAACAATAATTATTCAAACAATAATTATATTGTTTAATGGTAAATTACCATTTTGCCCCTTTTTTTTTTTCAACTTAAAAGGGTTGGATCAATGAGCTATTGAGCTCTGATTGGCCAAAACTGGATTTTTCACAAATCCCTCACTATAATCTATAGGTTAAATTATATTGTTTAAGTCTATTTTAGGTCAGGGTATTACATCCTACCCCCCTTAAAGAAATTTCGTCCCGAAATTTAAAATAAACCTCGTACCTTTTTATTCTGTGAATAGACTAGGGTATAGCTTCCGCATTGTCGACTCTGGTTCCCACGTCACATGTTGTACGTCACGATGTTGCCATAGCACTTGCACTAGTGGTATGGACTTTCTTCTGAGCACTTGTGTTCGAGATCCTTGTATCTCAATCGGTATTTCTTCAAAAGTCAAATCTTCTGAAACTTCAATATCCTCAAAACTCAACACATGAGATGGGTCTGGCTCGTACTTTTTCAACATAGATACATGGAATGTATTATGTACTTTTGCCATTGACTGGGGAAAGATCTAGTTGATAGGCTACTTCCCATATTCTTTTCAAAATTTCAAAGGGTCCAACATATCGAGGTGATAGTTTCCCTCTACGGCCGAACCTCTGAACTCCATGGCGTGGTGCCACACGTAAGAATACTCGGTCACCGACTGCAAACTCCAAAGGTCTTTGCCTTTTGTCAGCATAACTTTTCTGTCTGCTTTGAGCTGTCTTGAGACGCTGTCTTATCACTTTGACTTGTTCAGACGTCTCACGAACTAAATCCGGGCCCAACAGTGCTTTGTCTCCTACTTCTGTCCAACATAAAGGTGACCTGCAGGGTCTACCGTATAAGGCTTCATAGGGCGCCATCTATATACTAGAGTGATAACTGTTATTATATACAAATTCAATCAGTGCTAAATGATCTTCCCAACTTCCTTGCATATCCATAACACATGCCCTTAGCATATCTTCTAAAGTTTGGATAGTCCTTTCTGACTGGCCATCAGTTTGGGGATGGAAAGCTGTGCTAAAGCATAACTGAGTTCCCATTTCCTTCTGTAATCCTTGCCAAAATCTAGATACAAATCTAGGGTCTCTATCAGATACAATAGAAACAGGTACCCCATGTAATCTAATTATGTCCTTTAGATATATTCTACTAAGGGTAACCAAGGAATCAGTCTTTTTAATGGGCAGAAAATGGGCTGATTTTGTTAGTCGATCGACAATCACCCAAATAGCATCATTTTTCTTAGAAGACTTTGGAAAACCTGTCACAAAGTCCATAGTGATATGCTCCCACTTCCATTCAGCCACTTGAAGAGGTTGCGTCTTTCCACCCGGTCGTTGATGTTCTGCTTTAATCTGTTGACATGTTAGACATTTAGACACAAAATTTGCTACTTCTCGTTTCATACCTTTCCACCAGAATAGTCGTCGTAAATCATGATACATCTTCGTACCACCTGGGTGCACTGCAAATCGAGAACGATGAAAATGGTCAAGTACTTTTTCTCTACATTCACCTGATTTTGGTACAAACAATCTTTCTTGGAAAGTCAGGCTTCCATCAGTCATGATCTTCCATTCTTCCAAAGTAGCTCCCCCTGTAAGCTGTTTCATCAAATCCTTTGCTTCTGGATCATTCTTTTGCTCTTCCATCACCAATCCGACTATTTCAGGTTGCAAAACCAAGTTTTGAATTCTTGCTAGCTTGTTTCCCTCTATCAGTTCTAAATCATAGTCAGATAAGACTTCCAACATCTTCCACTGCAAGGATGCCATACATGCAATATTGTTGTGTGATTTCCTGCTTAAGGCATCTGCCACTACGTTAGCCTTTCCCGGATGGTAAGAGAGACTGAAGTCGTAATCTCCGAGATATTCCATCCATCTTCGCTGTCTCATATTTAGATCTTTCTGAGTAAACAAATATTTGAGACTATGGTGGTCAGAAAATACATTAAATTTTTCACCATACAAGTAATGCCGCCAAAGTTTTAATGAAAAGACAACAGCTGCCAGTTCCAGATCATGAGTTGGATAATTTTGCTCATGACTTTTTAGTTGTCTGGAACCGTAGGCCACTACCTTACCTTCCTGCATCAAGACACATCCTAGGCCAAATTTAGAGGCATCACAAAATACATCATAACCTCGTCCTTGTTCTGGCACTATTAGTACTGGAGAGGTGGTCAACTTCCCCGTCAATTCCTGAAATGCCTTTTCACAAGCTTCATTCCATTCAAATTTAACATTTTTCCTTGTCAATCTGGTCATTGGTACTGCAATCTGGGAAAAGTGTGGAATAAATTTCCGGTAATACCCGGCTAATCCCAAAAAGCTTCTGATTTCAAACACGTTCTTGGAGCTTTTCCAGTTCTTCACTGTTTCTACCTTTGCTGGGTCTACCGAGATTCCTTCCGTAGACACTACGTGTCCAAGAAATTGTACTTGAGTTAACCAAAACTCACATTTGCTCAGCTTGGCGAATAACTGGTGATCCCTAAGGGTCTGAAGAACGGTGCGTAGATGACGCTCATGCTCTTCCTCAGATGACGAATATATTAAAATATCATCTATAAAAACTATCACAAATTCCCTCAAATAAGGTCGGAAGATACGATTCATTAGATCCATAAATATGGCTGGGGCATTGGTTAAACCAAAAGGCATTACCAAAAACTCATATAGACCGTACTGCGTTCTGAAAGCAGTCTTAGAAATGTCTTCCTCCCGAATCCGCGATTGGTGATATCCTGATCTCAAGTCTATTTTAGAGAAACATTTTGATCCCCTCAATAAATCAAAGAGATCATCTATCCTGGGTAAAGGATATTTGTTCTTTATAGTTACCTAATTGAGTCGTCGGTAATCTATACACATCCTCATAGATCCATCTTTCTTTTTCACAAATAGAGTGGGTGCGCCCCAAGGCGAGATACTCTGTCGAATAAAACCGAGGTTGAGAAGCTCATCTACCTGTTTAGCTAGCTCTCTCTGTTCAGCTGGTGCCATCCGGTAAGGTGCCAGGGAAATAGGAGATGTTCCTGGCTGTAGATCAATAACAAACTCTATCTCTCGGCGTGGAGGTAACCCAGCTAACTGGTCAGGAAATACATCCATAAACTCACACACCACCCGAGGTACATTAGGCTCTATGCCACCTACATCTTCCCATCCCATACTAGCCACCGCACTATCAGGATAAGTCCTAAGACCAGAGAATTTACTTCTCATCCTTTCATAAGGTACTAACTTTTCCATGAATCCTTCATTGGTGAGAGAGATTCCAAAAATTCTTCTTTGAAAGCAATCAATCAAAATTTGATAAGTTGTTAACCAATCCATGCCTAAGATGACGTCAAAATCTGTCATGTCTAGCATTAAAAAGTCATAGGACAAGTCTACACCACAAATCCTCAATATGCATGATTCACATTTTTTGTTTACCAGTACTTTCTTACCCAAAGGCGATACTATCATCAAAGGGTTACTTACTTCTATCAATTTCAAATCCAATTTATCACAACAAGATGTAGAAATAAAGGAATGAAAAGTACCGGTATCAAAAAGTACTTGTGCCAAATAACTAAAAAGGGTTAATGTACCTTCCATCACTGTGTTTTCCATTGGCTCTTCCCCCTGAGTCCCAATTGTATAGACTCTCCCTTGGGTAGTTATAGGACGTCCCTGTCCCCTTCCCTGACTGTTCCGTGGTGGTCCGTTTCTAGACGCCATCGAGCTTCTGGAAATCTGTTGTGAACTTCTGCCGAAAGATGATGGTGCGACGGATTGAGCTGGACCTGTATCCTGTGAAGGTATGGCCTTACCAAGATAAGGACAATCTCTAAGCACATGTCACGTTTGCTTGCAGTGGTAGCATTGCCTTTCCTTCCCATTTGGACAAGTCCTAGTCGTGTGCCCAGGCTGGTTGCAAAAATAGCAGACTAAATGTCGCGTGTCCGACTGGCTTGATTGTCCTGCAGTAGATTGACCTTTCTTGAAGAATGGCCTTTTCTGGTTAAACTTGGCCCTCTTGTTAGACGAGGGTTTTTGAAAGTTTTCGGCATCTCTATTGGTGGAATCCACTGCTTCCACTTTTGAGGCCCGCTCAATAATTTCCTCCAATGTGTTAAAAATTAGCCCGGCCACTTGCCGTTGTAAAAAGGGTCGAAGTCCATTTTCAAAGTGTTGGATCTTCTCTTCTTCATGTGCTGCTATCCACGGCACAAAATGCATCAATTCGATAAATCTTATGGCATATCTTGCCACCGTATCAGATCCCTGCTTAATGTTAAGAAACTCCCTTTTCTTAACTTCCTGCGCCGTTTTTGGATAATAACGGGCTAGAAAAGCAGCTGAAAAATCTTCCCAAGTCATAGGTTCATGATTTCGGACCAAACTTTTGGCCTCAAGACACTCATGCTCCTCCTCAGATGACAAAAAGATCAAGATATCGTCGATAAAAACTATTACGAATTCTCTTAAGTATAGCCGGAAAACGCGATTCATCAAGTCCATGAACATGGCTGGAGCGTTTGTCAAACCGAAAGGCATCACCACGAATTCATATAAACCATACTGCATCCTGAAAACAGTTTTTGGAATATCTTCCTCTCGAATCTGCAGTTGATGATAGCCTTATCTCAGATCGATTTTAAAAAAACATTTCGATCCTCTCAAAAGATCAAAAAGATCATCAATTCTAGGTAATGGATACTTATTCTTAATAGTCACCTGTTTGAGTCGTCGGTAATCTATACACATTCTCATCGATCAATCCTTCTTTTTCACAAAGAGAGCAGGCGCGCCCTATGGCGAGCTGCTCTAACGAATATAACCGACTCTAAGAAGCTCATCTACCTGTGTAGCTGGCTCTCTTTGTTCAGCCGGCGTCATCCGATAAGGTGCCATAGAAATAGAAGATGTTCCTGGCTGTACGTCCATGACAAATTCTATCTTTCGGCGTGGAGGTAGCCCAGCTAACTGGTCAGGAAACATATACATAAACTCACACACCACCCGAGGTACAACAGACCCTACACGACCTACATCTTCCTAACCCATGCTCACCACATTTCCACGATACGCTCTAAGGCCAGAGAAATTGACCTTCATCTTTTCATAGGGTACCAGTGTAACGCCCTGACCTGAAGGTGGGCCCAGAACGCTACTAAAATTTATTTTTTTTTTACATGTGGACTCAAACATGTACCATATGTCTATCCTTTTACAAACATGTATCATACAAATAAATATAAAAAGGATAATATCATTTTTAACGGAGTTACTAGCAGTAACGTAGTGGTTCATACATGATTACAAAAACGGGTACCACATAAGGTACTCTACAAAACATGGTTTCAAGAACCAATAAAAAAAATAGATGAAAATCCCATCAATGGGACTCCAAGGGACTGCAACAGCTTATCTATCTTTAAGTTTGAAATGGAGATTCCTCCTCCTCGGGTACATCTCCTGAAATGTGAGTGGTGTGAGCTAACCAGCCCAGTGAAAAGAACATAACAATGCAGTGTAATAATTATCAGGTTAGCCAAAATCAACATTTTCATCATAATATAATTGTCATGCTAAATATCAAATCATTCTCAATTTACTGCGATATCCAACACAACACCTAAACACTACACTGACTATAAACATTAAGTCCCGACACGGTCAAAATGCAGAATCTTGCAAGTACATCTCCGACACACTTGGGCCGGTACTGACACACCTGGGCCAGTAACTAACACACCTGGGCTAGTAGACGTAAACCGACACACCTGGGCCGGTAATCGACACACCTGGGCCGATAATAGTTCAGTAGTTAAGGGTATGTGGAAGCAGTATAATTCATAAGCATTTCATCACCATAATCACAATATATGATAAACATCATAAATATCAATAAGCACTTTTCATAATAGTGCACAAAGTCTAGGCATATAAGTGGGTTCATCAAATCTGATCATTAAAACCACTCATTGCACTAGTTCCTTTAAACCTGATTTACTTTTACTGCAATGTTAAGTCTCCTCACCGTATGTGTGGTGTATAAAGATATCTGTCAAAACATGAAAACAAGAATACACGAATTATGCAATCATTAATCAACATAATACACATAATCATAGTGTTACAAATTCTTTTATTTACTTTCCGACAAAACTTTAACGGTAATGGATATGAGTCTCTAAAATGGGTTATTATTCATTTTTAGATTATAATAGTAATATAATAGAATGCTCAGGCCACTACTCGTATAGCGAGTTAGGCCTAGAGATACAAATATAGGGTGCTCAGGCCACTACTCATATAGTGAGTTAGGCCTAGAGATACACTCAGTGCCCGATCCCTTTTTTTCTACCGAGCGGCAAAATTAATTGTTCAGCTACTGATAGCTATCGGGCTGAGTCAGCCACAGATAGAGAGTATCGGCCTGGAAGTGAATACATATGTATATATACATATATATATAGTATAATATAATAAACAAGGGTTAGTATCATTTTTAATTGAGAATAGGGGTCTTTAAACAATGCTTAACATAATCAAAATTACAAATCTCAGATTATTTATTTTAGACAAATTACTTATAAAAGTATTTAATTTAAATAATTTAAGTCTCTAATTTATTAACAAGATTTAAATTAAAATTTATTAAATTACTGACTTTAGATAAAACTAAGATATAGAAAAACCAACTTAACTACATCTTTAAACAATTATAAATTTATTTCAAGTTAAATAAATAAATTAAAATAAATCAATTTACAATAATAATTCATAATTAATTCAATAGGACAACTCATCTTAAGTTTTTAAAAATAATAATAAAAATGACATTTTATTTCTCTAAGATATTCTAGTTAATTCTAAAGCTATAAAGAATGTATACCTTAATAAGAAAGTTTGACAAGGCTGGTACGGTGCTTGAGAGAGAGAAAGAGAAGTAACAGAAAGCAGGTAGTGGAGAGAGAGAGGTAAAAAGGTAGGTGAAATGAGAGGGCTGTAAAATCCCATCTCATCTACCCCTTAAATAGGAAAGAAAATGGGTTATGTGGCTGCTCTTGCAGCCACGTAGGTTCAAAAAAAAAAAACATTTGGCAAGACAAAGGCACAGGTGAAAGACAACTCACTGCATATTTTTTTTTTTTCAGTCGGTTACAATGGTTATCATATGACTGTAGCTACCTAAAATTTACTGTTCACAACATTATTTTATTATAGTTATAATCTTTATTTCATTTTCTTATTAATTTTTAATTAATAAAAATTATTTAATTTGATCTATCTGATCCAAAATGTTGAGTTTTTAAAATGTTTAAATACCATATAATTTTGGAAAGTTATAACCCATTAAACTTAATTGATTTAAATAAAAATCACTTTTTGACACTATTCCCTTAAACTAAGTTGTACTTACTTAAAGGGTTTAAAATCTTCATTTTTAGCTCTAGAGAAATAAAATGATAGATTTAAACATAAACTAGACACTAGTTATTTTTTTAGAATTTTCTAACTTATAAAATTATTTAAAATAATCATTTTCTAGTTTTCGGGCCTTTTTCGGGTAATTTTTTAATAACATTTTAATGAAATAAAGATATTTATAAATTTTAAAATCTATATTCTTAATAAAGAAATCAATATTACTCAGACAACAATAATTATTCAAACAATAATTATATTGTTTAATGGTAAATTACCATTTTGCCCCTTTTTTTTTTTTTTAACTTAAAAGGGTTAGATCAATGAGCTATTGAGCTCTGATTGGCCAAAACTGGATTTTTCACAAATCCCTCACTATAATCTATAGATTAAATTATATTGTTTAAGTCTATTTTAGGTCAGGGTATTACAACCAGCTTTTCCATAAACCTTTCATCGGTAGTGGAAACCCTAAAAATTCTCCTTTGAGAGCAGTCAATTACAATTCGTTAACTTGACAACCAATCTATGCCAAGGATGATGTCAAAGTCCGTCATTTCTAAGATCAGAAAATCATAGGACAGCTCTGCGCCGCAAATTCTTAAAATGCATGATCTGCACTTTTGATTTACCAAAGCTTTATTTCCCAAATGTGACACTACCATTAATGGGTTAGCTACTTCTACCGTTTGCAAATCCAATCTATCACAGCAAGATTTAGAAATAAAGGAATGTGAAGTACCGGTATCAAAGAGTACTCGTGTTAAAAGACTGAAAAGAGTAAGTGTACCTTCCATCACTGTGTTCTCCATCGACTCTTCCCTCCGAGTCCCAATCGTGTAAACTCTCCCGTAGGTAGTCTGAGGACGTCCATGTCCATTCCTTGGTGTCACCGAGCCTCTGAAGGTTTGCTGAGAACCTCTGCTAACTGATGGCTGTGCAACAGAATAAAATGGCCCCGCGTTCTGTGAAGGTGCGGCTTTGCCAAGATAGGGGCATTCCTTAAGAAAGTGTCTGCTCTGCTTGCAATGATAGCATGCTCTATCTCTTCCTGTTAGGCAAAATTTGGATGTAAGCCCAGGCTGATTGCAGGTATAACACACTAGCTGTCGTGTGTCAGACCGGCTTGACTGTGACGCAGTAGGTTGGCTCCTTCCAAATAATTGTTTTTTCTAGTTGAACTTACGTCTTTTGTTGGAGGAAGGTCTTTGGAAAACCTCGGCGCCTCTATTGGTGGAATCCACCGCCTCCACCTTTGAAGCACGCTCAATAATCTCCTCCAAGGTGTGGAAGGTTAACCCGGTCACTTGTCGCCGCAGGAAGGGCTTGAGTCCATTCTCAAAGTGTTGGATTTTCTCCTCCTCGCTCGCTGCTATCCAAGGCACAAATTGCAACAAATCAATGAATCTTATGGCATACTGTGCCACTGTATCGGAACCTTATTGAATATTGAGGAACTCCCTCTTCCTTACTTCCTGGACTGTCTTAGGGGAATACCGGGCGAGGAAGGCTGCTGAAAATTCTTCCCAAGTCATGGGTTCGTGATTACGAACCAAACTCTTGGCTTCCCACCCTCCAACTAATAAGTTGCCAAGGTGACTCGCGGATCATCGGCGATGGCTAAAGTGTATAGGATCCGACCTATCTGAGTGAGCCAATTTCTTGCCACAGTGGGATCCTCGGTTCCCGATAAACTTGACGGATTTAGTCTCTTGAATTCCTTCAAAGCCGAAGTGGCTCTCTCTTCCTGCGTTCTAACAGGTGGGCGTTGCATATTTTCGGCTATCCGTTGGAAAGCCTCCAATGTCACGCTAATGGTTTCGTTGGGTATGTCACAGGGTAGAAAACCCGTCCTCCTCCCTCGGCAATTGTTTCCGTTTCCATTTCGTTTGGTCCTGACATTTCCTATTATTTACTAATATTTCTTAATTATTTGAATGAATATGACAATCACAAAAGTTGCACATTTCATTAGCAAACACATAAACTTTATTCACATTTACATAGGTTAGTGAGTTTTGAAAACCCCTCATACAACACACACTGGAGAAAACAACCAAAAAGTCCTTACAAGATTTCCCACAACCTCTTCCTACCATTTCCTGCCTAATCTTCTGTGGAAGATCCCACATCATTATTGAAATTAAAGAAGTTGTCAAGGCATGTCTCTGACATATGCCCCAACACTCCGCAAGTCAGGCACGACACTAATCCCGGTCCTCTAATGTAGGGACAGTTAGTCATTTCCCTTCCATGTCCGCAAAATCCGCAAACTGGGCACACCACGTTGATAGGGTAAAGGCAATAGATGTTATTGTGCCCCTCCTGGTTCAAAACTCACATACACCATTAAATTCTCTGCGACTGGTGTAGCCGATGTGTATTCTGGGGAGCTTACTTCTGTTACGGATTCCTCTAATGCTGGAACATTCCCCACATACTCATCTTGCACAAAGGCTGGAATTTCTCTGACATTCCCGTTTGGTACTGCTTCGACATTTGGTACAACTCCAACATTGTAACTGGGTATGCTGGAGTTACTGGTAGCTGAAGTCAAATCTATGGGACAGCTTGGGGTTCCCTTGTCCCACAACTTAGTATACTCTACGTTGCTCGACATATCTATATCACAAAAATAAAAATCTCATTTGCAATTCTAATCCAAAAATAGGCTTTAACTATGCTATAACACATCACAGTCCTAGAGTTTGAGCCGAAACTCTGATACCAAACTGTAACGCCATGACCAGGAGGTGGGCCCAGAACGCTACTATTTTTTTTTTTAAAAAAAATTAATCTCAAATATTTCTATCTGGGCTGGATCAAATGTTAGGCCCAGCCACACATGTTCTCAACATGTGGACTTAAACATAGACTACAAGTCTACCCACACACAAACATATAACATACAATCGCATAATTCCTTATATGAAATACTTCATAAATAAATCAGAGTATTGCGAGTCACATAGTGGTTTATACAAATCCAAACAAACTTAAGCACCACATTCGGTGCTTCACACAAAATATGGTTTCAAGAACTAACTCAAAACAAATCTCCATCAAGGAGAATCCAAGGCCACACCAAAGTTTATCCTTTCTAAGTTTGATACGGAGGTTCCTCCTCCTCGAGTACATCTCCTGAAAGGGGAGTTGTGTGAGCTAACTAGCCCAGTGAAAACAATATAACAATGCAGTTTATTGAATATCAGATTTAGTCAAAAAAATCAATATTAACAACATAACAGTTTCATCCTGTCCAAAAATCTCAAAATCATTCCACAACTGCCAACATCCACCGTAACACCTAAATACTATACTGAGACCAATAGTATTAAGTCCCGACATTGTCAAAATACTTCTTGTAAGTACATCTCTGGGAAATCCTAGGCCGGTACAGACACCCCCGTGGTGAGCAACTGTCGACACTCCTGGTCCAGTAGACGTAAACCGACACACACTAGCTCGGTAATGGTTCAATAGTAAAAGGTACGTAAAAGCAGTATCAATATCATTACAACTCATAAATCATATGTGATCAACATCACTATTATTCATAAACACTTTTCTCAATAGTGCAACATGTCTAGGCATATAAGTAGGTTTATAAAAACAGATCCTTGAAACCACTCATTACATTAGATCTCTTTTAACCTGATTTACTCATACTGCAGTGTTAAGTCTTCTCACCGAAAAAGTGTGGTATCGCAGAATCTGTCAAGCATACAAACAGATATACAAATAAAGGTCAGTCAATATATATAGCATACAAGACCATACATACTCATAGTATTTCAAATCTTGCCTTCAGAAATCTCCGGGGGAAATGGAACTGAGTCTCCTATTTGATTACTAACCATTTTAATTTACAATAAACATCAGTATATAATAGGGTGCTCAGGCCACTTCTCATATTGTCGTCTGGGCATGACCAGATTGACATATTGAATTAGGCCTAGAGGTATAAGGTGCTCATGCTACTACTCTTATAACAAGTTAGGCATAGAGGTCACTCAATGCCCGAATCCTTCTTTTCTACCGAGCAGCGAAGTAAATCGCACAGCTACAGATAGCTATCGGGCTGAATCAGCTACAGATAGAGAGTATCGACCTGGAAGTGAATACAATAAGTAATACACTATAGTAGTAAGAGAAAATGGGTTAATATCATTTTTTAATTATGAAAAGAGGTATAAACATTACATCAAAACCTAGGGTCTAACACATGCATCTTAAATCAAACCAAGATTTACCATTCAAAAATTGGGTTCCTTGGAAAATGCATCGGAACCAGGTACTATGGCTTCGAACCTTCCGACCCACTGCCTAAACTGATCTGTAGAACCTCGGAACATAGTTCTGCCCTTCGGAACGTCCGAGGATCAAGTCTCGGGCCGTCCGAGAGCGCTTCCGATCTAAAAAATAGAAAACAAATTTTCGGTGGGTCTTAGAACATGCCGAGAGATGCTCGGAACTTCCGATCTATTTGGTCCTTTCGAAGAAGACTCGGAACATCCCGGAGCAGAGGCGGGAGAAACAGTTAGCCTCTGGACACTTCGAAGTCCCGAACCAAAGCTCGGAACGTCCGAAGGTGTCGGCTTCGGAACGTCCAAAAGTGTCAGCTTCGGAACATCCGAAGCACAACTCTCAGACCTTCCGAGAGTCGTCTTCTTCCTCTGTCTGCAGCAGCAGATAGTATCGGCACCAGGAGAGTGAAATACGAATCCAGAAACAATGGGTTTTCTGAATTCGTTTTTCACATCCAATTGATCAGATGGACTCCTCAATGAGTCCTCTTGACATAGGGAATAAATTAAGATCTTAACACTGATTTGAAACCTCTGATTTTAACAGGAATTCCAGAGAACATAATAATTTTCAAGATTTTTCTTAAACTTCAAATTCATTTTACACACTCAAATCTTGATCAATTTCACTACTGTTTGATTCTAAACTTGTCAAAATTTAAAAACAAACACAACGGTTATCTTCGCTTAAGCTCTAAAGTTGAAAATCCGAAACTTGAAAAATCTTCCCCTTAAGCTTACGGTGAAAATTTGAAAACAGAGAGAGAGAGCAGTTGGTTTGGTTTTCACTGAGATGGAGATTGACCTGAGGTGAATCCAGCTAGGAGAAGGGTAGAATTTATAAAACCTCCAACCAGGCCAGCAGGCTGACACATCACCGGCAACCCACGGGCGTCTGCATGGGTTGATGAAGCCACGTATCAGCGCGGCAACAATAAAACAATAAAATTATTTTGCAGATAAGTCCCTCTGCAGATTTTGCAAATAAATCCAGTTTTATTTTAAATAGAATTTTAACTAAAAACATGGTTTAATTAACTTGATTAATTTAATCCAACTTGATAAAAATGTTGGGTTTAATAAACTCTATTTCTCATAAAATTTTGGAGTTTTAACATTTACCAAAAACTATAGATTTAAACAAAATCTACATTTTGACATTATCTACTTAATTTAACTTGTGATTAGAAAAAGGGTTTAAAATCTTCATTTTCAAAATTTGGAGAAATAAATTAAACAGTCATTTTAAAATCTAACATCACATGATTTTCTAGAAAAATCTTATTTCTGAAATTATCTAAAAATAATTATTTCTTCCCTTTCAGGCTCTTTTCGGGCGGTTTTAAATAACATTTTCTAAAAAAAAAAATGATTTTGTAATTATAAATTAAAATCCTTGATTAAGGAAATCATTATCATCCATTATTAATCAAATAAATATCTACATAGAAGAAAATAAAATTTATAAATGGTAAATTACTATTTTGCCCTTCCAACTAGACGAGCTGGAACATAGAGCTTTCGAGCTCTGACTAGGCCGAACTTGGGCTTTTCGTAAAGCCTCAACCGAAATCTTCAAGATTGACCGGTGTAAGTATCATTTATCATACTAATCACACTTAATTCGGGTCAGGGTATTACAAGTCTGGCCATAAGCTTGTCAGCTAAGGACTTGTCAGTAGCTTTGAACTTATCTTCCACGTTCTTGAGGAATTCTTTAGCATTATCAGAAGTGGGTAGAGATGATTTGATGTTGTTGGCTATTGTCATGCGTATAAACTTGAGGCTAAGTCTGTTTAAATTAACCCACGACTCATGAGATTACTTCTCTGCAGCCGTACTAGAATTAGTAATAGTAGGTTTGTCGTCAATCAGTGCTTTATCAACATTTACACCTAAGTGAAACTCGATTTCTTCTTTCCATTTAGAGAAGTTGAACTCATTTAACATGGAAAAGAAGTAGCTTGCGTATGTAATGAAACAAGTAAAGATGTTGCAAGATACACATAATTTCATGGTCACTACATAATGCTATGAGTATTAAACTTAATTTGAAACACATTAATAATAACTTTAGCAAACAGTGTTACCGGTGATCTACCTTTGAGTAATGTAATGGTACACTATTTACAAACATTACGGTGATTCTCAGTCACCGATAAGACTAACCAACAAAGTACAGGTGATCAAATATCATTGTCACCTTTGAGTAATCTAATGAATACCAACCACTAGTACCCGTCAATTATCATATCCTAATCCGTTAACCCTCGGAACGTTGCCACCTTTGCGCCAACCTAATATCTTTATGATTAGGGATTACAATTTTGTAAAGTCACTATTATTCAATACTTGGGAAGAGTATTAAACATCGGTTATATGACTTGATGTCCAACATATTCCAATTGGACCACTTTGGTGACTACCGAATCGTATCATAATATAAACTCAAGTCAAAATAATGACTTCACATAATAATTGAATCAAATATGATTCACATTCTATTAAAAAGGTCTTTCAAATTGAAACACGTAATTTTATATCAGTAACATCTCATTGAGTAAATAAAAAGTTATGTTTTTCCTCATGTGTTCCAAAATATAATTAAATTATCATAATAAATCAGACCTTCTACAATGTTAGTCAACTATTCTGGAAGTTCAATTTGTATTTTCAGTCGACTGAAAATTGGAATTCAGTCGACTGAATTTCACTTCTGTAAAATACAGATAGGAACTGAAAAGAATTAAGTTGAGTGAAAAGTTCTCATTTGAGTACACTTTCTTATCACTTTTGAGTCGATTGAAAATTAAAAGGTTACATGATAATATAGACACATGTTTGTATTAGTTTTTTAGTTTGCTACAGAATTCATATCATCAATTGGCTTGCAGCTAGAATGGGGATTCCATGTTAAAACGAACACTTTTTCCCTTTGAACATTCCCACTAAGGATCAATCTGAAAAAACAATATCTGTCTGCTCTTTTGGAGTTTTGTATTGAATCTGGTTTTCAGGATCACTACCAACCATATTCTATTTCTCTAAAACGCAGCTCTTAATGTGAGAGTAATTTCATTACTTCATCATACAAGATTTTAATTAAAACACCAAATGACTCAATGAACCCATCGCTCCGATACCAATTGTTGGAGATTTCATAATTTGGGATTGAAGTTTGAGAGTGGGAAACCAATTTATCTTTCTAGATTTTCATCTTAATACTCTAAACCAAAACATAATCATAAGATTCAATCCATTCTTCATGCCACAAGATTTGAATCACATGATGTTTTATAAAGCTATTATCATTATGCGGAAACCATAAATAAAACATACCTGAATCCATAGCTTTTAATGTCTTTAACAAAGAATCTATCTCAATTGATTATCACCTTACTACCTTGTGTTCTTCCTGAAATCCACAGTAGTCCAATAGGAAGAAGATGATGGCACTGGATTTCTCTCTCTTTCTCTTCCTTAATCACACTGCTGTTTGTTTTCTTTTGGTGATGGCATTCTTGCAGATGAAAACTACTAGGAGCAGAGAGGAGGACCCTGAATGCAGTTACTAAACCTTTAAACCCACTTCCCATCAAAGTGGATAACTGACCCTTTAAGTTTTCTTATCGGCAAGTCCTAATTTAAATTCAAATATGGGTCCTGTTCGAATTCAATGAGAGGGTTCATTAAGGTGGGACATAATAAAGTCTTACATTTACAAACTGTAACAAGTTAGTTTTTGAATGCACAATACATAACGACTGCAGCCATCCGTTCTTTAAAAAGACATTTGTCTTGATCATGTAATTCCAACCCTTTTTAAAACCTTCAACTTTAAAGGAATTATAAAGACATCTATTCATCACTGAAACTACCTCTCCTTAGTTTAGCATCCCACCGGAATTTTCATTTTGTTTTCTCAGTATATATACATGACATAAACACAATCTGTAGCAAACTTCTAGAAACACAACTTTAATAGCAGCTTGTATGGCAACACATTGATCAGTAATAATTGAGATTGAAAGTCGCCCCATCACATTCAACCATGTCTTGAGCAACCAAATGAATGACGCAATTGTTTCATTTACAAGCAATCCACAGCCAAATAGAAAAGATTTACTCCCACAAATGGAGCAAATGGCATCTCATTGACTTGTCTTCTGTTTAATTTGGTTGATCTGATACTTAGTTAACTAATTCATCTTGATGTTCCCACTGATATCTAATTGATAACTAATCTAAATGGCTTTCTTTAGGTCCAATTCCATCTTTTTTTTATTGAGGTACTTAATAGGAACGTACCGTCAAATGTAACAGTATCACCAAAGTAAGAAAAAGATGCTTTACACCAACTATCAACCCAAAAAACATTCATCAATCGTCCTTCTATATCAACATCCAATTGATAGAAGAATGAAGGATCGTTACTTTGTTTTTCAACAAAATATTTGTGGATTGTATTCGCATCTCCATCAACTATGGACATTCGCCTATATAAATTAATGATGTTCCTAACTTCCCTTTGTCCACAATTTAATCTTTCAATACCTTGAGCTTCTGCGGTCATCATTTGTGTATGTTTTTGCATGTACGTACCCTTTGTGAATGGGGTATTTCAACCTTGTTGTGGACTTGTATCTTTTGCGCTTGACCCTCACTTCAGGTTTGCATCCTATCTTTGAGTTGTCCCTTGGATTTTCAACAAATACTCTATTATATTTGAATACTTCTTGAAAGTTTCCGGTGTACCAGAACACAAGTCAAGATTGAACCTAGAGGGGGGGTAAATAGAGCAATCACTAATTTTAATGGTCTTTAAAAATTTTGATTAATTAAATGATTTGCAGCGGATAAAACAAGATTAATCAAGTGTGTGAACAAGAGATGTGCCAATTAAATGAACAATCACACAAGTAAAAGACCAAACACCCACAACACAAGATGTATACTGGTTCGTTTTAAACAAACCTACATCTACTGTTGTACTCACCCAACTCTGGGTTATCCGAAATACACTATGTGGGGAATTACACCCTCACAAATAGAATAGGACTTCTACCTATCCAATTGATTGAGAATTTCACCCAATCGCCTAAGGTTTGAAAGGTTCGACCAAACCAACCTCGGTCTACGTCCTTATCCTTCTATTTTTTATAGTGGTTCAAGCACCTTACTTTAATCCACTTCACAATGATGATAATTTAAAATAAATCAAACACTAAAAAGTAATTGCCTTGTGTAAGCTCGTTTGTAGATGATGTGCTTCTAGAATACTTCTCCCAATGCGATGTCATACGGTAACGATGATGTGCCTTTGTATGTGCAATCACAATCTATGGGAGGTTGCTAGGATATGGATTTGCAAATTGATCCTAGGCTTGGTTTTTTTTTTTTTTCTCTCTCTCTCTCTCTCTCTTAATCTCAATCAAGATGATTGGATTGAAAATGATTCTCGAGGTGCATAGAGAGGAGTAGGATCTCTGGGAATGCCTTATGAATTTGCCTAAGTGTAAGCTCTAAGGTCTCCAACCAAAACACAACATGGTTTGGTGTTTAAATAGGCAAACCAGAGAAAATCGGACTTACAACGGGCGATTGATCGTGCATTTAAACTATCCGTTGTAATGTGAACGTTGCGCATTAAAAGTTTTGCAACGGATTGAAAATGGTCACGGACGATTGATTCTCCCTTACGATTGATCGTTTTTATCCATGGACGATTGATTGTGGGTTGGTGATTGTATCGGCCTAAGGCTATCCTATTTTTATAATGCTTTGCCAAGACAAGCCTTATCCAGACCCAGGGCGATTGGTTGTGCGCCCGATGTGTCGGCCCTGTCCACACGATTAATTATGTAGTTGATTGATCGTATATGATCAAGATTTCAGTCAATGTTTTAAGTCCAGCCTTGTCCTGCCTCAGCGATAGATCTCGCACACGCTTGTATTGGCAATGTACCAGACGATCGATCGTGGCCACGAATGTATCATCCTGAGACTACTAGTGTTTAACAGTCTATTCCAACCAGAATCTTCTTTTTCCAGATGATTGATGCAGACTGATGATTGATCGTCCCCTGTCAGTGCGATCGATCTCCAAACACGATGTGTCGGCATACCAGTAGAATCAATGGTTTCATATTTCTAAGTTCGGTTCCATTGGTTCTAATTTGGTGTTAAACACTCACTATGCTTCTTCTGATTATCCAGATGTAATTTCTAAGCCTAGACAAAGTCATCCTATGTTGTTGGGTTCCACCTAAAGTCATCATAGCCATTTTACCTTTGTGATTGTCATACACATAGTGATGCTCGAATCTTGCACTTGATTTTCCTTTTTTGAGCTCTGGATTCAATCTTCATCACTCCTTGAGTCTTCTTCATAGCTTTAACCTTCTAAAGTAATGCTTCACTTAAGTCATGGAATTGACAAATAGGTGACTCGGCAAGCCGGGGCACCAACACTTCTCTATCACATCAATAAGTTGCATAAAAAACACTGTGGAGGATTACCAAACCTGCTTCGAGGAACTAGCTAACCGCACTGAGGGGCTCAACGAGTCTTTTATGGTGATTTTTTTCTTGGGAGACTTGAAGGATGATATCCGATTAAGTGTCCAGATGTTGAGGCCACACAACCTCTCCGATGCAATCAGGTTGGCTTGCATACAAGAGGAGAAAGTTAACATGCAGAGGAAACAACCATGTTTTGAGGTGGAAAGATCAAGCACTCCCTGTGACGTGGCCCATCCTAAACCTTCAACTCCCGTTATAAAGAAGTTAACACCGATGGAGATGAAGGAGAGAAGGGCTAAAGGTCTATATTATAATTGCAATGAAAAGTTTGCAACGGGCCATAAATGTTATGTGCAGAAATTATTCCTCATGGAGGGAAGTTGGCCAGAGGAGGCAGATGAATGTGAAGACGTTGGTAAGTACGTCAGGAATGGTCTAGACCACACCCTCACCCCTAAGATCTTGTTGCATGCCATTTTCGGGAGCCAAGATTTTCAAACCATGCGAGTTAAAGGAAGTTTGAATCGAGTTGCCGTGATGATTCTTATCGACACGAGAAGCATTCATAACTTCTTAAGCCTTCATGTTGCTAATAAAGCTTGGGTTAACTATAATGAAGGATACGAAGTTTGAGGTGGTGGTGGCTAATGGGGACAGTATACACTGCATGGGCAAATGCATTGGGGTAAAACTAAGAGTTCAAGGGATCACCGTAGAAGAAGACTTTTATTTGTTGCCTCTGGAAGGGTATGATGTGGTGTTAGGGACCAAATGGTTACAAAACTTGGGGCCTATCACTTGGATTTTTTCTAAGTTGACAATGGAATTTTTGGTAGGCGACCAATTACAAGTATGGCATGGGGATAAAGCCGCAACCAACATGTTGTTGCAATGGAGTGTCTTAGAGAAGGAAGACGCCACTTGGAAACTTTACCACAAGGTGAGAACCAAGTTTCCTGATTTCCTCCGCGAGAACGATGTCGGATCTGAGAAGGAAGAAATGTTATGTGCCCGCTCCCATCAAGAGATTTCAGTCGAATAATATGGGCCAATTGCAGTTACAGTCACGCCAGGATCATCTACCAGTATGAGAGACTTTTGCATTGAGTTATTCCTTATCTATTTCTTTCCTCTTATCGTTTTCTAGATTTGTTCTAGATTTGTTTTTCCTAATTTTCTGTAACCTCTTCCTGGATTGTAGGAAGGGTTTTTTTATTTGCTGCTGGATGTGCAAAGCAAAAGGAATAAGAAAAATTATCTCTTTCTAATTCACATTTTAGGAGGCACGAACGCCCTCAAAGCCGTCCTACTTACCTATTCTTCTTTCTTCTTCTATTTCTTCTGTTTGAACCTCTGTTACAGACCCTTACAAATGTCCAGAACAGTAGGGGTACTTTAGGAATTGCAGTTACAGTCAGGCCAAGATCATTTGCTGGTAGGAGAGACTTTTGCATTGGTTTGTTCCTTATCTATTTCTTTCCTTTTATCATTTTCTAGATTTTTTCTAGATTTGTTTTTCCTAAATTTTTGTAACCTCTTCCTGGATTGTAGGAAGGGTTGTTTTATTTGCTGCTAGTTGTGCAAAGCAAAAGGAATAAGAAAAATTATCTCTTTCCAATTCACGTTTAGGAGGCCCGAACGCCCTCGAACTCATCCCACTTAGCCCGAACGCCCTCGAACTCATCCCACTTACCTATTCTTCTTTCTTTTTCTATTTTTTTTTTTGTTTGAACCTCTATTACAGACCCTTGTAGACGTCTAGAACAGTAGGGGCACATTCCAAAA
This sequence comes from Chimonanthus salicifolius, assembly GCA_013350335.1. NCBI lineage: Eukaryota > Viridiplantae > Streptophyta > Magnoliopsida > Laurales > Calycanthaceae > Chimonanthus > Chimonanthus salicifolius. The sequence continues at coordinate 29,680,139 of CM023542.1, forward strand.
TATGACGGAGGGAGGACGGAGATGACAGAGGGAGTCCACCTGTCGGTCGCAACTCAGGGATGACCGAGAATCAATGGTCTCATTTGTGAGAAGGTTAGGAAGAGGGACGAGAAACCAAAGGACTCGTTTGGGCCTGGAAGGAGATGGTAGCGGAGGTGTGGCAACCATTAGGCTTCGTAGGACAGATTGGGAGGACGAGGAAGACTCTTCTATGGAGGGGAGCAAATATGTAGAGGCGAACACGATCGCTTGTGCGGCTGTAGACCTCTAGAAGGAAAAAGGTCGATCACCGTACGAGTAGAGTATCTTGAATCCACGAGAACGAAAGTAAAGGGGAGAAAAGAACAAGGAACTAGGTCATTTAAAATTTTAGTATTATTTTATGAAAAATACACAACAAAACTTTGAATTTGAACAATTAAATCCCTGATATCTCACACACTCTCCCCTTAGTTAGATACACTTGAAGAACGTAAGTACCCAATTGGAATCCTCCTCGATGTTAACATTCAATATTTTTTCGAGTTTTAAATTTATTTTTGAAAACAATATTTTCGAAGAGCAATTGCATATGTAAAATTTCTTTTTTTATTGGTGAGACAAACAAAGTTTTTAATTAAAATTCCAACATTTCAAACTCAAGTGGACCCAACTCGGCCCACTCACCTTTACCTTGTGTGCATGAATCAGTTTTCTCCAAACCCATGTGTTAACTGAGTACAATTACCCTAGTTGATTCTCCTTATTCCCCTTAAATCAAGTTGTAACCAAAGCTATTATTCTTTAATTCATGCGTTAGTGAAACAAAATTTACCACCATATGTTTCTTACCCTTTCTTCTCCAAAATGGCAGTGTAACTCCAAAAATTACCCCATTTGTTTCTCTTTAACCTCTCCCCAATTCTCTCAGTAACGACAAACAACCTCTTTCGTTACATACAGAAGCGAGGCCCCTCTTTTCTTTCTCTCATTGATACCCCTCCCAAATCAGTGTGGGTTCTTCTCTCTCTTTCTCTCATGTTGTCATGCCCCGCCCTGCGAGCATTTTTTTTTTTTTTTAACTCTAAAGCATACACATCTCTCAGTCCATGCATATGGTACTCACACGTGCAAAAGGATTCCCATGAATCCTAGGACCTCTTGGACCCTCGGTGTGATCGAACTAAATAATCAATTGCCTACGTACTCCTTAGAGATCAGATCATGCATAGTTCTACCCTAATTCCAATCATCCCTCTCTCCATTCATACTCGAGGGATTTAGTCCACAACCCCATGTGTGGAATAACTCACATGCCATGCATCGTGTCGGGTCATGTCATCCAAACAATCATGGGTCCAATTACCCCACCATGGGTCCAATTACCAGCCATGGGTCCAATACCAACATCCTCCATGGGACTAACATCAACCATGGATCTAACCAACATTCACCATGGGACTAGCCTCAACCATGGATCTAACCAACCTCAACCATGGATCCAATCAACATCCTCCATGGGACTAACCTCAACCATGGATAGTTACAACATCCTACATGGGAATAACCTCAACCATGGATCTAACCAACATCCTCCATGAGAATAACCTCAATTATGGATCTAATCGACATCCTCCATAGGACTAACCTCAATCATGGATTTAACCAATATCCTCCATGAGAATAATCTCAACCATGGATCTAACCCACATCCTCCATGAGAATAACCCCAACCATTGATCTCACCAACATCCTCCATGGGACTAACCTCAACCATTGATCTCACCAACATCCTCCATGGGAATAACCTCAATCATGGAGTTAACCAATATCATGGGTCTAAGACCAATTATGAGACCAGTACCTCTAGCAGAGACCATCATGAGGTTGTGGCAACATAATCATATTATGAGGACGAGGGCATCCTCCTCCTCGAGTGCTATCACATCACATGCTCATACACACGTAAGAGACTTACCCATCACAATACATGCACATGTGGGTCCTTACTCATTAATTGTTTCTATATAACCGAGCAACAATCACATGCCATGCTCATACACATGTGAGAGACTTACCCATCACAACACATATACGTGTGGGTCTTAGTCGTCCACTCTGTTTATATAATAGAGCAACAATCACAGGCTATGCTCATACACACGTGAAAGACTTACCCATCACGACAGATATATGTATGGGTCTTACTCTTCCACTGTGTTTATATAACAGAGCAACAATCACATGCAATGCCACAACCTCTATGGTCATCTCTTAGCCTTCTAAGTCACCATAGCCACTCTGGGCCTTACTCATGGGGTCCACATACTAGTCTCAGTGGGTCTACACTGAGGGAAACACACACTCTCGTCAGTCCCCTCTAACCCTCACACATACCCAATGCACTAGTGCACCCTGTTGTTCTAAAAGTTAAATTTGTCTCCCTTAAGTCAGACTGAGTTGTCAATTTTGTGACTAAGTCTGATTGAATCATGAGTTTTCAATTTCTATGACTGAGTTGTGATTGCATCCGAATGTCCTGAACTTTGCCTCTGGAAGACCAAAAGTATAATCAAGCTTGAAGCTCCAACATCAACGACAATTGAAAGGTTGCGCACCAAAAAAGTAAACTCCATGTATGCCAATCAATTTAGGTAATTTGGACCTAAATTAGACTTAGAAGACCTAAACTTACCATTGAGATAAGCCTTAGAATCCATGAGTTAGAATTTGGTAGAACTCATTTGGATTTCTTAGGTTAGGTGAATTTTGCTCTGTTTTGGAGAAGCTCTTGCATCTATCATATGTGTTCAATTATTAGTAAAATCTTTATGATTAATAAAGCACTAAAAGAGCTTTCCAAAAAGTCCAAGAACACCCACTTCCGAAATGTATAGCTCAAGTTATGAGCATGTCAATAAAAGAGGTGTAAACTAGAGCAAAACAATTTTATCATGAATTTGCCCTCAATTGGAGAGCTCGTCTATGCTACCAAATGAACTTTAAATTGGCTCGAATTTTGTGAGTAGATAGATCTTTCAAAGAGCTTTCCAAAAAGTATAAGAAATCCCAAAACAAAGATCTGTAGCTGAAGTTATGAGCATTTTAGTAAAAGGGTACAAACATGGCAAAACAAGGAGACTCTTGAGTTGGATAAAATTTGCCCTCACTTGGAGAGATTATTTGAGGTATCAAATGAACTTCAAATTGGCTCAAATCTTGTGAGTAGATAGATCTCTCAATCAGCTTTCTTATTTTCACTACACACTAAAATTGTGAGAATTTGTAGGTGCATGTAAATTGGATTGTTTAATCAATTTTAATTTCATCTTAAGTTGGAAGATAAATTGATTAATTGAATAGACCACCATCTAAGTGAAATTGATTAATTGAATAGACCACCATCTAAGTGACCAAAGTTTTAAAGAAAATTAAAATTCAACAAAAGTCCTATTCCCTATCCCCCCCCCCCCCCCCCCCCCCCCCCCCCCCCCCCCTCCCTCCCTCCCTCCCTCCCTCCCTCCCTCTAGACTATCTAGTTTGACCAACACACCCATTCACGCATCTACTCATGAATGCAAGGCCACCAATTCTCGTGTTGACACGTCATAAGTTTAACATGCATTAGCCATTACATTATTAATGAGTAACACAAACACAAACATGGTTTATACACATCGTCACATCCATTTCACTAGGTACGAATGAGACACAAGTAGTCTTTGATCGAGCTAAGACACAATGCTCTCAGTTGCCTACATACCATAGAGTGGATTAGATCAATCGTAGTTCATTTCAGGATCATACGTTTCATCCAATTATGACAGTCAACCCTTTAAAAAGAAGGGGTTCACATCGCACTACCATTTTCCAGGTAGAAAATCAACCATGGCAGGCATCCAAACATAGAGAATTCAGCCAATACATGCATATGCATTCCATAATAACATTCACGCATAGTTTAACATGCAATTTGACATGCTCAGAAATTCATCAATGGAATGGGTTTTCACATGCATAGTTTACCAATCACTGCCATGAATTCTAACATTGCATACAAACATCAAACCAACATCATTTAAGCTATTCCCAAGCTTAATTTCACAATTCAAATGAAATCTCCAAATCATCCAAATAACCTAAGCATTTCTCCCAATTCTCCAAGCCTAATTGCCTTTGCAATGGATAAAATTCCAAATTGGGAAACTAAGTCCCTCCAACGGGCCATATCCATGCTCAATTCAAAAATCGAGGGAAAAAACCCCCAAACTCCATGTCTTTCCCCTTCCTTGAGGGCCTTCAAGTTCAATCCCAAGGGTTTGGAGGAGAACGGGTTCCATCTCCCTCATACATTGGAGACCATTCACCATTTTTCCCCAAATGTACAGTAATAGATAAGCTCAAATTTGACCCTCTCTCATTTCCCTCAAATTCATAACTCCCTCTAGGTTTCATACTCCATTTGGGGCCCAATCCCCTTCCATGCATAGTTCCACATAGCAATCCTCTTCTCCAATCCCATAACAAGTCCAAACTTCCACATTGCCCCCATCTCCATCAACTCTCAAATCCGGCATGCCATAAAAGAGAAATGAGTGACAAGATTACCTTACGGAAGGAGAAATCCCGAAAGAGAAGGAATTTGAAGATGGTCCAAAGCCAATCTCCCCCTTGCATGAGCTGATTTGAGGAGAGGGAATGGGAAGAAAGGGCTTCTCACGGCTGGGAGACGATTTCTCATGAAGCTGGAGGAGGAAAAATGAGAGGAAATCCCGCTTTTCCAACTAAACTGGGTAACTTAAATCCAACCAAATGGCACAACTTTGTGTACTCGAAGGCCCCTTCAAGTACTCGAAGCATCCTCGAGTACTCGAGCCAGAGAGCAATTTGTTGGGATATGTTGGCTCGATTCAACAAGATATCGCCGAGATTCTCTTTAGAAAATCACAGTGGTGCTGGCATGAGGGAGTCCCAATCAGGATGGATTTGAATGAGCAAAAACCGAAAAAGCCAGCGATTGTGCATACTGAACCGTGTGCGATTCTCATGGGCAGCCAGCGTGTAATATGGATAGACGACAATAAAGAGAAAGTCCAACGTGGCTGTCCAACGTGGCTATGCGTTGGTGGTGTTCCTTCATATCTGGGTTGAGAGGGTCATGGAGAGTTTCCTTTGGCCACATGTTTCCTTTGGCCACATGACTGACGGCCGCAAGTGGAGGACACGCATGGACGTTGACAAGATGGCTGGAGAAGCTTGAGCAAAGTGTGCTCATAGGTGAACAGTGCCCACTAATATTGTAGGGTGAACTGTACCCACGAGGGCTTTTACCTGATGAAGTATGTCACGATGTGTTCGGAGAGAGCAAGAAGCATGTTGGAGAGCACTAAGAAGCATGTTGGAGAGCGAAGATAAAAGATGTGTTTTTCTGGGTATGAGGGTGGTAAGATAAGATGGGTGTACAAAGGGCTCGAGACTTTGGGTTTGGGACTCTGACTCGGGAGAGTTATTTATCTTATACATATATTCTTTCTCTCTTATATAGTAAAGATTTCTATCGCTCCGTGGACATTGACCAAGGTTAGGCAGAATCACGTAAATCTTATTTTGTGGTGTGTTTGTTTATTCCGTTATTTATTTCGCTTAAATCCTAACACAAATGTCTGTAAATTGTCCACTGTCTGGGGTTGTGAGGGCTGCATATGTCCCGGTAACGGCACTTTGATTGGATTGGATGAAAGGTGTGGTGTTGAGTTTCATGACATGAGCATTATGGTAATCATTCATATGCATTGACAATATATTGTGAGATAATATGTTATACATGATGAATATATGTTGATGTATGCTATGATGTAAATGTGGTATTATTGCTTCTCACTGGGCATAGATGAGCTCACCCACTTACATTGTAGGTGATACCTTTGAGGAAGGATCAGACGATATCAGAGTAGATGGTGTTGCAGATTAGCCATTTACATTATTTATTGATTTATTATTTGGTTTGATTGAGTTTATATCTGTTTGGTATTTGAGAAGCAAACCATGTTTGAGGAACTCTGTAATAGTTAGTTCATATGATTATGTGTGTTGGATTCATTGGTTTATGATTTATACAATAAATTTGAGTTTACTTAAGACATAATGATTTTATGTGGTTGGACTTGGTCATGTTATTAAATTATATTGTTAATGTTTGGCCAATGTGAGCTGGAACTAGATTTGGTAGGCTTACCTTTGGATATGTAGTCGGAACCTAATAAGGCTTTGTGGAGAGGTTAATTTTGTTGATGAATTATTTTTTGGGTTGTGGACTTAATTGAAAAGTAAAAAAATAGTATCTGAACTTCAAAGGTTTAAGCTAAGTGTTGGACTTTGTGGTAATGTATGTTGAGATCTTATTAATTTCTCACATCTCCGTTGTTGTGTATTTCAAATTTTACATTTATTACTCATTACTCACAAGCGCACGAACCATATATAGTATAACATTTAGAGTACGAGGTCGATCCCATAAGGAACAAGTTATATGAAAGAAAATAAAATATATGAAATTGGAATTTTGTAGGTTGTAAAAAAATATAGATCTTTAAATTAATCACATCATAGAAATCAAATTCTATCCTTGTAATTATGTCTTTAAGTTAATCATCTTCTAGTTTTAAATAAATAGATCCATAATGTAACCATCAACTAAATACAAAACTTAACCAATTATTCCACTTTAAAATCCAATTAAGATAATTGCATTGGCTTTAATGTAGAATTTATAAACAACCTCACATCCCAGTTTAAGTAAGCAAAATTAAAAATCCAATTTATTTAAATCTCAAACTAATTAATACATCTTTCGAGAAGGTGGTTTAAATACAAGAAATAAATACAAAATATACAAGAAAAAGAATGAAAATAAATTGTACAACAAAAATAAATCAAGAAAATACAACAAATAACATAACAAAATAAAACAAGCAAAGAAAATAAATTGACAATTAAAATAAATGAAATAACAAAAAAAAGACATAATTTAAAGGTGGTATTGGAAGAGATCATTCATCGCCCAAGATAAATAAATAAATATAAGATGTAGATCTGAAATTTGCGTAAAAATCCAAATTTCTATTCATACTCATCATCAAAGTTAAAATTCATAAACTTTAATTTAAATAACCGAATCTTAGTAACTTAGATTCAACACTTACAACCTAAGTTCTAATTATTTCACGTCCAATTAAATAAACAAAGATTACAAACTTAAAATTAAATTAAAACAATCATAAAATAAATCTAAAAATTGGATGTTTCAGAGTTCTAAAAGAATATCTTATTTCATGGAAGAATTAAAGTATAAGATTTTTGAGAAAATAAATACAAGAAAGACAAATAAAAATAAAAATTACAATTGATTGCTCACTTGTAAAATTCGAGTGACGCTCCTTGTCTTCTTGCTTTTCTCCAATCTTTGGTCTTCTTGAACTCTTAATCAAATTCAAGTTTGGCTATGGTGAAATGGACTATTTATAGACTTGAGTTTGGAATGAATGGTGGAGATTTAATCTAATTTTAAGTGATGCATGAATGGCTTAGATTAAATCTAACTTAATATGAATGGATGAGATTTTAAGATGGAAAGAGCTAGGGCTACAAGGGCTTGATCGAATTTTGTATCTTGGGTAAGAAGTTGGCTTGGAGGATAAGAATAGAATGAGAAAATCATGGGATTGAGTTGCTATGGTCGAATTTCACCTATTGGGTTAGGGTTATGGGCAATGCAGTGAATGGATGGTTGAGAGCTAAAGTTAAAATGGATGAATGGTTGAGATGATGATTGATGATATGGAGGGATAAAATTCGAATGGGATCTAGAAGATATGGGAAAATCGTGTGAGGTGGAGAAGAATTGGTGATGAGGTGTGATGTGTAAAATTCAAATGGATAGGAGGAGGTGGCTTAGGTTCCAAGTTAATATAGATCTAAGTGGATGGCTATGATTAAATGGGTTAAAATCTAATGGCTTACTAATGGATGGATGCGATGAATTATATAAATGGTAAGATAATGCATGAATGATTAATATTCTAAGGTTAATCTAAATGGATGATGAGATGGATGGCCTAGATCTAAGATGATGAATGTATGGATTGGATTTGGAAATGTGGCTCTAGGGTTTACCTAATTTTATGAATGAAATGGATGGTCTGGATTAAAGGTGGCTAATGGATGGTGTGGATGATAGGTAGAGGGACAAGGCTTTGCACGTGTGGACTTCGGGTTTACACAGCAAAATTCAAATATGGGCTTCGAGCAATTGGACCTTGGACTTGATTTTAGGACTTGCACTTGAGCACATGGACTTGAGCTTTAGATTGGCTTGGCTCACTTTGTAAAATGCGCATGGACTTGTTTGAGCCAGGCCCAATATTTGATATTTGGAGCATAGCTTGGCCCATTTGAAGTAGATTTTTGGTCCCTGGATTTGAAATTCAAACTTTGGTTCGTTAATTACAGCTTCTTTCTTCCAGAATTAAATAATTAATCTAGCACTTAAAAATAAAAAAATATTGATTTAATTTAGACTCTCATAAATGGATATAAATTAATCAATTTACATTAAAAATCCTAAAAGTGGTCAGAAATTAATTATTAAAATTCTAGGTCTTCCAATTTAGCACAAAACTTGCAATTTTCCATGGAATTATGACTATTTCCTGTATTTTCCAAATTTTATTTACAAAACTAAAAAACAACATTAATTGTATCTAATATATACAAAATTGAGGGCTAACTAATCCAAATAATAGGAGTAAAAATGTCAGTTTTCATGTCTCAACACCCATCTCAATTCTCGATTCCCTGGTGTTGGGGTGTCACAAATATAGTGAATTGTGAAAATCCACCTTCTCACACAGTTTTATGCTTTTTTAAGTATTTTATATTTTATATGACGATAAAATGAGCTAAATGGATAAATGAATTTGGAATAGATACATGGGTCAACTTATTTAATTATTAGGTAAATAAGTTTGAATTGATTCAAATTGATTATTTAAAAAAAAATTTAAAGGTTAAATAGATAAATCAATTTATATTGAGTAAATGAGTAAAGTGAATCCCAATTAAATCTAACTCAAATGGAGTCATGACCTGACTCGACTATTTAAAAGAGAGGAGTTCTCGTGAGATTGGACTGCCCATTTTGAATGGCTAGGTTGTATATTTATCATATAATTGGATCAATATCATATATATTGGTAATATTTTTAAATTTATTATATTTTTATCGGTAAAATATCAATTGCTGTTAATATCTCGATATTTGTCGGCACTTTAATTCCGATAATTTCTCAATAAAATCACAATAAATGATAATATAATGAGAATATCTCGATAAATTTTTGATAAACTCCTTATTAATAATTTTATTTTTTTTAAATATTAAATTTTTCAGTAAAAGTCTGAGAATTTGAAAATATCTCAATATTACAAATTGCCGTTAATATATTAAGAACTGTATTTGTGACAATCAATATAGGATGAGATGGATAGGAAACTTTAAAGATGATGTAATGAAAAACTACTCAATTTGATCATTATAATTTTATAATATAGTCATAAAAATCAATAATTTTATAATAATCAAATTCTCAAATTTCACAAAGTTAATATTCTTGTTATTCTCTATATATTATATGAGAAAGTATACAACCCACCTCAATACCTCAATATTTAAAGAGAGTACTCTCTTGAATTTTTGTTTAAAAAATAAAAAATTAAGAATGAGTCGATGGATGGTGGACGCGAACTATTGCCCGTCTAATTCCATATCCCTTTGTATTTCGGATTTTCGGGTCGGATTCCCAGATCGTCGGGCCTTCAGTTTGGCCATTGTCATTCATCATCCCAAAACTAACCCTCTTAACACATGCGAGCGTGTGAATAGAGAGGCATGGCATCATTTCCTCCGTGCTGTAAATGGAGTGTCATCAGCAGTAGCAGCAGAAGAGCATTGTCTTCCTTTAACTTCACCTATAGAGGAAGAAGAAGCCCATTCTCTTCCTCTGCCATCGGAATTCGGCTTCCCTTGGTTGGAGCCTTTTGCGTCTTGAGCTTGGGTTTCACCAGCCTCAACTCCGCTTTCCTCTTCAACACAGGGTAATCTCACTCTCTCCGTTTTGTTTTTTCATATTTAGGGATCCTTTGCATTTGATGGAGGCCCAGAAATCTGAAATCGGATGCTACCCTGATGCTTTCTCTACACCTTTCTTTTGTCCGCCTCCAAATCTTTATCTATAGGTGCCACTAATGCATGCTCTGCTTAATGTTCCCTTCTTTAATTAGCCCGTGTCAAAGAGACTTGTCAAATATTTATAGATCCAGAGCCTACTGATACTTTTTCATGTAAAGATTTTGTCTATTATTTATTATCATCAAAGCTACATTGTAAGGGCTTGTTGTTCAAGCTTCAAAGTTGTGGGATCACCTTGCATGCACGTCAGATATGCAATCAGCCCATGGAAATAGTTTGCCGAATCCAAATATAAAGGTCTACCCTAGATTGAGGGTAAAAATGGCTACCCTGATGCCTTTTTAGTTATACGATTCTGCTCCACCTTGTCAAAAATCATAGATGGTAAAAGTAGAACTTATACTTGAGTGGGTTGACAACCATACTTTTCATCTGCGGACTTCAAGCCCACAATAATTCTGCTTTTATTCTCATATTCCCCATTCAGAAGGATGAAATGCAACTTGTGGTGGAACCATAAAGATTTGAAAACATCTGAAGCAGCTGCTTGAGTGGAATGATGTCTTTTTCTGTAGTCTGATTAGAGGAGTTTGAGACTAATACCTGTCTTACTCTTCATCAGGTCAAGGTTTAGTAGCCAATCATCTGTCAAGGGGATCCATTCCACAAGAATGGAGAGCAATACCAGTACTGTGCCAAGTATTGTTGTCTATGTTACTGTGCCCAACAAAGAGGCAGGTTAGTCTCCATATTGTCAATGGTAATGATCTAGCAACGTGGACATGTGCTTTTAGTTGAAAAAAAGCCGACTCACACTGCAGATTGGTTCCATCACCATACACCATGGGGCACCATACCACATGATGTATGAGACCAATCCAGGTGCATGTTGGGCTGATTCATGTGTCTTCCTATTTTGTTTTGTCACCATTCTACTTCTTTTAAGTGATTGGGTCATCATCAGCGTTTTGACACTTGGGGGAAAGAAATAGCAATTCCATATTAGGCAGTGAAGCAGGGGAACCTCAAATGTGGAGAAAACATGCATTTTAATTTTTTATATGACCAGATTGATGTTAACCAAGGGAAACTTTGAAGGATGGGTGGTTTGCTGAAAAACTTAGAAGCATAAATGTGTATAAGCCATTTTCTTCACTTATAAGTTACAATTGGTTGGAGAGACCTGATTGTAATATGAATGGAGGAAAACAATAAAATCCGTACTAGTGGATTTTGGTTTCACCAATAAATGGCACTCAATTAGTAACTAAGAGGAAGAATGTTTTACCCACATCAAATGGCCTCCTTTAAGTAACTTATCCAGTCAAACAATGGAATAACTAGTTCAAATTCAATACTCCTCTTTTTATTTGCTTCCAAACTGGTTGTTTTTCACAGGGATTGGTTGTGTCATCCATTCACCCACCTACCTAACTCATTGACATTAATAGGGCAGAGAATCCCACGATAAAACATTAATATATATATTGGTTTGGGTTAGTGTGTGTGGGGGTGGGGGAGGGGGGGGGTGGGGGGGGGTGGGGTGTGCGGGGCGGGGGGCGCAATTTGGATATTGTCTAATTGATCCCCATTCCATGAACAGTGCTTAGACCATCTCATTAATATATATTGGTTTTTTTTTTTGGGTTGTCGGGGGGGGGGGGGGGGGGGGGCGCGCGCAATTTGGAGATCGTCTAATTGTTCCCTATTCCATTAACAGTTTTTAACACCATCTCAATATTTGGGATTTGTTCCATCATATATTTCACAATCCCAAATTAAAAACTCTAGGCAAACTTATCAAATCTCCCTATTTAGGGAGGCTGCTCATTAAAATTTGAAATGGACTACACTTTTTTGGATGTAATATGTAGAAAATAACAAAGACAATAGAATGGTAAAATTTGAACCTCATTTGATCATTTAGGCCTTGTGGTTTGACTTTGAAACCTATAAGCGGTAATTTGTCCTGACTTATCTTACAAAGTTATGATGATTGGATTGAGAAGTTTGAACTATATCTTTCGTGAAATCTTCATCCATCCTGCCGAATCATATTGGCACCAGGTCATGATAGCTATGCAGTCTCCCACTTAAAATTGGTACCCTGGGACGGCGCTTCTTTGCAAATGGTGCTTTTACCCACTATAGCAATGTCTTCTATGTAGCCCAGATCCAGTGAGACCAGTTGCACTATATGTCCTGTTCCTTTTTCCCTCTTTCTTGGTGGTTCATACACAAGAGTCGCCGGGATTCAAAAGTCTTAGGTTGAACTAAGGTCCGACCAGATTTCAACCCTCATCCCAATCCTAGCCCTTGGTCTTTCTAGTCTAAAGTTCTAATGGACTTATGGAGGTCAAGTTTTCTAGGTTTTTGAAAACCAATATATGCAAGAGTATGGGTGTGAAATTGGGGTTATATACTAATTCAATGGGTGGACGTGAATGTTGTGGCTCATCCACAGGCAGGCCCCACAAACAAAAAAAATAGAAAAAAAATTGGAGGTTACATGATATGACTTGTAACAACTGATCGAAATTTTTATATATAACAAATACTGGGCTGCGTAAAGAGTCTTGAAACTTGTGCTTATGGCATGTATGTATGTTGTGTGTATGATCGCAACCTAAAGATGATCCCAAAATGTAATTCAGTGTCCCAGCCATAACATGCTTACACCCCTTGCCATGCCACAATTTTTCATTTTTATATGGATTGCCTTTGTGGGTATTTCTTTGAAGAATTATTTGCCAATACCTAAAATTTTGGATTGAAGCTTGAAATGACTTGGTTGTAGAGGGAGATGAATGAAGTAGCACTTTGTGATTCAATTTTAGCCTCTTTCAGCTCTTTCTCATCCTATAACAATTAGCATGTGCATATATGCAAGTTACAATTTCGGAGATAAACAAGCTATTGCTCTTTCGGTAGTATATGTGCATGTAAGAAGATTGCCTTCTCCAGCACAACCCCCATCTGATGCAGAGCAGCCCAGGCCCAGCTCAAGCCAGGCCTAGTTTCGGGCCCAGCCAGCCATAACTTAAATAAAGAAGGTCTTCTAACCCTAAGGAGAAGAAGAATGGACGATTGAAGAAAAGGAAGAAAGAATGCAGAGAGCGAAGGAGAAGGACGCTCGGCCAATTCGGTGAGAAGCCACGATGAGATGCAGGGAGAAAAGTGAGAAGCCATCCCTGCACAGATACCCGACTTCCTCTTCATCCTTCCTCTTCTCTTTCTCTCTTCTCTCTCTCTTTTCTCTACTTTCATTTTCTTCTCCTCTTGCCATCGCCATAACCCCATACCGTCCCTACCCTTTCGCCACCCTCCTAAAGACATCCTAAACCCCTGTCGCCACCTTTCATATCCCCTACCTGTGTCGCCTTCCCCCCTAGGGACCTTTACCTTTGTCGCCCCACTTGCTACACCCCCCATATGACTTCCACGGCCTCATGTAGGCCCTCCTAAAACCATCACCACCACCTTTACCTCTTCCTGCCTTTTCGCCACCCCCCCTAGACTCAGATTTACTTTCGCCTCTCCCTTACCTGTCTCCCTAGCAGTGCCGCCCCTCTTCCAAAGCCCAAATTTGTTGCCGTGTCCCCTCTAACCCACCTCTGCTTGCCGTGACCCACTATATTCCCTCCCAACCTTGTCGCTAGTTCACCTTAGCCTCTTTGGCCTTCACGAATCACACATCTGCAACCCATCGCACACCTAGATCTCGTAGAAGCCTTGCAACGAGCCCCTTTTCTCCATCTAGCATCATCCCTTCCTTCGTTCTTTTCTTATTTTCTCATTTACAACCACTTCATTTTAAACCATATGCTTATTTCATTTAAAACCACTCCACCATTTCATTTAATTTTCATGTATTTGTTTACATCATATTCCGAGGATTTATTTGCATGATTATGTGTAGTAAATCTTACATTGATTAATTGCAAATATTAATTGAGTGATTAATTTCAGCCCATTTTAGATTTACGGTGCATCATTTTCATCCCCTTTTAATCTTTAGGAAACTGCATTAGGCATTTTAGGGTTACCCTATCCTTTTTCCTGCGTCACCATCCCAAGATGGTTTAGGCTTTCTCTAGGATGTAAAATGCAGGTTTTGTTTTTAACAAGAACTAGGTCAAAATCAGTGTAGAATGTCATAATGTCTGATCTCAGTTTTCTTGTTCATCATCTCTCTTCTCATTAACAGAGTTTGTTTGAATGCAGGCCAGAAGTTGGCTGAAAGCATTATCAAAGAAAAGCTGGCGGCATGTGTTAACCGAGTGCCAGGCATGTAACTCAAAGGCATCCTTAGATACCTAGGAGATCACCTTTAGCTTCATGTGTTTGTGGTCAAATTAAATCTTTATTTATTACTAATGCTTGTGTAAGATGTAAGGCTTTCAGTTGGCATGTTCTTTTGTTTCTTTGTTATGAAGGGTTTGGTTTAATCCTCAATAACACATGCTTTCTTGCTTTCCCCCTCCCTAGTTCCTGATTTGAGCAGCTAAATTTTTGACATGAATGAAGCACATTTCACTTCAGTGTTAGTTTTTGGCTAAGTTGCATGGGTATGCAGGCCAAAAAGGGACACTGGGACAGGATATAATATTTAAATAACCTCGAACGGGGTAGCTCAACTGGTTGACACTTTAACTCAAGTATCAGAGGTCCCGGGTTCGAGTTTCATAGTAACCCAATGCCCATGGCTTGTGAGGGTTGCGTGTATCCGGAGTTTTACTGATGCAGGACAGGGGATATGGTAACCCTAAATGTCTAATGTGGTTATGAAAAGCTCAAAATGGATGACAATAATACACTAACTCTAAAATGAGCTGAAATTAATCAGTCAATTAATAATGGCAATTGAATAACATAAATTTGACACAAATAATCACGCAAGTCTTGGCAATCTAATGTAAATAATTATATAAATTTACCAAACCAAATTAAGGAAGGGTAGTGGTAGCAGGAAGTGAGATGGACGGATCTGAGACGTGTTTTGGATGATCTGGGACTGGTCGGGAACATATCTGGGACAGACCTGAGATGGTTCTAGGACAAATCTGGGATGGTTCTGGGACAGCAGATGGTGGCAACGATTAAGGGCTTCTTGTTCTCAGATGAAAAGAGAAGAAAACAAAGAGAGAGATGAGAGAGATAGAAGAGAGAGAGAAAAGTACCTGGATAGAGAGAAGAAGGCTTCTCACCTTCTTGTTCTTAGAGATTTCTCACTTCTGTGACTTCTCACCAATTCTTTTTGCAGGAGACAAGTTTTGCAGAGAAAACTTCAAAGCTTCTTTCATCAATCATCAATCATCCGCACCCTAATGAGGGTTTACACATATTTATAATAAATACAAAGAAAATGACCAAAATGCCCTCAAATGAAAAAGTCTAAAATACCCTCAAATAATAAAACAAATTACATCAAAACCCCAATCAAATAAATCAAATAAACTAGTCAAATAATAATCAAATCCAATCGAATCCAATTCTCTGCATCATTTACCCAACGCCTTCGTATTTGGGGAGAGGTGGAGGTTTGGGGTTCTTTGTCGGGAAAAAATCATATCTAAATTCTCTTTAAATGAAAATAACATGTGTAAATAACACTGATAGAAAATAATGTACTAATTAACTCTAAACAATTAAGTGACAAACATCTTGATATTTTTATTTGGCTTTAAGAGAAGAATGGTGTTGTAATATTTTAGTCATCTTGGAAAACAATGTTAAAACTTAAAAGGTACTAGAAGTGTCCATTAAGAATGGTTTTGAATGTTGCATTGGTGCTTCATCCATTTTCAAGAGTCCATGCAACTATTAGATGTTTATCATAGAGAGAAGTTATAATGTACAACTAATTGTTTGCTACAACCATAGTTTAAAAACTCGGTGTTGACTCAGTTGACTCAAGTACTCACTTGAGTCAACTCGACTCAATGAAAAAATCGAGTAATTTTGGGAAACTCATTGGATTGATGAGTTTTGTGTGAATCAGACGAGTTGTGTGAGTTGGTGGAAAACTCGTTGAAGTCGTGTTACTCGGTCAAGTCTTTGGAAGTTGTTAAAGGACGTGGAAGAATTTTTAACATTAGACTATGGGGTAAAAGGGTCAAAAGCAACAACAATATGAAAGGAAACAAAACCCTACTCCTCTCATTCTCTTTCACCGAGAGTGGTAAGGGGAAAGAAGAGAAAAGCAAAATGAAAAATCAAAGGTGGTGGTAGGCATCCAAAGGAAAACTTCATCTTCTCTGCATTTTCTTATTCTTCATCTACTACTACTGTTTTGTGGTCTTCTTCCTCTATTTTTGTTCTTTCTTTCTTTCCTCTCTTTTATTTTTCATCTTCCTTCTTCTTCTTCTTCTTGTTCTCCTTATTTTTCTCTTCTTCTTCGCCATCGTTCCTTTTTTTCTTTGTTTCCTTTTTCATCACTATTTTTCTTTGATTTTTTTTCCCATTTCCTTCTCTTTTAGTTTTTCTTATTTTTATTAATATTCTTCTTCTTTCTGATTTTTTGGCCACTCATTTTTTCCTTCTTCATTTACTTTTTAAATATATAATATAAAAGAATAATATTTGAAAATTTTGACCGACTTTTGACTTTTTGACTTTGTCAAAACGCGGTCGAGTCTTCAAGTTGACTCAACTCAATGAAAAAACGAGTTGAGTTGAGTTTTCAGGTTTTTGAATTATGGCTACAACTAAAGCATCCACAGTAAAGTTCATCAAGTTTTATTCTCAGCCATTTGGTTGCTCATCAATCTTTCTACGTTCTTCTTCTTTTAACGTAGAAATTTTCTAGTGGCATTGTATAGCTTGTAGTTGATGATTGCTTCTCTATCATAAATATAAATTGCTATGGGAGTATATATTGTTGCTAGTATATGCCTGCTTCACATTTCAAGTCTTGTATGTTATTTATGTTGTACCATTTGTAGATGTATAACATGTGCATTGTGAACTGATCTTTCAATATGTATTATTCATTAATATATGATGTAAGTCATATATTGGGTATTGTATGTATAACTAAGCTTGAGATACAGTAATTAACTTGTAACATTTGATCAGCTCTAACTTTTGTATCCTATCGTGCAAACAGGAGCATCCACCTGACATAGGTGTTCTACTGATCTTAAAAAACATTTAGCAGCATCAATAATTGACAATTTTTTAGAAACCTATAATTTCTAGGCACTTGTAGGCATTCATTTACTTTGGTTTTGGTTGCATTGCCAATTTTGCTTAGAAACCCATGCAAAAGGTTTTAGAATATTATTGGCAAGAACCACTAAACGATTGATCGGTGTTCATTATTGCACTATGAGGTTGTGAATTTGAGTCATATGGGTGTCTAGGTAGGTAGTAAGCCCATGGAAAACAGTTTGCCAAAATCATTTTAAGCTCCTTGTTTTTATGAAAACTAATACATTTACTAAACCTGGATAGATGGGATAAATGGCTTTGATGATCATGCTGATATTGAAAACATACCTTTTTTTTTTGCAAAAATTCAATGTTAATTAGAAACCAATCAACGTGTTGTGTGTGACTGAACCAAAATAATTTCTACAAAATTGAATTAGTGCAATGCCTCGGTTATGCAATTTAAGAGGGATGCCTTGTAGCATATGCATTTTATCCCAAACTTAAACCAAAATGTTAGTGAAAAGTAACTATGAGAGTACTAATATACTATAAAAATCTCCCTAGCACTCCTTTCCTTGTTGGTGTTGCTGACTACTCTAATAGCACTCCTATTACATAAGCAAGAAAAATTGAAGTTTCATTGATGCACTTATGATGCAATCAAAATGTTGAAGAACTGTCAATCTTTGGGTTGAGTAGAAATCATCATCATCATCGGCCAAATCTCATCTATCTGAGGTTAGCTTTTCAAGTTCTACTTCTCCATTTGACCTTATGATAGACCATAAAGTTAGTCACTCCACTATCTATTTTTTGTTTTTCATTATCCCATGCCTCCACATTTTCAATGGTCTAACCCTCCTCCTTATGCCTATTCCATGTAGCTTCTCAACTTTACGTATCAATGTCTGTTCCTGGTCTTCTACTTACATGACCGAACCACCTGAAATGAGTTTTTTCTCAATTTATCAACTAGCGGGGCTATTTTTAAAATTTCCCTATTGTGCTCATTTCGAACTTTATCCTTTTGAGTCGATCGACTCATCCAAAGTAGCATGTGCATCTTCGTTTTTTCTAAATTTGTTTATTTGTTTTTTCTTCATTGCCCAACACTCTCCTCCATAGAGTATTATAATTATTTTATAAAATCATCCCTTTAAATGATATGGTATTGATCATACAAAACTATACTAGCTTGTCTACATTTTGCCGACTCCACTCCCATTCTATTAGTTATATCGAAGCTAGCTAGTCCATGGTATTCCACCATAAATACTAAGTATTTAAACTTATCATAGTGTGATACTAAGTCATTTTCGATTTTAATCAGATCACTCTCTCTATTTTCTATTCCACTAAAGTTACACTTATGTATTTTGCTTTAGTTTTACTAATTTTTAGACTATTTGTCTCAAAAGTTCTCCAAGTTTCCAACTTGATTTTAAGTTGTTTTGTCTCACTAATTAACACTACATCATCTTCAAGAAATCATTGATTCACATTGTTCGAGAGGTGATTTTTTGTCATAGAAACTGCACAAATGGAAATGTATTTTATTTGATTCATTTATCAACTTATGTATTCGTTCCTTGTACGGGTGTATGCCTCAATGCTTGTGCCAGTTGTTTACACAATTTCATAAGAAGAAAGTGCTTGTGTTACTAATGTCTTGGGCATCACCTACACAACTCTGCATTCTCTTTTCATAAGGGATTCTTTTGGTGATTATTTGATAAATTACATTGCAAGAGAGTCAAGCTTCTTTTTTCCCATAATTCAAGTTTTTGATGAGTAGCCATTTACATTTTCTGCTTGCAGGTGTTGAGTCGGTTTATTTCTGGGACGGCAAGGTACCGATTCTTTACTTTTGTTACAAATAAGGGAGTGTTTGGGCAATAATTTAACAGACCTAGCGTTTCTTTTTTTCCTTTTTCATACTTTGTTGTGCTTTAATCTTTCCGAGCATTAATTCCAACAGTGAGTTTTCACATTTGGCTTACGATTCTCATGAAAAAAGTTGTGAAAATGCTAACATGTTTGAAAATAAATAAAGGCATGACTATATGCTGAATGTATTCCTTCTTATATATATATATATATATATATATATATAGAGAGAGAGAGAGAGAGGAATGGTCTGCCGCGAGCAGTCCACATCATTTTTAGATGCGATCTTTCATGTAGATAACACGGATGATGGGATAACACAGCAAAAGTTTCTATCATCTCCCACTTTCTCGTCTTTTCATGTTCTTCCCTCTTGCCTAGGAGTACCTCCCTCTCTTTCTCTCTACCTATTTTTAATTATTAATCCACACCGTCCATATAGTGGGCCCCTATCCGTGGATCTAAATCATACAAATGTTGGGGCCAACTATGGATATATGGAAGAAGAAAATATCATATTAATTGAAAATTTTAGCTGTACACTTCATGATCTTTCAAAATTTAATATTAAACATTTAATATACATTGAATATTTAGAAATAGTCATTTAATAGAAAGTTTCTTTTTTAAATCATCTATCAAGCATGATTTCAACCAAATGAATGGTTTAGATCATACAAAGTATGGGCCCATTTCCTAAAAATTGAATGGTTGAAAACTACCATGAATGTTCCATAGTATTTGTCTTGGCAAAGTTTTGTTGCATTGAAATGATGTGAACATTGATTTGTACAAATGACAAGAGGAGAGAGTGGTGAGTGAGAGCAACACATGCTTATGTGAAAATGGTTACACTTGGGTAACATTAGGAGTATATGTGGGCCCGTCAGAGCCCCTATAATTTATTGTTTCCATCACACTCATCGATTCTCTGTAGATTGAATATTATCTAATTTCAACTTATATTCAGTTGATCTAACCGTTGAAATAAATATTTATTTTAAATGGTCTTATTTAACCATTGTTCTAGGCTTCTGAAAATCAAGGCTTTCAAATTCAATAAATCTAGTCTTTTATCTGAAACATCATCTTAAAAATGGGATTAAAACCACTTATTCCTATATCTTGAACTGTATCTGTGTCAGCCTCACAAGGCCCAAATGGGGGCAAATGAAAATGATTTGGTATGTGTGTGTCAAAAACTCAAAAGGACAGGAGACCTAGAGACAGCCAGGTGAGAGGAAGGAAAAGACCAAAACACATGCAAACTAGTGCCTCAAGACGGTCAGAGAAAGAGAAGTTATTTGTCAACCGTCTGCTTTATCCGACCGTCAGTTTCTGGGCTTGCAGCTTCTTTAGCTGCAAGCAGTCCACGGCTAGCCATTCCTCTCTCTCTCTCTCTCTCTCTCTCTCTCTCATAACCTAAATACCTAACGGGATCTTTCCAAGTAGATCTATCCACTCAATCCTTTTACTCCATCTTCCTTTCAAAGCCATTTGGAAATCTATTGTCCTGTTCAAGGTGAAAGGCTTTTGTTGGGTAGCTTATTTGAATAGAATCCTTACCCTCAACACAAAAAGGGTCACTCTCTATTATTTGTACCCGGCGTGTGCAGATAGGGAGGCTTACACATGCTCCGAGGATTAGTCAAGTGGGATGCCTGTGATACCTTGGTCTTCAAAAAAAAAAAAAATAGAATCCTTACCCTCACTAACTTAAAATCTGTGAATGTTGCTCTTGCTAATATTTGCATTTGTGTTGGAAGAGTGAGGAATCTGTTGATCATCCTTTCGTCCATTCTCCTTTTTGTCTCATCCATTTTGCCCTTTTTCATTGTTCTCTATCAAATGGATTCTTCACTTGTTCTTTTGGGCCATTTTGGTTGGATGGGGTTTGGGGCCCTTCTCAATGAAAGCAAAATGTTATGGAGACCGGTACCATTGACAATCATATGAACATTATAGGGGGAGTAGAATAGAAGAATCTTTGAAGACAAAGCATCAGTTGGAGATGGCACCATTAGAAGAATCAAAGGCAATATCATGATGGGAGCCTGGCTGGCAATAGCTTCATGGCTTCTTTTTTGGTAAATATTTCATGGTTTCTTCAGAGAATTACTTCTGTGAAAAATGGGCACCCATATTCCAGAGATGGATTGTAGTTGCTTTCTACTTCTTAGTTTATGCATGTGTGTGTGTGTGTCCATGTGTGTGTGTGCATGTGTGTGTGCATGTGCTCGTGCATGTGTTTCTTCTTTGAGCAGTCTTGTCAGATGTGTATATTCTTATCTGTTCTTATTGATGATATTCTTGATTTGGTACTTGAAAATATATTTGGTTTCTAGTGAAGTACATTAGCAGATAATTTGCTGCACTACTTAAATATATAATAAGCATCATTTTCCTTCATGGTTCAATTCAGGCATTTGTAGAAGCTAGTATAATGGGTGGATGGTGAACCTATGCTATGATCATCAGCATGGATCATGCAATCAGAAATTTAAACATCTATGTTCTTCCTTCTCCAATTTCAGATTCAGACAGATTCGGAAGAACTGCTCATAATCAAGACGAGAGAATCTCTTTTGGAGGCTTTGACAGAGCATGTCAAGTCCAACCACGAATATGAGTAAGCTTGACACTCATCAAATGACATCCTAGCACTTTTTAGCATCAGTTTGTATGTCTTTTAAGTGGTCAGTGCTTTCAATCTATTTGATAATAGACCATGATCAATAATTTTTATAATTTGAGATCTAATGCATTTGATTGGATTCTTAAATAGGTTTGAATGCTCCTTTTTTGGAGTATTTTCCATAGACTTTATATATAAACTGATTATGCAAACACTTGATGTATGTCCCATGCAAGCCGTAACATGGATGGCAGCTGCATAACATTTATGCTGTCATTAGCACGCAACAAAGCCAAGATCACGCTTTTAATAAAATTCTGAGATTACTACTGCATTTGATTGGTCTCTTATTGGGCTACGCTAAACTCCTTTTTGGGAGTCTTTTCCATAACATTTATGTATAAATTAGTTATGCAACCACTTGATGTATATGTTATGCATGCAGTAACATATGTGGCAGCCACATGCTGAAAAACAGTTAGAAGATGTGCAAATTTGCAAACTTTCTCCCCCTGGCACCATCTCATGATTCCATGAATTAGATTCATACCTAATTTGAATCTATTTCAAGACACCATTGCATTAAGTTCAAGTTATAGGAACAGTTTAAACGTTTGTACCATTTAAAACCATACTTAGTATGTCTTTTTAAGTTGAGTTTTTGCCCACCCTCTATACAAGATAGATCTTTCAAACAGGCCTTCATGATTGAAAGTGAGCCCCGCATAGTATGCTTCTCTAGTTCACGACTATCTGGGTTCCCAGCAGATAATTTCTGCTACGTACAGGTTGGTAGAGAAAATTCCAAACGGTTAACATTGAATATGCAAGTCATCAAAGTGGTTGCTAGGATCATCTGTTGGTTATCATTAGAAAAAGATCATTTAATGGCTCTCTTTTTTCTCCCTGTAGGAGGGTGGTTGTGGAGTGGCCCACATCCATATTGGGACCCAACAGAAAATGGTTCTTACCTTATATATGACTAGGGGTGCAACTTTTTGCCGGGCCTAACCCGAGCCCGCATGAAAGAACCCAAAAAATATTCATGTTTGGGTTGACTCAGGCTCGGGTTCAGCTCATTTTTGGGCCCAAAAAAGTCCAAAATTTGAATTTGGGTCGTGCCTTGGCCTAGTACAAGAAAGTCTGAGTTTGACCCAAAAGCCTAAATTTGAGCCACATTTTGTAAAATCTAATTTTTGTTAACTGATATTGTGTATGAGTATAATTTTTTTAACATATTATCCATTTTGAGACCCAAATAAATTAAGCCTAACTAAGCCCAAGGGGTTATCCTAGTTGGTTTGGAGCAAGATCTTTAGAGGGAGGTCTTGGGTTCAAACCATGGGAGCTCCAATGAAGGGTCACTTCCCATGGGAATATGTATAGAGTACGGTCCCATCGAATTACCCGGTGTGTGTGGATAGGGGGGTTTTCACACTCCAAGAGACTAGTCGGGTGCGATGCCTAGGCACCTCCGGACCTCCCAAAAAAAAAAAAAAAACAGAGCCTAACTAAGCCCGTATATACATTTTGGGTTTAAAATCGAGCTCGGGCTTTACAAATAAAATGTGGGTCAGGCCGAGCTCGGGCCCTTGAGTTGCAATTTGAGCCCGGGCTTGGGCAGTCCCAAAATTCAGCCGGCCCACCCAAGTTGCAGTCCTAATATGGCAGTCTGCACTGGTAAGGCTGCTCTTCTTGTTGATAACAATGATAATAAATAATGGTGCTGCTACATAACATAATTAGATGTGTTTGGAACTATATATTGCTCTCCCTCTCTCTCTCTCTAATGAAAGGAGGTCTGGAATTACTGACACGTTGGTGTCACAGCAAAATTATCAAATCAGCTTTTATTAGCATATGATACTAGATGTGATGGGCTTGCATAACTTAATACATAACAACATGAATTTTCTTTTATGTTTAAATATTTCTCTAACAAGAAATATTTTGCTCCTTTGCAGTGTTCCGGAAGTTATTTCCTTGCCCATTACAGGTGGTAATCTGAAGTACCTGGAGTGGATAAAAAATAGCACGAGAGATTGAGCTACAGGAGTTCGATGCCCATATTAAGCCTCTTACAAATCATGAAGCCCATTCATACCAGTGTGTGAATAGTAAAAGTGCATTAGATTTTCCTATTAGCAGCATGATGTCCTAATCTCATAGATCAAGGTGTGTGGGGAAGAACACTTTCCTTTGTCTCAGCAAGAATGTTGGTTTCTACAACCTTGTGGTTCAATGACCATAATAACCTATGTTTAGATTTGGAATTAGGTCTACTTTCTTTGACACTATATATTTGAGGCTTCTCTCTCTCTCATAGACTATTTAAATGAAATCATCATTTCATCAATTTGAATTTTTCCTTGTAAAATATCCATCCATCTATCAAATAGGTGATAAGTGAAATCATTAGAACCAGGGGTTTAAATATCGGCCGATACGTATCGTATCGGCCGATATATATCGGTTTTGGCCATGTGAATATCGGCCGATATGTATCGTATCGGCCGATATTCACAATATCGGCCTTGATATCGGCCGTATTATATCGGCCCGATATCAAAATATCGGCCGATATCGGCCGATATTTAAAAAAACAAAGAGGAAAGAGAAAATTATCGGCCGATAGCGATATATCGGTCGACATATCGTATCGGCCGATATATCGGCCGATACCGATTTTTAAACCCCTGATTAGAACTAGCCATTGAATTATGCTTTGTAAAATGACTAGAATTCCATTTTTTTTAGTGGGATCCATTCATGAGAAGTGTTACGAATGTTTCCTTAGGAAAATATTCATTTAAGGTGGACTAGCGCTACATGGTTGGGAGAATTAACACGTGAGAGTTGGTTTGGCGGTCAAGAGCCCGCCTGAGATGCTGGTGGCCTTGAGTTTAAATTACTCTCAATGCAAAAGGATCACTTCGTGTAGTGTTACCTGATGTGTGGATAGAAATATTTGCAGATGTCCATTTAACCATGTGGCTACTATAATCTAAGTGAAAGTGAATTTTGAGTTGCCTCTTGTGCATATAGCCCAACCATACATCTGAGTTTTACTGGACGAGGACTCCTCGGTAGTCTCTCAAGAGTTTTCCCTTATCCTTTGTCATGTCATGTCCTAATGTAGAAAAGAGACACGATTGAAGGTGATAACTTTTGTTTGTACCAACCTGGGCTGAACCTGCTAAATGAAGAATAAGCAGCCTTCATCTTGTGTTCTCGTGGTTCTGTAAAATTCAGATCAATACAACCTAAACGCAACGAAATCCAGAAATTCATTGACCAACTCAATCAGTTAACTATATATTTTGCTGCATCATGACACTTGAAGTCAGCAAAGAAATGGGAGTAAAAAGTATATAACAAATATAGTGAAATCACATGTACCCATGGGTGCAAAATTTGGTATCGGTCGATACGATATATCGACCGATATATCGTTATCGGCCGTTATATTGGCCGATATTATTCTCTTTTTTTTAAAAAAAAAATAAATGGCCGATATTGTATTGTTCGATATGATACGGTCGAGATATCGCTGTATCGGCCGATATGATGTGGTTTCAAAATCGTATCATATCGGTCGATATTTGCACCCCTGCCTGTACCTATGAAATGGGTGGCAATTAGGGTGTTCATTTGTTCAAATCCAGTCTGAATTCAACCTAAATAAACAGGAATGGACAAAGATTTTTGTCTGATGGGTTGAAGTTGGGCTTCAATTTAAAGCCAATTGTGCTTTTAGGCCCATTTATTTTTTTATATTTTTATTTTATAAATTGAAAATCTTACTGTAGAAAGTGAAAGAAAATTTGAAGGTTGAAAATATGATAAAATTTTATTTCAAAAATCAATTTTTAGCTACTCGATCTTAACTATCAATATCATCAGGTAAACATTTTTAGCCACAAATATTTAACATGAAAAAAAGGATCAAAACATTTTTTTAATTAAAATTTAAAAACGGTCAATACTATGCAGTATTGGCCGATAATAGCTGCAAAAATACAGCCAAATTGAGTCATAAAACAAAATCTGCGTTATATAACAGCCCACTGGGCTAAGACTAATTTTTTGAGAGAAAAAAGTGTAGAGGGCATTCCGTTTGTAAGATTGGAAAGTGCCACTACATACTTTACCTAGGTTTGTTATCAACCCAAATGCAGCCCAAGACTCGTCCGAACTATCATAACCAAACAAATTTGAATATATGTAACAGTAAAATGGGTTGGGCTGACTATATTTTTTAGTTAAACAGGCAGGACTCAGGTCTTTTACAAGCCCGTCAAGCTTTTCGGCCTGTTTAGACCTTATATATGTGTATATGTACATGATTTATTCCCTTTGTTAAAAAAATATTTTAAAATTAAAATTGACAGTTCAGATTGATTAGACGTGATGAGTTCTAAATATATCAAATTTAAGTTTAAAAATTAATTTCTAATTATTTGATTTTAATGATGAAAATTATTGGGTGTTCTTCTTGATGATATTTTAGAATGTATGATGACTTGACTACTAAAATTAAGTGCTTATAAATAAACCCAAGGGGTTATCCTAGTTGGTTTGGGAGTAACATCTCTAGAGGGAGGTTTGGATCAAACTATAGGAGTTCCAATGAAGGGACACTTCTCCTTTCTCATATAGGTGTAGTTAAACTGGTTGTCTCCTTTATCAGAAAATGGGAGGTTGCGGGTTCGAACCCCAACGGCTTAATCTTAGTGTATTCTAGGGATAGTGGGCTCACTTGTAGAGGTTTTATATATTTAGCTTGAATATTGTATTATAGTCATGGAAATAAATGACTAAAAGTCCATAAATTAAAAGAGTTCGGCTTAACATAAATCGACTTGAATATAAGTTTTATATTGATTTAAATTTTTAGGTCCAAATTTTTGCATCTGATTTTCTTTTAGATGCAGATATAGATATGACTAAGTTCAAATTTAATAATCGTCTAATTTGAATGAGTTGTAAATAATAGACATAAAGATGGGACTTGAGCAGAATGAGAAATATGCTATAAAAAATTAAGATTATGAAATCTAAATCTAAATTGATATCACAGGCTGAGGTAAAAATATACCACCGTAACCCCACATCTCCAAATTTCTTTAGCTCTTTCTTATATTTTTTTCTATTCTTCGCTGGAACTCTGGCAGCACTAGGTTTCTTAGCCCAAATCTTTCCTTCCACTCTTCTCGCTGATTTCTTCTTGTTTTTCTCCTGCAATCGGGTTTCTTCTTCTGAGTTTATTTTCTTCCCTTTTATTCTGTTTTATCGATGCACCTTCGGCCTTGCAATCTTCCTTTCTTTCTTTGTTTCTTCTTTCAATCTTTCTTTTTTTGTGCTGATCTTCCTTGCAGCACTGATCTCGTTCGTCACTACAATCGCCTCTCTGTTTTGATTTCTTTATGTTCTGAGCACCGATTCTCTTGGGTCCAGCGAACTAGGACCGCGTTCTGCTTGATTTCCTCTGGGTGATGATATTTGCACGGTAAAAATTGATATTGAGTGCACTGTAAATATACTTTTTCCTATTTTGCCCTTTCATATTTCTTATTCGATCCTCCTCTCTCCTTCTTCATCTAAGTTCCGCTGAGATATCCTGGTGGTTGCTATTTTTGTTTGAGTTTTCTTCTTGAGAGGAGAGTAAAGGAACGACTGAGCTGTGTCCGACTGCTGTGATTGAAGCCAGTTGTGGGAAGCTTGATATCGCCAGTTCTGAATAAATTACGATTGCTCGAGGGAGTTGATGAGGAAATTCAA
The DNA here is from genome assembly GCA_013350335.1 of Chimonanthus salicifolius. Classification (NCBI taxonomy): domain Eukaryota; kingdom Viridiplantae; phylum Streptophyta; class Magnoliopsida; order Laurales; family Calycanthaceae; genus Chimonanthus; species Chimonanthus salicifolius. Next base: position 29,707,822 of record CM023542.1, read on the forward strand.
AGGCTTTCAGATACGATGGCTAGAATTTGAGATCTGCTCATTGATGCAGAAGAGAGGTAGGTTACCAGTGAATCCTTGAATCTTTGGCTTAGGCAGCTTAAAGATGTCGCCTACAGTGCCAAGGACATATTAGATGAATACGAATTAGATTTATCAAGCTCAAAACCAATGGATCAAGAACAAATCAAGGTACGCAGATTCTCTTGTTGTTTTTGCTTCCAAAAAGTCAAATTTCAACATAAGATTGGGAGTAGGATAAGGGAGATAAGGGAAAGAATGGATGTAATTGTGGATGAGGGCTCCAAATTGTGCCTGCCTGAGGGGAGAATTGGGACGGGAGTGAGGCCACAGACATACTCTTACGTGATTGAATCGGAAGTTTATGGAAGAGAAAACAATAAAAGCAACATCATTAAAATGTGTTGGCCAGTGGGAGTGGTCAAGAGAACCTCTCTGCCATTCCAATTCTGGGCATGGGGGACTCGGGAAAACAGCGCTCGCTCAGTTAGTTTACAATGATGAGAAGGTAATAAAGCATTTTCAGATCAAAATTTGGGTTTGTGTATCTGATGATTTCGATGTGAACAGGGTATTTAAAACAATCATACGATCGATAACAAGGAGTAGTTGTGACCTCACTAGACATGGATCAATTGCATACTCAGTTTTAGAGAATTAGTTGATGGGAAGAGATACTTGCTTGTATTAGATGATGTCTAGAATGAACAAAGAGAAAGGTGGGAAACAACAATTTTTTTTTCCTGGCACCACATCTCAAAGGTTTTTCGAATGTTTCCCACCTTTCTCTTTGTTCATTCTAGACATCATCTAATACAAGCAAGTATCTCTTCCCATCAACTAATTCTCTAAGACGAGTATGCAATTGATCCATGTCCGTGAGGTCACAACTACTCCTTGTTATCGATCGTATGATTGTTTTAAATACCCTATTCACATAGAAATCATCAGATACACAAACCCAAATTTTGATCTGAAAATGCTTTTTTACCTTCTCATCATTGTAAACTAACTGAGCAGCGTTGTTTTTCCGAGCGTTGTTACTGGATGCCAGTTGGTATTTTTTTTTTTCAAATGCTAGCCGATTACGTGGTCTAAGCTTGGGAGGCATTGATTAGGGAAGTTGATACATTTAAGGTTCCTCGACCTCTCCTCCATATATTCAATTGATACATTACCCACGTCTATCACCAGCCTCCAAAATCTACATACCTTGAAACTCCCGTATGGTGTCTTGAGACTCCCGTATGGTAAGCCTCAGACACTTTGACATAAGAAAGTGTGAAAGGTTGACTTGCATGCCTTCCAGGATCGGACAATTGACTTCTCTTCAGACATTGTCCAGATTCATCGTGGGCAAAGAGAGAAGATGCGGCATAGAAGATCTGCATAACCTACAAATTAGAGGGAACATAAGAATAGATAAACTTGAGAGTGTAGGCAATGTTGATAATGCTAGAAGATCAAAACTCAAGGACAAGCAGTTTCTCCGTTCTGTGGGATTTTATTGGTCAGAGGATGAATCATATGACGGTGAAGCTAACAAGCTAGTGAATGTCGAGGAAGTTCTGGAAGGCCTCCAACCACATGAGAACCTCGAAAGACTTTAGATGATCAATTGCAGTTGCGGCAGCTTTTCCAAACTGGCTGATGTATCCTTTGCTTCCATATTTGGTGGATATTGTGCTATACAATTGCCAGGGATGTGAGATTCTCCCTGCACTTGGACAATTACCTCAAGGGGTTCCCTTCATTGAAAACATTTGTTCCGAGGGACATGCCTAAGTTGGAAGGGATTTGGTCAGAAATAGATGGAATTGATTTGTTTCCATGCCCGGAGGAATTGATTGTCATAGAATGCAACAGTTTGAAATGTTTGCCACGGCTTTCAGCAATTAGACATTTGGACCTCTATGAGTCCAATGCTGCAATTCTCAGTTTGGTGAAAACCTTAACCTCACTTGGAATAACTGTTGATTAATTATTGCAGTCACCTTGCAAGTTTGCAAGGGAATTGCAAAATCTCATCCCTCTTGAATTGTTACAGATACTTGGATGCGACAGTCTACTTCACTTCCAAGTGAGGAGATATCAGCCTTGACCTCTCTTTTGGAACTATGGATTCAGTGGTGTCATAATCTAACATCTCTCTCCCAAGGTTTGCAATATCTCACGTCACTCGGGAAGTTTACTATCACTCAACTGCCAGAGTTGGTTTCTTTTCCAGAAGGCCTGCAGCATCTAACAACACTAGAAAGCTTGCGCATCGCAGATTGTGGTAGCTTCACTTCTTTACCTGAGTGGGTCGGAAATCTTGCATCACTTCGAAAATTGGAAATCCTAAACTGTCCTCATCTTGGAATGTTACCAACAGGGCCACAAAATTTTCTAGCTCCAAATTCTTGATATCTTTTGATGTGATCATTTAGTCACAAGGACTTGAGTGCAGATTGGGACTCGATAAAGCACATTTCATTTGTTTATATCAATCATAATAGTACAACTTGTGTTTCTAGACATCTCACGTGTGGGAAGAGTGGTGGAATTTATGCTGGAAGCACTAGCTTCTTTAATTTATGCTACAACGGCTTTGGTGTCTACTCTAATCTAGGTAGGTCTATCAGATAAATGGACTGATGAACCTTTCGTTTCTCCTTGAGCAACTCCATGCATACTGTATCTCTTAGTCAGGTATTTTCTAACATCTCTCCTGATGATGTTTGATCATATGTACATTTTGGTTAGCAGCTGATGAAGACTAGAGGTTCTGATTTCTGAATGCATATCAAGCAAGTTGGACCATGGCAAGGAACATTTCCATGGAAGGTAATGTACTAAGTTACTGCCACCTACTCGTTCACACACAGTATCATCCCTTTTTCCATTGAAAAAAGTGGAACTCAAATGATCTATATTACTAATATGGTGGCTCAGTCACAGATAGATCATGACCTGAAATGAGTCCGGATTAGACATCCTACCAATTGATATGTTACACTTCCCACCCATTGAATGCTGATTATTGCTGTATAACTCTGTTAACTACCTCTTTTCAAAGTTGTTTATTACGGTTGTTCCATGAATGAAATTATATGCTCATCATTCTGCTTATTAGTTTAGTAGTTTAATTGCACATAGATTGTCAATGGGCTAGGTATGTCTGTCAAAGTGTCAAGACTTCTAGTCTGATCTCTCTTCATGCAAACTCAAACAGGCAATTTAGCCCACTTCGTCAGTCGTATTGGGGTCTAAAATGCCCAATGTGGATGTTGCTGTGTAGTCCAGTCTGTAGACATCAAATTTGGTTGTTTTCCTTTTATCATTTTAGGTTGATTTCTCAACAGAGCATTTTTGTTAAAGATGTAAAGCAGGCAATATATAGGAAATATATCATGCAATGTTGAATGACAATTTAGATCCAATTTGATATCAATTCAATGTATTTAGATCCAATTTGATATCAATTCAATGTATCCCTAGAACAAAATATCTGTTCAGGATGACCCAGGCTTGGTTCAGCTCATTTTTGGGCCCAAAAAGGCCGAAATTTGAATTCGGGTCGTGCCTTGGCCTAGTACAAGAAAGCTCGAGTTTGACCTGGAAGCCTAAATTTGAGCCACATTTTGTAAAATCTAATTTTTGTTTAACTCATATTGTGTATGAGTGTACAAATTTATTTGACACATATACCATTTTTGAGACTCAAATAAACTTGACCCAACTAAGTCCGTATATACATTTTGGGATTAAAATTGAGCTCGGGCTTTACAAATAAAATGTGGGTCAGACCTGAGCTCGGGCCCTTAAGTTGCAATTTGAGCCCGGGCTTGGGCAGTCCCACATATACATATCTAATGAAAGGAGGTCTGGAATTACTTACACATGTTTTCCTTGGTGTCACAGCAAAATTATCAAATTAGCTTTTAATAGCATAGGATACTAGATGTGATGGGCTTGCATAACTTAATATATAACATGAATTTTCTTTTATGTTTAAATATTTCTTTAACAAGAAATATTTTGCTCTTCTTTGCAGTGTTCCAGAAGTTATTTCCTTGCCCATTGCAGGTGGTAATCTGAAGTACCTGGAGTGGATAAAAAATAGCACTAGAGATTGAACTACAGGAGTTCGATGCCCATCTTAAGCCTCTTACAAATCATGAAGCCCATTCATACCAGTGTGTGAATAGTAAAAGTTCATTAGATTTTCCTATTAGCAGCATGATGTCCTAATCTCATAGATCAAGGTGAGTGGGGAAGAACACTTTTCTTTGTCTCAGTAAGAATGTCGGTTTCTACAACTTTGTGGTTCAATGACCATAATGACCTATGTTGAGATTTGGAATTATGTCTACTTTCTTTGACACTACATATTTGAGGCTTCTTTCTCTCTCTTTCATAGACGATTTAAATGAAATTATCATTTCATCGATTTTGATTTTTTTCCTTGTAAAATATCCATCCATCTATCAAATAGGTGATAAGTGAAATCATTAGAACTATCCATTGAATTATGCTTTGTAAAATGACTACAATTCCAAATTTTTTAGTGGGATCAATTCATGAGAAGTGTTACGAATGTTTCCTTAGGTAAATATTCATTTAAGGTGGACTAGCGCTACATGGTTAGGAGAATTAACCCGTGAGGGTTGGTTTGGCGGTTAAGAATCCACTTGAGATGCTGGTTGTCTTGTGTTTAAGTTACTCTCAACACAAAAGGATCATTCTCTATATGTTACTTGGTGCGTGTGGACAGGCAGGTGCTCTAAGAGGTTTGGACATCTTGGTCTTAAAAAAAATTGGTTAGGACAACATGAGACGAGGGTAGTTGCAGCTTGATCTCCATTTAACCATGTGGCTACTATAATCTAAGTATAATCTAAGTGAAGGTCAATTTTGAGTCAAGTCTTATCCATATAGCCCTACCATACATCTTAGTTTTACTAGACGAGGACTCCTTCAGTAGTCTCTCAAGAGTTTTCCTTTATTCTTTGTCAATGTCATGTATTAATTAATGTAGAAAGGAAACACAACTGAGGGTGATAACTTTTGTTTGTACCAACCTGCCCTTAACCTGCTAAATGAATAATAAGCAGCCCATCTTGTGTCCTCGTGGTTCTATAAAATGCAGATCAATCCAACCTAAACTCAACGAAATCCAGAACTTCATTGACCAACTCAATCAGTTAACTATATATTTTGCTACATCATGACACTTGCAGTGAACGTTTACAGTACGCTTAGACATGAGACCTATCAAATGGATGGCAATTAGGGTGTTATTTGTTCAAACCCAGCCTGAATTCAACCTAAATAAATAAGATTGGACAAAGATTTTGTTAGACATGCTAAAGCCGGACTTCTATTTAAAGCTGTTGGGCTTTTAGGCCTAATTAAGTTTTTTATATTTTATATTTTATAAAATGAAGATTTAATTGTACATATTGAAAGAAGACTTAAAGATTAAAAATATAATAACATTTCATTTCAAAAATCAATTTTTAACCACTTAATTTTAACAGTCAATATCATCAAGTCCAACTTCATTTGTCAACTTGTGACTTTCAAGATCAAGTGACTAAAAATTGACTTTTAAATTGAAATTTAACAGATAGTAGATATTTGAATATACTTTAAATCTATTTGATTATATTTTCAATTTACATACCAACTTTAAAAAAATACCATAAGCAAAATAATCGAGCTTAATCGAATGGGCTCGGTCTTTGGCCTCCATAAGCTCATTGGGCTTCAATTGGGCTTGGGCTTTTTTTAGGGGAAGCTTGGCCTGAGCCCGATTCAAGAACAACCCTAGTAGCAATGGGTCTGTTGGATATGGCTTTCATTGAATATGCACTTCACAAAAAAATCACTTTAATTGAATTAGTCAAGCTGCACTTTAAGTTTTTGAAAATTTTAATTTATTTTTAAACTTAAACTTTGCAGTATTCAAAAGGCCAGCAATCCTCCTACGGGCACTTTGTTTATACAGACACGGGTTTTACCGTGATGCCCATTTTGGCGTTCACATGCTGTACCGAAAAAGTTTAGAATGTCATAAATCGGCTCACTAATCGAATTCCTTATTAGTTTTTGGCAAGCTGATTTAATGTTCACGGGTGATTCAAATAGCCGATTTTACTATTCACAGGTGATTCGGAGAGCCGATTTTACTGTTGACTAGTGATCTGGTGAGCCGATTTTACTCATGGCGAGCCTATTTCTGACATTCCTATTGTTTTACATTTTCGGTACAGTAGGTGAAAGGTAAAATGGATATCACGGTACAATCCTGTATCTGTATACACAAAGTGCCAGTGGGAGGATCGCTCACCCATTCAAAAATATGGTTTGACTATCAGATGATTTTTTTATTGGTCATATATTCAATGAAAGATCTTTCTAAGCGTATACATCATTAATCATTTAATCCCTTTGTAAGCTCAGTACCGAAGAGTGCGAGATAATATGATGTGCACCACCATCCTGTGTAAATAAATAGGCACAGGTGATCATCCCGTGCAAATAATAAACTCAGCTGAATCATCCTGTGCAAATAACAAACTCAATAATGGAATTTTAAGAATTTTAAAATTACAACTTCATTAATTCAATTAACATAATTTTTATGAGCCATAGTGTGAAAAAGGAAAAATCATTCCACATTCTAGTCATCACTTTCGTTTAACGACACCTACCAAATACTACACGACAATTCAATGCACCAATGATTTTTCTCAAAAATTCTATTGAGATATGCTATGTGTTGATAGATAGTGAATTAGTTTCACACATTTTAAAAATAAATTTTAGAGTCATGTTGTTGGGTACAATGTAAAGTGGAATATACGAGTATTTCTTTTATGAAATTTCATCTTTTTTATTTTAAATTTTAAAATATCAATGGCCCATAACCATCAAAATTTAAAGGCCGAGATTATATAGATTAGATCATTAATTGATAGTGAAATTTTATATACTTCATATCTATATAATTAACAATCAAATTAATTTAAAGTTGTAGAACCTAATACTCAAGAGCTAAAAGTGCATGGCACATGGGTTTCGCTCAAAGAAGAGGACCCAGATTCAGGGCTGGGTCCTCCAATGCAAGGAAATATAATCAAATCATACAATATTATTAAATACCGTAGAGGACAAGTGTATAAACTCGAAATAAGATATGAATTTATTTTCAGAAAAATAAGATAAAAATTAAATTAAAAAGATAAGTAAACAAATATGTAAAGAAATGACAGATCCTATTTAAAAGATTCGAGATAAAAAATTTGACTAAGATTTATTTAACTTTGCTGTAACATAAACTTTAAGGAAATTAACTTTTAAACACTAATTATTTAAAAGGAAAGCTTCAGCTTAGGTAAAATGAGACAGAATGAGATATTTATGAATTTCTTTATTTCTCAAACTTTTTTAAATGCTAACATTTTAAATTCATCAATCATCTTAAGAAAAAAAAAAAGGAAAATATTTAATTTAATATATAAAAGAAAAGAGTAACTAAGTGTTAAAATAGTTGAATAATTCGTGAATTATATGTTAAAAGTATAATATGTGTATCATAAAAAATAAATGTCTATAATTGCCATATTTGTGGAGAAAGTATATGAGGATGAGTTTTCCTAAAATTCAGTAAATATATAATCCAAGTATTAAGCGAGGGAATCGGCAACAATGAACCAGACTACTTAAGTGTGTATTAGAAAGTTACAAAACAATTTAAGTTGTTACTTTTTATAAAAGACTTTTAATCTATTATATATTTTTATATATGAGTAAAATGCATAAAAAATATATAAATAAGAGTCCCACGTTAATAATGGCTGATAATAAGAAACAAAATTCAATATAAAAAATAGTAAATTAAGGGAAATTACACTTTATAAAATTTTGACTAGTTAAAAATATTTATTCAATTATATATATCAAAATTCAATCTTAGTCAAACTCGATTAAATTTGTACATTTATTAATTATTAAATAAGTGTAAAATAAATTTAATGGCTGACAAAATTTAAGCAATCCTTGTTTGTTTTCTCAGAACTAGCGGACTCCAATACAGTTAGGTAAAATTAATATAGATATATTAAAATTAAATCTCACACTAATTCGATTCAATATTCATTGAATCTGAGAATCAATTAATTTTGGAATTATAATTTAATCAACAATAAAAAATTGCAAGACATAAAATTAAAGTCACCATGCGAAAATTAAAATCCAATTACTTAGATTAAATTTAATTCTAAAATACAAATTCAAATTAAATTCAAAGAACCCAAATAAGACTCACCTCACATAGAGACAAGCCTAGAACTTCAAATAAGCTCACTCAACTTAACCTCTTATAGTCATTAACCTCCCCTTCAATTTCTTAGCTTATTTTCAACTCAAGAAGGAAATTAAAAAAATCAAACTTTCACCGAGTCTAAGTCACTTGGGTTTACTCGTTTCTTCTTTCCTCCTCTCGTTCTTCTCCTCTTTTTCTTCTTCTTTTCTTTGCTCTCTACTTTCCTTCTTCTTCCTTCGTTCTCTTTGAGTCGTTCCATCTCCTTCTTCTTCTTTCATTCTTTCCTTCCTTCTCTCTGATTCTTGTCTTCCTTCCTTCTCATCCTTCTTTTTCCTTCGTTCTCTTAGATTCATTGCTCTCTGTTTCCTCTGTTCTTTCTCGAATTTTTCGACCGTGGATCGCAAGTCCTCGTCTAAATTAAACAACCTGTTTAGGGTAGAAACAGATTTTTCTGATTTTTTTTTTTTTCCTTTGAACGATTTTGAACCCACTTGAACCGGGAATATGACACTGGTCCGGTTCGATTTTTAAAACAAACAAGACATTACTGAACGCAAAGCAATAAAACTATCATGGCCGGCCCAACCACTAACTTTTGTCACACTTCCACTCACTTAACGCTTATTTAAATTTATTAAGTGAACCTTTTCAAATCTACTAAACTTTAATTATTTAAATAATATTAATTAACTTTAACTTTATAAGTTTTAAAATTATAGTTTAAAAGATCTAATAGGAATAGTTACTAAATTGAAGGCGTTCTCTCACATAGAAAGCTCGACAAACCTCACTTGAGATGCTCTATAATCCACATGAGCTAATTCTCCAGCAACCACAATTTAAGAAAAAAAAAAATTGATTCCTTAAAATAATAAATCATAAGATCTTCATATGATTCGTATTCTTATGAAAAAAAATAGTAATAATAATAATAAAGAAAATTACAAAATTGGAAACAGCCTAGTCAATGGTAACTCCTGTTTTCTATCTAGTTTCCTAAATTTTCCATCTCTTTCAAGTTTCAAGTACGGAAGAGATGGTTAAAAAATAATAATAATATTCATATTATTTTCGTGGTATGATATTGGTAAGAAAGTGAGAGGAAATTGATTAGATCTAGAAATTTAAATCTTTGAGCAGTTTCCGGACTTGTTCGAGAGTGACGAAAAGGACGATGGTGAAGGGACCCTGCCTTGAAATGGTGGGGATGAATCCCTTGTACAGGGCCATCGGCCCCTCCGATCGCACCGTCTTCACGGCGCAATCTAGAGCTCCGGCGTACGGAGCCTTGCCTCCGACGTCCACCTTCATGTTCATTACTCTAGTCTTTATAACGTCTACCGGATTGGAACCCACTGCAGCGACGAAGCCCGCCACGAAGCTGGCCGTGACATGGGTCCCAAGCCCATCTCTCATCCAACGCTTCTTCAGAATCGTCTCCTTCACCTGGTCATACGTGGCAAGCTGCGAAGCTGTCACGATCATGGCCCGGTTGACGGTCAGGGACGATCCACGCCACAGGCTCGTCACGCCCTCCTGCTTCGTCATCCGCCCGATCGCGTCCACAACGCTCCGGTAGTTCCGCCGCTGCTCCGGGGGGAGCCGTCCATCGGCCTGCATCCTGACCATGGCCACGGTCGGCAGGGTTCCCAACCGCCGCTCCGATACCACCCGCGATGAAACCGGCGCCAATTTTCTTGACGAGGGGGATGTCGCCGGAGTTGGGGTCAGTCCATTTATTCTTGAGGATATCGTAGAGGCCCATCCGGGTGGTGGAGTAGAGGGTCTGACGGAGGACGGTGGCGGAGACGCCAGAGAAGAGGGCCGAGACTCCCTCTGTCCGGACGATGCGAACGCCGACAGCGATCAGCCCCACGCGAGGAGGCAGGGGAATGTGGGTGGTGGCTGCCGCGGCGGAGGTGGTGGTAGTGTGGAAGGAGAGGGCGGGTCGGACTTGGGTTTGGATGGTTTGGGTGGGCACCGAGTTCTCCCCATGGAGTTGAAGCCTGACCTTGATCAGATCAAGAGGATGGGTGGAGCATCCCGCAATGATGGATGCTATGCCACCTTCAACAAATGCTTTTACACCCATTTTCTTTTAATTTCTTTCTATAATATGATCAATTGATGAAATGGGTGAGAAAATAGACAAGGATTAGAATAGAAGGGAGATGGTTTGGCTTGAATTTTTTCTTTTCCTTTTTCTTTCTACTTTGGTTAAGATTGTTCAGAAAGGAGGGAAATTGGAATGGAAGAGGAATGATGAGAAATATGCTGCTAGAAAAGAGGAAGAATGCGTTTGATGTGGCCTGAGGATCCAGATTAGTAGGGGAAGGAGTATAAATGGGGAGACAGGAGAGCGAGAGGGGAAAGGATTGGGTTGCTGGCGTAAATGCGTCCTTGGTGGTAGATGAGTTGGAGAGGGGACGGGAAGAAGAAGACACGGTTCGAGGGTCCCACTGGTCGGCATACTCTGATTGAAGGAACAGAACGGGTGACAGAGTCTGAGACCGGTTCTTGGCTCGACTGTGACGCCAAACGTCCTCTCTCTCAATACGCTCCCCCCTCAATTGGCCGTTATATAGCTTCTAGGGGGTTTTTTTTTTTTCTCTCTCACCGATATAAAATCATTAGTTATTCTATTTATATTGAAATAGTATAAAATGGGTTAAAAATAGATGAGATTATATAGAGTGTTAGTATTATATAGAGAGTTTCTTAAAAAATACAAATGTTTCAAATGAGAGAACTAAAATGGGACCGAAGGAGTATTTTTAAGAGATTTTTTATGAGAAATACTTCAAAAGTTATAAATTTGGATCAGTATCACTTTAAAAATTGAAATTGGGTTAGAGTGTCTCGTACGTCCAGTCAAACTTTTTTATACTCTCTATTTTATAGAGGATGTGCAGGTTCTAGATTTGCTAGCGTTGGCGCTAGATTTTTCTTTTATAAATATTATAGTCTAAAGAAAACATGAAAGTTATTGTGGTCTAGTGGTAAAGATTCTTATTTTTTATGTAAGTGGCCTGAGTTTAAATCTTGTTGATGATTATTTTCTTCATTTTCCCATCTTTTTATTTTTTTGAAAAAATAAGTAACAATTAAGAGGTTTTTATTTGTCCCAGCCCGACCTAAATAAATGGGCTTTAACAAAGATTTTTTATTCGACGGGTTGAGCTCAGGTTTTTAAGCCCATTTATTTTTTTAACCCCAAGCATAGTTAAGTATGAGGCCCATTTATTTTTTAAGCTCGACGTGCTTGGGTTTAAAAAATAAACGGGCTTAAAAATTTGAACCCAACCCTTTTATCAAAAAATCTTTATCGTAGCATGTTTATTTAGGTTGTGTCTTGGCTCGGACTTTTATTTAGAGTACATCGAGGTGTGTTGGGCTCGTACTTCACTGTACTTGACCTCAAAATTAAACAGGGCTTAAAAGCCCGATCTGTCGAACAAAAATATTTGTCCAAGCCTGTTTGTTTAGGTTGGGGTTGGGCTTGGGCTTTTACTTGAAGCCCAGTTCAGGCCCGTTGGGCTCACGCTTAATTATACTTGGGCTTAAAAAATAAACGAGCTTAAAGACCTGAACTTGACCCATCGAATAAAAAATCTTTGTCCAAGCCTATTTGTTTAGGTCGGGGCTAGGCTTGGGCTTTTACTCAAAGCCCATCGAGGCCCGTTGGGCTCGCACTTAATTGTACTTGGACTTAAAAAATATACAGACTTAAAAGCTCAAACCGACCCATCATCAAAGAATCTTTGTCCAAGCCCGTTTGTTAGGTCAGGGTTGGGCTTAGGCTTTTACTTAAACCCCGACGAGGCCCGTTTGGCTCGTACTTAATGGTACTTGGGCTTAAAAGCGTGAGCCTAAGCCGTCGAACAAAAAACTCTTTGTTCAAGCCCATTTATTTAGGTCGAGCTAAGAGAAATGAACACATCTTAATTATTATTCATTTTTTCAAAAAAATTAAAAGAGAGTAAAATGAAAAAAAAATCATCAATTGAAAGAGAAACAAGTATCTTTACTACTAGACTACAATAGCTTTCATGCGTCTTAAGATTATAAATAATATTTATAGAAGAAAAAAAAAATAGCACCCGCGCTAGTGCCGACATTGATAAAAATAGTGCCCGCACTGGTAAATATAGTGCCCTCCCTGGTAAATATAGTGCGCTCTTATATACCAGTGCGGGCAATCAAACTGTCATCCGTACAGTCCTCTGTGAAATGGGGATAATTTGGTCCTAGAAAAAATCTGACTAGGCGTACTAAGGCATCATGATCCAATTCCAAAGGCATATTGACCCAAATTCACAGCTTTTGAGGTATTTCCTGCCAAAAATCTTTTTTTTTTATTACGAGTGCATATTTGTTTGTATACTTTCTCAAAAAATTATATTTAAAAAATAAAATATGAATTTTTATATTTGTGTATGTAATTTATTTTCGATTTATAGTAATAATTTAAGGACAAAATGAATTTGATTTCCCATTAGAAAATGCCAAGTGTCTAAATTATTTTTAATCTCATAATAATTTTGCTAAACACACCTTTAAAATCTTATTCCAAAGAATCTTGAAAACTTAGATATTATATGTGCCTACCTTCATCTATTTATATAACATATTCATATGACTTGCTAAAGATTGAATCTAACGCCAATTATTAAATAGATTGATTACGACTCAAAAAAATTTAATTAAATTGATTTAACGTATCTCATTTATTAACTTAATTATAGTACATTCTCCACACTTAATATAGGCTTATCTATTGATTTATTCTTTATCAAAATTAAATAATTATCATAGTAGTCAACGATGCAGTTACGCTTTAAGTGCACCTCACACCACACACCTTATATAGAAGTGTACTTTTTCAAATTTCTTATTTGATGTTAAATTGTAAAAAAGAAGTTAAAAAATAGTTTCTCTTTTAAATATTAAAATATAGGTAGAAAATGCAGTTTCACATTTTTCAAATTAGGCATTAAAGTATACAGACCCAAAATACTTGTCTTATATGCATTTTGGACTTATCCGATAATTTATTTTCAGCTCCAAATCGCATTCTAACTTGATGTGAAGATAATATTCTTTTATAAAATTTGATTTGCCCAAATAATAAAATACTAATATTTAAAAAATAATATTTTATAAAATGATCTTTAAGAAAAAAAAAATTCTAAAATGGAACAAGTATTTTGGGAGGGAGGGAAGTAGTTTCTATCTGTTAACCTTAAAAAATAAAGAGAAATGAAGTATGAAAAGCTAGTGATCAATATAATAATAGAATATGAAACAGGGAAGAAACCTTCTTAAATTTAGTGGGTTCTTATAATTCTAGTGTTTTTTCTCTTTGGATTTAAGAAAATGAAATGCTAACAACAATAGAAAATGAAATGATTTTCCTAATATAAGAGTTACAACATGCAATTGCAATCAAAGAAGAAAAAGGAACAACGAAATGTAAGAAAGGGATGCCCTCTCAAAGTTCTCTTTGAAAGTTTGAAGTTAACACTTTTATTTCCAATAAGTAAATTAAATTTCAATTCAAAAATTAATTTTCAACTACTTCACTATAATGGTTGAAGACTTGAAGTTATCATCCAATGAATAACACCTGGTGATAATGAAGAACACATGATTTTTACCACTAAGATCAAATGATTAAACTAAATTTTAGTTTAAAACCTAATCTAATTGTAGGTCACCAAGTCTAATTTCATTTTTATGGTTGGCTTTTTTAGCGAGTCTAATATTTTTTCTCTTTTTTAAAAAGGGAAATAATCTATATAGGTGTAGTTCAACTAGGTTGCCTCCCGTCTCAGAAAGCAGGAGGTTGTAGGTTTGAGTTCCCATAACCTAACATTGGTGTGCCCTTAGAGTAGTAGACTCATCCTGTGGAGGATTTTAGGTTGGATATCCTGTGGTTTCACACACTATTTTTTTTTTTTTTAAAAAAGGGAAATAGCCAAGTGCAACCTACACAACAAATGACACCTATTATATACATGGACGAAAAGCATATTAGTAGTAAGATAAGATACATAAAAGAATTTAATCACAACAAATGAAAAAAAAAAACATATTAGCAGTAAGATAAGATATATAAAATAATTTAATCACAACAAAAAAAACAGTTAATGGAAGATTGAGGATTCAACTAGATTTTTGTTTATGTATATACTTTAGTTTGAGTTTCTATGATTAACTAGAGGTCTTAAGTTTGCCTTGTCCCACACTAATCTAACACATGATACTTGCGATGGTGTCGTGTATCTGTATTAATCTTACCTTAAAATATATATGGGAGTGAGGATACCTAATTATAAAAATAAAACAGTTTTAAAAAGGGTTGTCAAATGAATCTTTACTTTTCATTTAATCAATAACTGAGAGAATTTCATGAAAACATTGCTAAATATAGATATAATGATGGAATAGAGCTAATAAATTGAATTGATTTATCATGCTTTTGGCATGTTTATAATTTAAAGTACGTAAAATATATTATAAATTAGATAAAATAGTAAATTTAAAATTGAATTTTCTAAGTAGAAGGATTTGACTGATCTTGGCTAAAAAGTTGAAAACTCATATAAAGAAAAAAATTAAAAAATAAATTTTTTTATAAATGGATATAGTGAGTTAAAAATATTTGACCTCATCTCACCACACCAACAACCAAAGAAAAACAAAATTTTATCTAAAAATTGATAAAAATAAAAAAATATGATTTTTACATTGGATTTGATTAGCTATATAAATAAAAATAGAAAAACTCATGCAAAAGGATAAAAAATAAAAATGGATTTATTAATCAACTTGATAAATTTAAAAATTATGAGAGAATCATAACAAGGACACAATTTCTATGCAATTTAGAAAGAATAAAAAAAATATGGAAATTAAATTGTTGAGTTATCTAAGCTTTATTAAGATTTTTGTCAAATTTTAATATTTTGTCTTTAGAATGGATGTCACTAAATTTTGTGAATTCTTTTGTTTTCAAAAAAAGATTGTTGAACCATATTTTTGCAGTTGAAATTAAATTTTTTGATAAGATAATATAATTGAACTTTTAATAAATATTAATTAATTATCTTAATAATAGAATAAATTAGTAAATAACTATATGCGAGAGAAGAAAGAAAACAAGTAGCAGCGACCATTGTCACAGATACCGTTCTCAGGATATTAACGGCGATTGGTAATATCGGAATATTTTTAAACTTTCAGATTTTTATTGAAAAATTAATGGAAAAATCTCGTAGAAAATATAATATGTAAAAATAATAAAATATAATAAATGAAGATATAAATAAAATAAAACATTAATAAAGAATTAACCGGTAATTTATCGAGATATTATCGCGATATATCATTTGTTGGCTTTTAAACACAATTTTATCAAGAATTTACTTAAAATTTATCAAAATGCCGATAAATCGCAAAATATTTTATTTATAAAAATATAATAAATATTTATGACATTGACGGCGACCAAACATATAAAATGCAAGTTGGCTGCCATTCGCTTCCTTCACTAAGTCGTATTTCTCATCTAAACACTTGAAAATTAGCTTCTCTTTCCGTTAGACGGAACATGTGGATCGTTCCTGACTATGTCCGTGACTGGCCGGTTCCACTAACTTAGTCATCTTAATTCTTTACTGACAAGCCAGTACGGCCATGTGATTTTACAGTCCTGTACAAATTTTTAAGATGGACCTTTTATATACTCAAAAAAATAAAATTATATATTTTTTTTACAAAGTGTGAAATATCTAAATAAAATATCATAATCAAATTTATAATAAAGTATTATTTAAAATTTATTCTTATATGATTTTGAGATCCAAAATTACTAATTAAATTATTATATTCAAGTTTCTTTAATATTTATTTTTCAATAGATAAGATAGTTAATCCATTCAATCATTCTTATGACATTTTATACCGAAGATAAGATTTTATCAGTTTTAACTTTTGAAAAACTTCTTTCGTAACTAGTATAATCAACATTATTCTATAAGCAATTTATGCATTTGAAAATAACAATTCATTCTTTTTATATAATTTAACAATTCAATTATTTCTTTTACTTCTTTTGGTACTGCATGTTTTATCATATTCGAGTGTGACACTTATACAAATTCTTCATTTGAAACGAAGATATTATTATTATTTTAATTTTTCAAATTTTCTGAATTTTTAAAAAACTTAAAAATTATCTTAATTATAATGATTTATACTTGTATATTACATCTAATAAAATCTACATTGATCAAATAAATAAAGCTATGCTTTTTATCTCTTCAAATTTTAAAAACCTTAAATTATTTTTAATTCAAAATTATCAACTCAATATAGATTTCTCTTTCGCTCTATTCAGATGATACATATATTTTAAAAGATTCTTTATTAATTAATTTTTTTTATTTTTATTATTAAACTCAATAAAATGAGGATTATAATAATTATTATTATGATTGTTACTATCATTCTTTTAATTTTTTAAGAAACCCACATTTTAAATTGAGTAGAAAAATATTATATTTCCAATGATTTCAAGTGGTATTAATTTTCATTATTATTATTGAATAACTCGATAAAAATAATAATTATAATTATACATGCACATCCAAGATTTGAACCCAAGCCACCTATTGAAAGAGTAAGCATCCTAATCAAGTTAGGACAACAATGAATTTGTGATTTTAAATGCATTATTAACTATTTTACATATAATAAAGGACATTATGTATCTGGGAGCCCTAGGTGATCACCTACTTCTCTTATAGTTAAGGCTGGCCTGACAAGTTAGACTAAGGATCTAAACTTAGTCATCTTAATTATTAGTCACACGTGGATGGTTCTCTTCCTCACTTCGACTTTGTCAACCTTTCGTTGTTTGATCGATTGCAACGCATTCCTACCTTTGAATTGAAGAAATCGATTGAAATGGCATAACCGTAATATTCACAACCTCATAAAACATTTTCTTTAAGGGGTCAAGTTAAATATTAACGTTCTTTACAAATTTATGTATATACTTAATTTGATCAGATTAATTAAAAATATAATATTAAAATCTAACTCTATATTCTAAAATATAATCAATTCATCTAAGTTGAATTCATAATTTAGACCTTAGTTGTCAATTCTATCTTATTTGTGTTCAGGGGTGCAAAATTCGGTATCAGCTGATATATAGGTTGATACGATATATCGACCGATATTATTCTGTCTCCCTTTTTTTTTAAAAAAAAGGTCGATATCAGCTGATATTATACGGCCGTGATATTGGCGTATCGGCCGATATAATGTGGTTTCAAAACTGTATCATATTATCCAATACAATATGTATCGACCGATATTTGCACATGTTTATGTCTCTAAGTCTATCTTATTTTTTGATTCGATTGTTTTGCTTCTTTGGCTTAGATTGTGGGTCCTTTCACCCCTTTTTTTCTCTGCCCTGGGTTAGTGGTTTCATTCTTTTCCCCTGGCCTAGGGTGTGGGTAGCCCATTGATTGTGGGTCCTATCTGGCCCGGGCTTTTGGACTTGTTATATCTTTCCGGTGAATAAATTCTTACCCTTCATTAAAAAAAAATTCTTATTTCCAAAAAAACCGAGTAAAGCACTTATAATTTTGATATTGACTTTTGTTTTAGTGCATTTTGGACTGTTTCATTTGATTCTGACAAGAGCATGCTCATTCTAGACGGAATGAGTGAAACTGGCCCATTTCAGCCTTAGTGGTGTTGCTCTAATGATTTCATTTTTTTTTTTTTAAATTTTCATCAAGCGCATCTAAAATTCAATGATATGGTTTAAAAGTATACTTGATGTATTAAAGTGAATCAAATTTTATCCTAAAATTCATTTTTTAGTCACTTAATCATAATAGTCGAAATGTTATTGAATTTTTTTTAAGGTCACCTAATAAATTTAACCACTAAGAGTAAGTGAAAATTGAATTTAAAATTTAATCTATTTGTTGTTCCACTCAAGTATACTTTCAATTCATATAGTTGGGATTTTATTGATCCGATGAAGATCGCAAAAAAATTGAAATAGACCAAGATGTGACCATGCGTTCTTTGTTTTGACTTTTGATTTTGAATAATATAAGAATTCAGATCTATTTATTGGTGTTTCTTGGATTTTTGTAGCTAATTGAATTTTTATTTAATTTGAAAATAAAATTCATGCATCCTTAAATTAGAACTTGATAATCACCCTATGAAATAATTAATTGATTGCTTATTTTATATTTTTATGTCGTCTTTTAAAAATGAAACAATAAAACAGTGAAAAGGCCTGAACATTCTGCTATAGAGACAAAATTGAAATGGATTTAAAAAAAGATATGACAACTATGATGTAGACTTCTTATATATTTGGATTTTAAACCAACAAATACTCAAAATCACTCTCACCTATTGCCAAAAAACAAAAATATGCCTGGATTTTGATCAACTCATACAAAAAAACTTAGATAGTTGCTATTTTTTTTCTTAATGTTTATTATTAATTTTTTTAAAGAGAGAGGGGTTCATGATTGCACCTAGAACGAGGAAAATTAGCATTTTTATACCAAGAATTTTCTAATGCAACTAGCAGTATGAGACTTTTTTTCCTCCACACTATAGGCCCCTTATGGAGCGGAGTGTTACAATCTATTTCCTTTAAAGTAAGAGCCGAGTTGAACCATGCTCTGATACTATTTGTAACGATTCGTCCCGCTAGCACAATATTGTCCACTGTGGGCTTACACACGGGCCCGCACGACTTTGCTTTAGCGATTCATCCACTGTTGCTTCCAAAAAACCTTATGCTAGAAGAAAGAAGGACTACCATTTATATACCAGTAAATTTCTAATGTAACTAGAAATATAAGACTTTTTCTCCTCTATACTATAGACCCTTTCTGATGGAGGATATTACAAATTCTTCATTTCACTAAAGTAAGTTTGGTCACATACTATAGAATCAATCTCTACTTTTAATGGGAGATGCTTCAATACATTTTCTATTTACAATGAAAAGGGCACCAGCAATGTTCATTATCATAATTTTGATAGCTAAATACATTTTGGTTTCTATCATAAAGAGTCTTTAAATGGATTGAGATCGGTATGAATCAAGTTGGATCAACTAGTTAATAAATGATTCAAAATGGGTCTATTCATTTAAGCTTTATTAAATATTTGAATTTGATTAATCTATATAATTAATGAGTTAAATTGATCCATCTAATTATTGGAGTTGGGCTAGCCCAATGGCTCGGCCTAACAATTTTAAGCTTGGATGGATGAACTCGAATCAGTATTCATGTAGATGTAGCCAGGGGTCAAAAAACGCCTTGGCAGATATTTCGGAGATATGCAAATATCGGCCGCAATATCGGCCGATAAGTTTCTCTCTCTCCGATATCGGCATTTCTCTCTCCTCCGGTATTCAAAACCGTGATGAATCGTAAAAACTGTAAAAAATCGTGAAAAACCGCAAAAAACAGTGGAAACCTGTGGAAAACCGTATCGGAAAACCATGAAGAACCGTGAAAAACGGTATCGATTTTTTTTTTTAAAAATAAAATAAATTTTAAATACTGATATTTATGTATATCAGCCAATATGGTGACCGATATTGCGGACCGAATATCGGCCATATCGGCCGATAATCGTTTTGTACAGCCGATACGATATGTATCGGCCGATATCGTTCGGTCTTAAAAAACCGATACATATCAGCCGATACGATATGTATCGGCCGATATTTCGACCCTTGATGTAGCTATAAAATTGCCCAATCCAGATGCAATACACACAAGTAGTAAGGAGAAAAGTCTTAATGCAATTAATAGTCAGTTGCTCTGAAACAACACTACTTGTATCTAGTCGTTTTAAGGCCTTCAACCCCAACAAATGTCATTATCTGATTGAACAAAAGTCTTAATATAATTAACTAAGTACTTACTGACTTTCTCAAAATAAATCTTTTTAAAGGGTAGCGATCCTACTACGAGAGATATGTATAACCAGAGACAGGAGAATGAGTGAATTTTCGATTTTACTTTTCGCATGAACAATAAAATCAAACATTTTGCATGAGCTGTAAAATTTCGGCTAGCCGATTTGCTATTCATGTGAATTTCTGGGAGTCGATTTACTGTTCATGTGAATTTTGGCCAGCCGATTTACTGTTCAAGCGAAGGATTGGTGAGCCGATTTTACTGTTCATGTGAATTTCGATGAGCAGATTTATTGTCCGAGCGAAGGGTTGGTGAGCCAATTTTACTCTTCATGCGAAGGGTAAAATCGAAAATGCACTAATTCCTGTGTTTAGTTAGACAAAAAGCCCGTGGGAGGATCGCTACCCATTTTTTAATAACCAAAGTGTTTAAATTTTTTAGAGCATTCGACTAATCATCTGAGCATGTACAAGCCTCTCTACTCACATATATTGATAATTCTACAAGGAGTGGCTCGTTGGGGTGGAGTGAGAATGGAACTTAGGACTCTCGCTCTTGGAGAGGGTTCTTGACATCACTCCAATCCTTTTGGACAAATAAATACTTTTTAGAAAGATCTTAACTATCTTTTCTATCACTTGTTAATACACCTATATTTACAAAGATTATATTTAATCAAAATTAAATCCAACTGTCCACAACAAATAAAAATCATTTTTAGCCATTGGAGCCCCTTCTAAAAGCTCTAAAGAGATAAAGTTACCCCTCATTAGCCACTAAATCACTGAATTAGCCACTCACTTATCTATACATGGCTCTATAAATATACATATTTCTGAATATAAATCCTCTAGTATCGTAGCATTAAATAATTTACAGCGCAAACAATCATCATCTGACATGTATCATGGTCATTGTAAAAGATTGTAACAACTTCTACATGGTTAAAATGGTCATTGTAAAAGATTGTAGCTACTTCTACATGGTTGAAATGACCAATTTACTCTGGAATTGATATGTGTTGTGGTAATTTATTAGTGCCACGATAATTTTTTTATAAGAGATCTCATTTTTACCAGTCTCACTAAAGTTATACTTCAAGTATTGTGTTAGTTTCACTAATTCTTAAATTATTTATCTCAAATGTTCACCTCCAGAATTTCATGGATACCCGTGATTTATAAGAAACTACATGTATCCAGAGTTTTATCCAATGCCTTCATACTCGAGAAGAAGTGAAGGTCTTGAATTTCTTCGTCATTAAAAAAACTAGACTTCCTAGATACATATTTCTTCTCTAACATTATTTCCAAAGATAAAAAATTCTAAACTGGAGGCAAAAATAAACTTTAAAATTATTATTGGATTAAGTTTGAATTTGAAAAAAAAAACTGAATTTAGATTATTTAGGAAAAATAAACTTTAGATTATTTAATAAAAAAACTCAATTTATTCAAAATAATACTTAATTGACCCATTTATTCAGAAGTGGTGAGATTCTTGGTACTTGGTAGGTCCAGGTAATGATAGAAATCTAATACAGAAAATAAGCTTACAACATTCTATTGTTGTTGTCCTTATGGCATAAATTCAATTTTACATGAGATTGACTACCAGTGGTAACCTTTTTCCTTTTTTTTTTTTTAAATGTTAGTGACTTATGCGCCATTTTCTTAATGAGTTAATGTTTGTCGATAAATGCAATAGAGTAGTTGTTATTTTCATAAAAATAGTATTATAGACATATGAAAAGTTTAAAATTTTTAGTCAAAGGACTACCAAAATTGAAAATATTTTATAGTGAAGAGTAATATGAGGGATGTCACAATTGACATGTTTAATGAGGGAAAAAAAAATCAATTGAAAAGGTTAATTTAATTACAAAATTTCAAGTTGAGCAATTCAATAATTTTTTTTAATTTAATTAATTTCTTAACTTGATAGAATTTTAAATAAAATTTAAATTTCAAATTTTCAAACTCTGGTTTAGAATAAAATCTGATTAACAAAAATTAATTATAGCACTTAGGGCCATATGATAGGTGACAAACGAGCCTTTATCGGGCTGCAGACGGTCTGATAGCCCAATTGGGCCGGGGCAGATCCATGGCTATTCGGACCCTGAATTATCGGGCCGGGCTGTGGACTGTCCAATTATACTATCGGGTCGGGTCGAATCCTAGCAACCAGGCAGGGCTGGACCTGAGTCCGTTTACAGGCCTAAATACCACCAATAAAGTTTATATTGAATGCAAGTGCATGAGATTTAAACCACTCTAAACATCATTAAATTTAAATCTAATATAATTAATCTTCATCCAAATTAAGATAGAATATCAAATACAAACAACTATCCAATAATTTAAAAATAAAATTTATGATAATTTAATGAATTCCAATATCACTCATAAAACCATAAAATCATTAATGGGTATTTGTGTGTCCATTTGAGTGTTGTGATAGAGAGAGAAAGAGAGAAATAATGAGCATGACTATTTTAAGAAAGC
This sequence comes from Chimonanthus salicifolius, assembly GCA_013350335.1. Classification (NCBI taxonomy): domain Eukaryota; kingdom Viridiplantae; phylum Streptophyta; class Magnoliopsida; order Laurales; family Calycanthaceae; genus Chimonanthus; species Chimonanthus salicifolius. Next base: position 29,730,645 of record CM023542.1, read on the forward strand.
AATGTAGTAGATTTAATTATTAATTTTCTTTTATTATCGTTTGACTTAATATTAATTAAGAGTCTTTTGAGGGATGATTTTAAGAGAAAAACAATCTCATCAATTAGTCAAGAGTTTCTTTTTATTCTCACTTTACTTTAATTGCTACCTAATGTTTTGGAGACCAATGTAAGAAATTTTCATACTTTCTTTTGAATTCTTTTGGGATCAAGCCTAGCATCTTGCAGTTCTCAATTGGCAGCCGCCACCTTATTCAACTCTCACACTTATGGTTGAAATTCATATTAGGCATCATTTTAATAAATTTAATTTAATGTATATAAAAAATTATTGAGTTTGACTCGATTTGACTCGATTCAAATTATTATCTCAAATTATTTAACTCGACACAATTCGAATTGTTAGTCAGACAACCCAACCCGTTTTAGCTCAAATTTGAAAAAAAAAATTAACAGCTTTTTTATATTTTTTGAAATTTAAGTTGGATCGAATCAATTTAAGTTTGGTAAAGTTGATTTTAGATTTCTAAGTCCAGTCTAATTCAAATTTTGTATTGATTTTTTTTCAACAACGCATAATCCAACCCACTATTTTCTTTCAAATCAAATCAAATTATACGAGCTAGATAAAAACCTTATCCAAATTTCACCAGTAGTAAAAGGAGAAAACTGTCGGTCACTTTCTATCTCCTCTCTCTCTCGTCACCAAAATGGTCCTCTCTCTCATCACAAAAGTCGTTTATGGTGTTGTCTAATCACAAAACTAGTGTAAAGTCTTGTCTAATCACAAAAAGTAGTGTGAAGTGTTTGATAAAATTTAATAATGGGTCTATTTTTCTTTTTTATTAGTTATTTTAATTTTTATAAACAAAAAGAAAAAATGACTATTAAGAAATATTCTTAAAAATAGAATGTAAAAGTAACTTCATTGAAAACTTTTTAATGAAATTTTATATGTGTAATATAGAAATAACATCTAACAATCTAAATTAATAGCAATTAAAAAAAGTATAGATTATTAAGAGTTTAACTGGCTTTTTTTCAATTTATACGTAAAAAATCGTAGAATACGTTTCTATATGGTTGAACCTAATACCTCTAAGATATAATAAAGTTAAGCCATGAAAACTCAAATCCACAACTTTAATATCTAAGTCAAAATGAATCGCCATTGCTTAATACGAATAATCAGCCTTTTTTTTTCTTCTCCTTTCACTTCTTTTAGCTATTTGCTTAGTTTTCAATTAAAACGATACACAAGTACTAAGCAATTGCCTTGGAAAATAAAATCTCAATGGGCAATGATAAAAATTACTAATGGTACTAACAGTTTAAATTTGATAGCCACTGGACAAGTATATAGATAGTTAGGAGCTTTAATACTCGAATTTAAATTGAAGAAAAACCTACTACAAGATAAAATGATAAATAACTTAAAAATTAGACATGATTATTTAGTATAAAAAACAGGCCTTTACTTTTTTTTTTCCTTTTACTATTAGTTATTTATTTATTTTCCAATTAGAAAGATGAACAAGTATAAAATAACCAAATGGTCTTTTATGAAAAATTAAGTTGCTTCTTGTTAAAAAAAATAATAAAAAAAAAGATTTAGGTGATACCTCTTTTGTAATTAGTATTAAGATCTTCAATGATTGATTTTAAGGAGTATTGAATATTGAGATTTTTCACAAAAAACCTTTTTAAATATATATATTTTTTTCATTATTTAACAAGATAGGAAGTAAAGGCATTCCAGCATTGATAGTCAAGCTCAGGGATAATAATCTCAACCGATAACGATATTTTCACCTCTCATCAAGCTTGTACTTTTCTAAGTCTTAACTTTGTTTTGAGATTAGTTGATAGATTTTAAAGTGATCTAGGATTTAGAGTATTGTAGAACAACAAGACCTTGATCTAATCTACATGCGCACATATAGGAATATAGGAGATTTGATTGCTTGGCGTTAATTGTACATATAAATGTCATTTACATAGGTTTCCCCGACATAAAAGAAGTCAAATTAAGCATTGTTTTTTTTATTGCTTGTGGAGCAATCTTGTAAAAAGGTGTCGAACAGCCTGTTAGTCTCTGCTTCCATATAATGTAAGCAGGGTACATGACATGATAGGAGGCAACTTCTCAAGCCATTTGTTTCTATTATTATATATCTTATTTCAAAGCCACTAAGAATTTAAGTGACACTATTTTCTTGAAAAAATTAATTTTATATTAGAAAACTACATAAAATTAATGACAAATGATTACTAAGATTGGTTTTTATTTTTTTATTGTTTGACATTTTCCCTTCTTTTTTTTTTTTTACAAATTTTAAAAGTTTTGACTTCATAACTTTGACATATCATTATTATATGAAAATCACCGTTTTCTAAAGATACAGATTCATAATATATTTTTTATTTTCTTAAAAAATAAAAAAAAAAAAGAAACGTAGAGAGAATAGGTAACAGTGACAAAACGACACAAACTTGGGGGCTTGAAATGAGAGATTAACTTACCTAGTGAAAGTAGGTATAAGAGTTTCAATTTGAAAAAAAAAACTGTACCTCCAAACCAAGCATTTGAGTTTTCATTGAAGGAGATACAAACCTTCTAGCTGGAGATGACTTTAGGAAAAGGAGATGGTCTTTCCGTTTTCCTTTATGAAAAAAAATGGGACAAGAGGTTAGAGCGATGGTAAGTGAGAAGTATCGGCACAGAAATCTCAGAAACCCTAAACGCAGTACATTGGTGAGAGTCCTAAACTCTGAGAGCAGTGCAAGTAGAGCCCTACAGCCCATTGGTCACATTGAAAGACCCTAGGCGGCGGCCTAGTTGGCCTAAAGGCAAGGTTAGCCCTGTGGGCAAGGAGGGGTAGAGAGGCAAGATAAAAGCACGAGGGACAAGAGAGGGAAGCAATGATCCAATCGCTTCCTTTTTTTATGACCAAGGTGTCTAGGCATCTCACCTGTATTGGAACAAGGGATAATTTTAACTTGATTAGTCTTTGGAGCATGTGCAAGCCTTCCAATCCCACACACCAAGTAAACAACTATACAGAGTGGCATGTAGGAGTTGAACATGAATCGAACTCATGACCCTATTTTCTGAGGCGGGCGTCTTGACTGTCAGGCCAACACTTTGGAGTTTCCCGTTGCTTCCTTTTTTGTTTAGAGAGAGAGAGAGAAAGATATATGCAGCTGAATTTGGTGGGTGAGAAATTGCGAGGTGTGCATGGATTGGATACTAAATGATATGAACCCAAGAAAAAAAACATAGGGACAACAATTTCAAACCAAGAAGACCGTAACAAATAAAGTTTTTGGGTTTCAACCTAAGGAGAAACCAAACTTCCTATGAAGTAAATTTTGGAGAAAATTCTCTCAAAATATTCATTAATGAATCTTATCCAAATATAATATGCATGATACAACTTAAAACTGCCTTTATTTCAGTAATATTATTCTCAAACAAAATAGCTAAAATTAACAGACAGCAGATCGTATCTTATATGCGATGTTGCCAATCTTCTCACCATCCGGCAGTGCTATCAGGATGCTATGCATTTCCCCAAGCACAAGGTCAGAAAATCATGTTTATAAAAATAGCTGTGAAACCCTCAGAGGTTAGCTTGGTGGCCAATTCCCACCTTGTTTGTGAGAGGTCTTGGGATCAAGGCCCCTCAACACAAAAAGGGCCACTCCCCTTAGTTTTGTACACGGTGTGTGCAGACTGAGAGGTTAGACATGTCTCAAGGATTAGTCAGGTGGGACACTTGGATACTTTCGTCTTCAAAAAGAAAATAGCCATGGGATATCAGCCAATTTAGGACAATGATGAAAACAAGGTCAATACATTTAGAGAAATTGGAAAACCCCTAAATATACTTATATGGTAGATATATAAGATTTTAAATACCATTCGGACAGAGAAAAGAACCAGTTCATCATTATCTGTACCCAAACATGTCAGCTGACATATAAAACCATGCATATAACTAGGAATACTCGCAATTTTTTATCATGAATAGTAGATAATATATTAGCAGACTTCATTTCACCATCACATTATCCAAATAACCGTTACTATTCGAAAGAGTGCATCAACCACATATAGAAGCAACAGCTTGACCCAGGCTCAAAGATTTTTCCAACTCTAGTGAGTGATCTTTACCAACTCTAGTGAGTGGTTACTGAAGACTAAGTACTTCGATCTCAAAAACCAAAACTGAGTTTGGCTGTATTCCCCATGCTGGAAATCCACTGGGACCATAGGCATAATCAGGGGTGCACTGCAAAGTCACAAGCAGGAAAAATATTAGAAATAGAACTAGAATAAATGAAGTATCTCAATTCATTTTGTTCTTTTGGCGTATGGCTTAAAATAATAAATCATTCTTACATTAGCAACAAGTGAGAAACAACAGAAAACTGACAGAAGGATTCTTTTAAAATTAAAACAGTGTACAAATCATAAATTAAAAATTAAAATTTAAAAGAATTTCAAGGGATCTCCAAGTCAGAACAGTTCCCTGCTTGGAAGGAATACATTGGCATAGGCAAAGTGGGGTGGGTGGGAAGGTCTTATCTTGGGAGTTCTTTGTTGTTTGGCTAGGCTTCTATGGTCTCGTCTGGGCGTTCTCCTTTTCCTTTCGACTTGTATTGTACACTTCTGGTGCTTTTTTAATAAACTTTCATAATAATTTCAAAAGAAATTTAATAATAACAATAATTACAAGCTTGGAACCAACAAGATCCACTTCAATATTGATCCTGTAAACGTCAATTTTGACAAAGATATCACTGGTCTCCATCAAAATATCAGACAATTGAAAGTTGAAACAGATGCATTTCTTCCTTCCCTTTTGGAGGTTTTAGTCTTTGGTTTAATACATTTTGGAGTATATAAGAATTTCTCTATATATATTTGAACTGGTAACTTTGTTAAATGGGTAAAAGAACTCAAGAATTGCAGGAAGGGAGAATACAACGGGGAGAACAAAAACAGGGAGAAAACTCCAGAACAACCAAATACAAGCCAAGGAGCCCAAAAACAAGGCCTAAATGAAGAAACTCAAAAAATGCTATAATAAAAACAAATCATCGCAAACACTACGGATACATCAAGTCAATAAACTCCTTCCAGGCTCTGGAAATTTCTGCAATGGAGAAATCCTGTAACTCCAGTAAAGTAGAGCCCAGTCTGCAGATTTTGATTTTACTCTTCCACTAAACATCAGACGGTACTCTTCTTTGTTCCTGAAGGCCCTATTTTTTCGCTCCCACCATATGCTCCAAATAGTGATGAAAAGGGCGAACTGCTTTATGATTATGATTAAGTGAGATCATTTTCTTATTCAATGGAATTTGATGAGGAAGTGATTTCTGCTTCTCTAGTTTGGTTGGTTTTGAATGATGCATTCATTTATTTATATTAGTTGTCAAAAGTACTGCATTTAGGAGTGGATTCTTTTAGAAGTATCACCTAAAGATGCATATATCCTAAGTTAAGGAAATGCAGAAGCATCATTATTATTATAACCATGATTGTATAAGTGTGCATCATATCTCACTAGCTGTCCAAAAGTAATCTCGTACTTGCATGTTATGAGGTCCTGAACATTAGCAAAAGTATCTTATATTTTTGTTTATTTCTTAAATGAGATAGAGATCCTGTTGACAAAAATGATGACAAGAAAGCAATGATAATGGTTTAAATAATAAAAAACAGAAACTGGGAATAAAGTGGAGAATAGTTCTAGAAACATAAGAACACACTTTTTTCAAGCCATATAGGACTACAGGACAAGAATGAGACTTGTGACAACTTCAGTGTTTACTCTAGGATTTCAAAATGCATACATGTCCTTTAAATCCCCAAAGCCACTCAAGTTTCTTTCTTACCTCTACAACTACAAAATAACTGCCCACCCCTGAGGTCACCCATATCTTCCTCTTGCTTTCATTCATTTAATTTTTATATTTAGTTAATGCATCTTTGGCATGCTTCCGCGGAACACCTTGTGAAAAAATGGAAAACCATTTCCACATTGAATTTGTTGTCATTGTTATGTGCAAACCTTTTCTACAAAAAATCATCTCTGCAGCTAGGTCATTTTCCATAAGAATTGTGGAAAATGAATTCCTGGGAGAGGGATTGAAAAATAATTTCCACAAATTCTAAATTCAAGGCCTATGATCCAACCCAACCAAACAAATTATATATGATATAGGACTTCACATGATCTAGATTAGATCAAGGCTCGAGTAATGACAAAACTTGACCTAATTGCACTCCTTATCACATAATATTAGTATTTTTAAGTAAATATAGGTTACCTTACTCATAATCATCAAAGCCACTAACCCCATCTATCTAGGGCCATCTATCTAGGTTCGACTTTTTGAGTTCATCTCTTCTATTCTATCCTGTCAAAAGCCAAATCTTCCATTAACGTCCATCATATCTTTCTTTATCCTTTCCAACTAAGTTTTAAAAGTCCACCCCTCCTTGTACCTTCTGCTTGCATCCCTTCAATTTTCCTCACCAGGTTTGTTTCTATTCTCCTACAATACATGCCCAAACCACCTTAAACAGCTTTCTCTTAATTTCTCATCTATTGGGGCTACTCTATTTCTCGCTACTCTACTCATCCATCTTATAACATGTATTTCAGTAAACATTATCTCATCTACTTGTTTTTATTTTAATCACCCAATCCATCAAGCATGGCAAGCCTAATGGTCTCTCATAGAAACTCCCATTTGATCTACATAGTACCCTTTCATCACAAAGTACTCCGTTGGCTTGCCTACATTTAGCCACCCGACTCTTCCTATTGGCTATATTTGGATCTATTTCTTCATTTGGTTCAACCAAGACATTCCCAATCTTAATTGATTCATTTTCTATACTCTCTAAACCACTAAAATGACATTCCTATCCGTCTTTATTCCACTTTCACCCCATTCATCTTCTTTCCTCCATCTTTCCAAATTTCTCGGTCAATTTATTATTATTATTACTACTACCATCATCATATCATCTAGAATTAGGGGAAATCGAGTTATATCTTACACTTCACCTACCTGACAATTGAAATAAAAATCATTTATAAATCATTGTGAAAATCCTTTGTTGTACCAAAGGATACAAATTGATAACCTAGAATACGAAATCTATAAATTTCATTTCTATGGAAAAAAGAATCATCAAGAAAATCAATTTCTAAAGAAAATAATTGTGCACAAACATACCCTAACAAGAAAATATATGTGCACAATAGAAAAATTTACAATAAGGGGCATTATATATTTTACAGAGAAATAATATGCTATCATGCATCCTATACTACATTCATGTCCAAAATCCCAAAATTGAAACCAACCCCCCACCACCACCACAAAGAAACAGTTAGAAAAATAACTCTTCCAGAGATCTTTTCAAATGTTACCAATATTCTCCCTTTTTTTGTTTTACTTTCTCCAATTTAAGCCAAGATAAAGGAATTTCAACAAAAGCTTCCCCTTATAAAGATGCCTCTTCAATTAATGAAAAAACCCCGACAAAACCTAAATTTTTTGCACATTTAATAGAACAAAACAATTTTACAAATATGTATTTACAAACAATTGCTGATCAAACAAATAGGATAGAAGAAAAAAAATTCAAATTATAGAACCAACAGTTCAACAACAAAAGGAAATTAAAAGAGAAAAAGAACCTATAGTAATAGAACAAGGTTTTAGTAAATCTGTAAAACTAGATCCAAACATTATCCTTAAAAAAGAACCTATAAAACTAAACACTAGTGATGACGAGTTAATTTCACAATTAAAGAAAAAATTAAAAATTTTAAATGATAAACCAAGTATAAGCATGGTGAAATTAGAAGAAGAAGAAGAAAGTGAAGAAAATCCTGAAATATATAGATTAAAATATAAACAAATAGATAAAAACACAACTAGACCTCCTTATTTAAAAATAGAAAAACCTCAAACAATTACCCCCAATTCATTTGATGGAAGTAGTATATATGAATGGAATATAGATGGTGTATTTATAAATAAAAAAATTCAAGTAACTCAAAAAACGCAAATGTATGCAAACATTCTAAGAGAAAACCACAATTTAAAATTTCACATCTGTGATTTAATTATATTTGGTTTTACTGGACAACTATATGACTGGTGGATTAACTATTTAACAACTGAACAAACAGATTTAATTACTGATGCTAAAAAATGAAATACAGATGGAGATCTTGTTTTAGATGTTATGGGAAATCCAATAAATGACAGTGTAGAATGTTTGATAACAAATATCTCAAAACATTTTATAGGAAGATACCCAAAATTTGAACAAAAAATAAAAGACTATTTACATAATCTAAGATGTAGATCAATGTCACAATTCTCAGAATATAATGACTACTTCATGAATTCTGTCTATAAAATAAACGATTCTCAAAATGTACATTGGCGAGAAAAATATATTACTGGATTACCACCCTTATTTGGTAAAAAGGTAAAAGAAAGATTAAACACAAATGATAATGGAGAAATTAATTATACTCAATACACATTTGCTGAACTACATCAAATAATAAATCATGTAGGTTTAGAAATATGTAATAATTTAAAATTAGAAAAGAAAATTAAAACTGAACAATATTTCAATAAAAGAGAAATGGGTGATTTTTGTGATCAGTTTGATCCCTTCAAAACTATAAAAAGAAAAACGTCAAAATTAAAATATAAAAACCCAAGATATGAACAAGAACATGTTCCAAGAGAAATAAACAAAAATACATAAGAAATTAAAAAAAACCCCAAAATTATAGTAAAAAAACTATTTAAAAAATATGATAAACCAGAATCAAGTCAGAAAAAACCAAGTCCAAATGATACATGTTTTAAATGTGGTAAAAAAGGCCACTTTGCAAACAAATGTTATAAAAATAAAAATTATAAAAAAGGAATAAAAACTATTCTAGAAAAACTAAATGAATTAAATTTATCAACAAATGAAAGTGAAAATGAATCAAAATATTCTAAACAAACAAGTGAATCTGAAAGTAAAAATAATTTAATAAATAAATTAATAAAGAACCTTTTGATTTAATTGAGTCTTGAAATTGTAATTAATAAAGAACTTGATTAGTTCAAGGAAGAAGCAGATGATCAAATCCCAATAAGATACAGTCTCAAGTATAAGGCCGAGAGAGAGAGAGAGAGAGAGAGAGAGAGAGAGACCTACAGCTCTCTTTAAGTAGTTCAAACATTTTTGCTCAAATTTGTTAGGAACTTCAGAATGAGAAGTGTTAGTGCAAGCCTCTTTAAGTAGTCCAAATACTTTTGTTCAAACTTGTTAGGCACTTCACAATGAGAAGCGTCAGTGCAGAGTTTTGAGAAGCAAATTCACAGCTAAATCAATTATACAAAACAAAACAAGAACATTACCTGGAGACGAGCAACTTCTCCCACCTGCATACCCATAACACCTTCATCCCATCCTACAAATTGATAAAAAGGATTACAACAAACAGGTCTTTACAGCTAGCATTCAAATCAGTGACTGCTAACATCATCATATAATAGTCATTACTACTACTATTATTAGTATTAGAATCATTATTCTTAACAAAATTTCAATATCTACAATTTAGACTGACAACACTTTCTTGAGGCAACATCTAAACAGACAATTTACATTACAGCCTAGCATAACTTATATGCACAATTAGAAAACAAGAAAGGATTAAGGCGAATTTATAAACTTGTTAAGGTACAAGAGCGGAGAAGTAGAGATCTTGATTCCTAAGATGCATCAGGGACGAAATCAAAGGGTCTTAGTCAAAGATAATGAAAAAAAAGAAGAAGTGGGAAACTTATTTTAAAGACCCTTTGAATCTAAAATGTGACAGTGAAGTTCTTATGAAAAGAGTAGCGAATGAAAGATTGTAAACAAAATATCACAAAAATAATAAGTAAACCAACCTTTAAAAAAGATGAAGAAACATAGAGGCTAGAACTAAATGGTATCCCTATCGAGGTTTGGACAATTGTACTAGGTGAATATGAAGTTGTTGGTTGATCCGATTGCTCAACAAAATTTTAACCTTAAAAGAATGCATGATGAGATATTCAAAACATTTTTTTTTCATAAAAACATGAGATATTCAAAACATTTTTTTTTAAAATGGTAATTTCATTAACAAGAGAACACAAGAATTGCACCAAAGAGAGTACAAAAGGCAAGGAGAAACAACAAGCCCACAATAGCACGGAGACAATACCACACTAACAAAACAACACCTAGACAAACAAAAACAACAAAACCAAAGCCAAATCAAACCAATACACTCCTTCCAACGTCTGTTGAGGTCAAAAATAGAAAAAGAGTAGTCGCCCAAGCAACACACTTCGCCTTAACTCTCAGGTTGACCTTAGAAAAACTCTATGCTTTGTTTAGAAAAACTCAGTTATTGTGCTCCCACCAAATACTCCACACATTAACAAAGATGGTCAACTGCCAAAGGACTGAAGATCTCGCAGACCCCTTGAAGACCATCCAGTTGCAAAAGAGATAATGTAGACATCAAGGGACGTCGACAAAGAATGATGCATCGGAATTTAGATTTCATCTCATCATGGTTGGATGGTGATTTTGTGTATATTTCTAATATTCCGACCACGGATAGAGACAGATCCAATCATGGATAGCCCACATTGTACGTTGATCAAGCAGCAGATTTGAAGATTTGGCTCGATCCATCCATTTACATCATTTGAATCATTCATTTATGGATTAGACCGATCTAACCATTGATCTAGCGCTATCAGGGCATTTCTTTTCATTATATTCTATTAGTGTCATATAGTTTTAGTTCATATATGTTTCAATATTATTATAGACATGTATTTGTTTTTGTGGTTTTAGATCGTCCAAGCCTTTAGTCACATGTATCTAGGGTTTTAAGAGTCTCCTTTTTTTCATATAAATAGCATTGTAGAGACACTTTTATGAATGAATGATGATGAATAGATGAAATAAAAAATTCAAGTTTCTCCCATTTGAAAATTTGGTGTGACTCGTGTCTCTTTCATGTGAAAACAAGGAACCTTGTGTGACTCAAGGTACAAATCCTTCTCTTCTCCATATCTTTTTCCTCTTTTCCCCTCTTTCTACACTTTATTTTTGTCCATTTTTCATCGAAACCCTAACCGTAGCCAAACTAAGACTCAACCCACCATTGGCCACCAAAACCCCACTGGGACCCACTAGTCCATATGGACGTCCTACAATGTCAATACGCCCGTACAAACATGCCAATTCTGGCCCTGTTTTGCCCTATTTTGCACCACCCCCAACCTCAGATCCATATTTTAGACATGCAAATCTAACTCTAACTTACTATAGTAACCTATTTGACACTTTGTTTTGCTTGAAATAAATAAAATAATAATAACAAACCCTAATTCACTTGGACAAACCCAAAGTGGTCCTATAGTCCTATTTCATCCCTTGGGTGGGTGATTTTTAAATCTTTTTTTAGAGTAGTAACAGAGAGTTTCATTAATTGAAAAAATAAGTACAAAAGAGTCAATACAGCAAAAGATATTGGCCTAGAAGAATTAGACCAAAAAGGAAAAAAACAACTACAAAATGGAAAGCACTAAGAGAAAGTCTCAACCCCTATACAAGCATCGCCCTTTTCAAAGAAAGAACACCCTAATAGTAAATTGTTTATTCCATGTTTAGTGAAGAAATCTATCACACCCTGCCCCTGACGTGGGCTCGGAGCGCGAGGAATTTTTTCTCTCACACAAGGGAAACCTACTCTAGTTTCTATATTCCAACATCTACAAGAACTCGTACCGTAGCCAGGTAGAAGTTCAACCCAAACAATTGCCACACGATCATCCAGATACAGACATGGATTCAAACATGTACCATAACACATAAAACATATTACATCAGAGTTGCTCAACAAAAGCACAATGGTTTTATTATATGAAAGGTTTTAATACCGAGTACATCTATCCCTAATGGCAAGAGCTTTGCCAAAAATAGGAAGGTTCACTCTAAGCTCTAATCAAGATATCCCTTGCAAAAATAAACAATGCAGCAAAATAAACAAGCCAATAGATGTCCACTTAAATAACTACTTATCGTGCATTTCCTCCTTGACGCTACCAGTCAACCTCCTTGGATTTACATTATCTTGCATGTCATTCCCAATGGGCTCAAAACAAACAAGTCAATTAAAAATGTATGTAGAATACAATATTAGGGGTTTCTTCTATGAAAAGGTTGAGAAAATTGATTAAAAAGAATATATGATACAAAATGGAGGCCCCAAATTTAAGAGAAAACTGGTAACAACAAAAAGAAATACGACCAATAAAGAATTTCACATCACAAGTCATAACAAAGGAGAGGAGAGAGTTCTACAAGGCCAATGCAATAGAAATGAGAATCCAGTTGAATACCTTTTATAACTGAACCTTTGCCAATTTGAAATGTGAATGGCTGCTGTCCAGGATCTTTAGTGCTGGAAAAAGTCAATAATAAGAAATGTTTTACTCGTTCTAAATGAATAAATGGAGTGCAGGAACACACGGTTCCTATTTTCAAAGACATGACAAGAAAAGAGGCAAACAGAGGAACGCAAAATGATAATCCTCACCTCCAAAACTTTTGAGAAAGATCACGATTCTTTCCTGTAGAACAAATATTGTTAGCAGAAAGACATGAAACCCAACTTCGAATTCACCATATAACAAAGCATACACGGAAAAGCCTTTATAGCTGACAATTGTGAGGAACAAAACATTAAGTATGATTTCAGATAGATAGAGGGATCAGCACATCAAGATTGCATCAGCCGCAAGGTGATGTGAAAAGGTGCAAAGATCTCTCAAAAAAAAAAAAAAAGATAAAACAAAGGATAAGAAAGGTGCAAATCAGACTTGAAAGAAAAAAAACATTGGAATTCAAAAAATAGAGACAACCATTTAAGGCGAAACCATTTAAGGCGCTGATTGCAGCAGGATCCATTCCTACTAGACACTCAAGTCTAAGATTCATAAAAGTGATCTAGATTTTTAAAAGCTTGAAAAAAAAAAAAGATTTCCAAGAAGCTCCCAGCACCAACCTTTCACACGTGGGCTTCTAAGAATATTTGGAATAGTGTGCAATTTAAGCATCACCAACCTTTCACATGGGCTTCTAAGGAATATTTGGAATGGTTTGCAATTGATCAATCATCACCTTTGTTACCCAGTCAGCCAACGTATGGTGTGGAGATAAATCAATTAGCTAAGTAAATATGCATTCTTCTTCTTCTTCTTCTTCTTCCCAATGTAGGGTGTGGAGATGATCAATTAGCTAAGGTAATATGCACTCTTCTACTATTACTACTATTGATTATTGTAGAACCCCTGATTGGTTAAGAAAAAAATTCAACCCCGCCATAACACTCCATGACCAAACCAGAAGAAACTTCTTCCCTTTCTTGATTTGGTAACTTTTTATAGGAAATGAGCAGAGGAAAATTTATATATTTCTCATGTTCTCCTTCGTATTAGAGAAATTATAAAAAAGAACTAGTACATAACACAAAGACGAACAATCTATAAAGCTTAGTGGTTGACTCTACTTTTACGGGAATTCTGCTTATTCATATTGTGACAGAACTTTGCAGCACCTCAACCATTCCAGTCTTCCTTCAGTATGTAGATAAACATACAGCTAGAAAATATCTTTTAATAGGGAGAGAGTTTAATCCATTTTCAAAATTTCCACTCATTTGTGACAAGTTTCTGAACTCAAACGCCCTCAGTGGAATTGAAATTCAGCTTGAGGCAAATGACCAAAACCTTTAAAAAAATAAATTGAAATTCATGGAAGTATCCTTGCCAAAAATCTGTTAAAATGCAGACAGGAATTTGAATTTCAGGTGTGGTGACCTGAAATGGCTTGGCCATGTTGGAATGATAGCAACTCATAGCTGAAGCAACATTATCTTTTAAGATGAAACAACAGAAACATGGTACTAATCCCGTAATCCCGTTATTTGAAAATGGGTTAAAAAGATTTTTCAATTTCACCTTGTAGGCCCTTTTTGGTAGCCTGGATTCCTGAGCGGAGTCAGATTCTCTGGAACTGACTCTACACAGTTACCGAATTCTTTAAAAAAAGATTAGACTCCACTAAGGAAAAATGGGCTAAAGAAGCAGGCATTGTAATTTCCATTTTAACTTTCTGATTCATTATTGTTAAAATCTTACAATACATGATTCTATCTTACGATTCGTATGATAGGATAAGAGGAACGATTCGTACTTACTAAAAAATCTTATTATTCTTGTAAATAATAGAATTATACAAAAATTTAGAATGTAAAAGCATAAAACTATTTGTTTTGATGGTTCTTAAGGCTTGAGTTGTTGGACATTTAAGACCTTTGGATTTTTTCTGGGGATTTTAGTTTTTTTTTTTTCAAAGGTAACTTCATTGATATAAAAAAAGAGTAGAAAACAAGTCAGCTACAAAAATCCACCAAAAGAGAGCCAAACAAAACCCCCCCGAATTTGATGCGAGCATCTTCAAGTGTGATCAAAACTTTAATTTTGATCCAGGTGGACTCATTAGCAAATTACTAAGTTCGGGCCCCGAGTCGACAGATGAGAATTTTATTTTTGATCTCAGTGGGTGCATAGCATTCGACAAAATGCAGGGCTCCGAGTCGGACGATTTGATGTAATGGACCAATATATGAGTCGAAGCTAATTGGGACCAAATGGGCCCAAAAAGACAAAAATCCATCAAGCTGTCCAAGATCCTAAGGGGCCACACGTTGAGCAATCCATGCCACATGTGCATTTAAAAATTTAAGCCAAAGATCCCAAGATCCCAAAGTCAAGTGGATAGGAATGACGGTGCATTGGTGGCAATCCAAAGTGGGGTAGTCCTAGTTTTAGTAGTTTTGTTATTTACAGAATGTAGGAGTTTAGTTCAGGAATTGTCTTCATTAAGAAGTTTTATTTTAGAATTTACTTTCTTTTGAAATTCGAAATTGTATATGGGAAGGCCGATTCCTACTAAATTTAGGAGATGGTTTTTCTTATTTAATAGGTTGTAATCGGTAGATTGGAGGGAGATTTTTAAGATTATGATGAATAAATTTTACTTCCAGTAATTATCGTGGTACTTGGAAAACCCATTGAGGGATTTCGTTTGCTGTGTTTGCAAACCCAGATGAAAGCAACCAAGCTATTGTTGCTGATTTCCTGGTGTAGTCCAAGATGTGTGGGAGGATCTGAAAGGCCCACTCCCACAGACCAGCCTTGTTGGAGGCTGAAGGAAACTAGTTGCAGACGATTTCTGCATGACCAAGTGAGTCTGAAGAGCAGTATAAAGAGGACGGCAGGAAGAGTTCCACCGCAGAAGGCTCTCAGATTCAAAGGAGACGATGACCAGCCCATACCAATTCTGCAGTATTGTCATTAAAGCTACGAGTCGTATAAATCTTATACGGTCATTATTTTGCAACCGGGTTATTCAAGTTATTATTCAAGCTTCCGCTATAATCTGAGGTTGGGTATTCTTAATCCTACCTAGCCTACATCATAATTACATAAAATTGTTTACAATTTCCATATGCAAAGACAACTCCTTAGCCAAAGCATCTGCAACTGAGTTGGCTAACCGATGAACCTAAGCAATCTTAAAATCAAAGGAAGCAATAGAATGACGAATCCTCTCAACTTTATCTAAATAGAACCAATGACATAGAGATCCCACCACCCAACCTACCACAACCTTAGAATCTACACACGTGTCAGAAACCTAAGTCACTTATTCCTTTCACACGTGTGACGAGTTGTGTGCATGTGTGACCCGATATTTGTCTAGACTGACTTGTTTTGATTTCTTTCCTGCTTTCGCTACATCAATATCATGATATAATCTAAGTATATTGTGAAAAGTCATCATTGAACTAAAAGCCCAAGAAAAAAGTTAGAGGTTCAAGGGAGTATGGTGGAAAGAGGGTAAAGAGGGTGTTGTGATTGGGATACAAAAGAAAGAGGGAAAATAGAGAGAGTGGGTTGCGGCAGAAATAGCAGAAGGAAAAGAGGAGAAAGTGGAAAGGAGAAAAGGGGAATCACAGGAAGGAAGAAAGGATGACAAAGAAGGCTAGTACCTGGCTTAAGGTTTGCGGAGGCTTGCTGGCTGCAAGAAGAGAGAAATCTGGTAGCAGCAGAAGCGACAGTGAGGGAGTGGCGAAAGCAGAGTGGAGGGCGAAAGTGTTGTGCAATGGTTGTAGTTCTGGGAATGCCCAGATCTTCCTTCGATGGTGCCTTCACTTGGGATTAAGCCCAAAATCTGCGATGAAGAGGTCTGGAACTGGCCAGATGAGGATTCCTGCAACAATGGCAGAGGGAATCGTCTGCAACGAAGGCAGAGGTAAGGGAAGATAAAAAAAGAAAACTGATATTCTCTTATTCAATTAATATCAAAAGGTGAATCCCTTTTCTTACATCTACAACTATTTATAATAATACTAGAAACTCAAAATAGAAAAGGACTCAACTAGGAAAGCCACAAAAGTGGTTTCCCGACTCTAGCACAACTTCTAATATTATTTTACACTCCTAAACCAACAAGGAAAGCCACCGACCTAGCTTTCTTACAAGGACTCCGAAAATAAAAATACTAAAATATGAAAATAGGAAATACTAAAATAAATGGGTCTTTATTGCGTGTCCTACATCATTCCCCCAGGTATTAAAAAAAACTCGTCCTCGAGTTCGACATGGTCTATCTCATTTGCATCAACTCTGGCATCAGTAACCAGGCCTGCAGGAGACGAATCGTACAATGTAGCGACATGGGCATGGGAAGCAGGCAGTGAGGAAGCAAAAACAAACTGCAAACCATCTTTCACAAAGGTGTAGGTGTTGGAGTGGCCAGCATGGAAGGCGTGAACATCAAATTGCCAAGGGTGTCCAAGTATCAGGTCGCGCATATCCATGTCGATCACATCGAACAAAGCAGAAGTCCATATAGTTCCCAATGGAGAATGGGACTTCACATTGCAAAGTAATTTTCTTGCGATTATCATCATCGAGCCAAGGAGCAGGGTGCGGAGTAGGAAGCTCCTGGACAGGAAGCTGCAACTTGTCGACCAAGGATTGTGAAACGAAATTGTCTTCACAACCGCTGTCAATAGCTAAGATACAAGGGATGTTGTTAACTGTGCACAGATTGCAAAACAGACAATGGCGCGGAGACGGTGTCTCAGGAGAAGTAGTAGAACGTGTACGAACAACCAAAAGACGTGTGCTCTCGTTATTGCCATATGTAGGTGGAGCATCTGCTTCAATATTCTCAATTGCATCATCATCCTCATCGTGTGGAGTATTTGGTGTGACAAGTGCCACATGGTTGCGACATTCATGGGAACGGTGCCCGGGATGGCCACACTTAAAGCACTTGGTGATGTTTGTACGGGTATAGGGATTGGTAGAGGAAGATGAAGATGGATTGAGCTTATTAGGAGGCGGGGGGTTGTTGTATCAGGGGGCCAGTTCTGAGGTGATGGTTGTGATGTGGGAGGGTGATAAGAAGCTTGGAAAATGATTGGTTCTGGGTTGGATTGGGGAGGGTTATAGGTGTATAAGGGGCGGGATGACGTGGGATGGCTAGTGGGTTGGGTTGGTGGTGGAGGGTTATCGAGGAATTCTTCAATGCTTAAAGCAGCACTGATGGCCGTGTTTAACGCGTAGTGGTTGTGAGAAGCAAGGTCTTTGCAAATATCCTATCTCAAACCACGAAGAAATTGGGCAATCTTCTAGTCCTCTGTCTCGTGAAGATCATTGAGAGAGCAAGCGGTAGAAATCATCAACATAATACTGAACAGAACGAGTACATTGGTAGCAGTCTTGTAATTCGTTGAATAAGACCTGAGAGTAATTAGGAGGCAGATACCGGCTTTTCAAAAGTTGCTTCATGCGGAGCCATGTACGAATAGGAGCCATGTTCTGTCGAGATCTGTCCTGTTGAGTTTGCTCCCACCAAAAGGAAGCACCTCCAGTTAGTTTGAAAGCAACCAACTAAACTTGCTTGGCTTCAGGGACTCCCATGTATTCAAAGAAACGCTCAACCGTTGTGATCCATTTCATGAACTCTTCGATATGGAAAAAACCATTGAAAGAAGAAAGGTTTACCTTAGGCCTGTAATCATATGAATCCTGAGGTCGACGAGCGTCTCGGACATTTTGTCGATTGTGATTGGGTGGGTGGGTTGGGAGAACAAATTGCTCGACTTCGTCATCATCCCAATCATTATGTGAACTGTAATGTTCCCGATGTGGTGGCTCTTCTTTTTGTTTCTTGCCGGCGTCTCTTTCCTGCAGGGATTGAATCATGGATGCCTGGAATTCGGTGAACATAGTTTTCATCTCGACCCTGAGCTCGGTTCTGAACTCAGTTAAATTCATTGAACTGAGCGGTGATATTCTGATTTTTGCCGGATGCCATTGGGATTTCCTTCTTTTCTTTTCCTTTTATTCTTTTTCTTTTTTTTTTTTAGATCACTGACGAGAAGCGGGAATTGTCTCTGTAAAGTAGAGAACTTGGCTCTGATCTACTTGACGTAGCGGAAGTGGGGAAGAAATCAAAACAAGTCAGTCCCAACGAATATTGGGTCACACGTGCACACAACTCGTCCCACGTGTGAAAGGAATAAGTGACTTAGGTTTTTGGCACGTGTGTATAATAACTTAGGACTAAACTTAGGGCATGAATGGGGTAAAAAGGGTGTTGCGATTGGGATAGAAAAGAAAGAGGGAAAACAGAGAGAGTGGGTTGCGGCGGAAATAGCAAAAGGAAAAGAGGAGAAAGTGGAAAGGAGAAGAGGGGAATCGTAGGAAGGAAGAAAGGACGATGAAGAAGGCTAGTACATGGCTTAAGGGTTGCGGAGGCTTGCTGGCTGCAAGAAGAGAGGAATCTGGTAGCACCATAAGTGACGCAAGGGTGTGGCAAAAGCAGCGTAGAGGGCGGAAGTGTCGTGCGATGGTTGTAGTTCTAGATAATGTCCAAATCTTCCTTCAATGGTGTCTTCTCTTGGGATTAAGCCCAAGATCTGCGATGAAGAGGTCTGGAACTAGCCAGATGGGGATTCTTGCAACAATGACAGAGGGAATCGTCTACAATGAAGGCAAAGGTAGGAGAAGATAAACAAAGAAAATTGATATTCTCTTATTCAATTAATATCGAAATGTGTATCCCCTTTCTGACATTTACAGCTATTTATAAGAATACTAGAAACTTAAAATAGAAAATGACTCAACTAGGAAAGCCACGAAAGTGGTTTCCCGACTCTAGCACAACTTCTAATATTATTTTAGACTCCTAAACCAACAAGGAAAGCCATCAACCTGGCTTTCTTACAAGGAGTCCGAAAATAAAAATACTAAAATACGAAAATAGGAAATACTAAAATAAATGGGTCCCTGTTGAGTGTCCTACATCAGATACTATACTTTTGGAAGTTGGTTATTGAAATTTGAGCTTTAATGAAATAGTTAAATAGTTTTTACTTAGTATTGAAAAAAAATGGAGAATTGTTCACATTATTACTTTTTACATATCTTTTATATTACTTCATTTATTAAATATTTGTTAGTAAAACACTTAAAAATCTTACGATGCCTATGCTTTACGATATAATTTTTTTTATGTCCGAAGTTGTCCAAGCATCTAACCCTACTAATCCTTCAGGGTGTGTGCACACCTCCTTGCACACACACACCGGGTTCTTCGATGGGGAATAACCCCATGGGAACTATGGTTTGCGATATATGATTTGCAATTCAAGATGTATGACACGATTTTCACAACATTGGTCTGGTTACATAGGTACCCATTTCAGAGAACTTAAAAGGAACAGCTGAAAATGAATATTGTGCTGTTTGCTTCTCTGGATACAGTTTCCAAGAAAGTAAATGTTTCGTTGATCAACAGGAGCAGACTGGCCCGTACATCCTGGCGAATCCATATTCTTGAAATGTTATGAATACAGATTCAGGCCCCATCCAACTACCTTGTCAGAATTCCGAGAAAATCCAAAAATGCATCCAAGCTGGCGCCAGTGTAAATCTTGAAATGGATATTGGGTATTGAAAATTGAGGGCTTCAATAGGGTTACCCATAATTCCCCATTGCATGTGTTACCCAGAAAGAAGAGTAAATACCAATGCCTATGGATGTACCCAATTCACAATCACCTCAACATTTTGTTGGAATTGAAGGTCATCAATTCCTCCACCGCTTTGGGAAGTACCCAAATATGTATTTTTCTACTATCCGTACTTCCAACTGTACAACTACTCTTCCAAAATACATCCAAGTCGATTGCGATTTGGGAACATCCAAACGCACCCTACAATATCAGTTCAACATTCACACAAGAGTCTGAAAGAAGGAATTTCTGAGAGAGGGAGAGAGAGAGACCGAATCCCGCGCAGTGGACAGTGACGCTTTGTCCGGCGACGGGTTTGGGGCCGTTTCCTGGCCTAAGCACCTGCTTCTCCACTCCCATTTTCGTCTGCAAATCTCTCCTGTCTCTGATCAATCTTCTTGTCGTCTTCACGCTCCTGCGGCGGCTCTCTCTCAATCTATCATTATATACTATTATCAATTTTAATTGATTTAATTGAAGTTTAATGAGTCCTTCACTCAGTCATGTCAGAATAGTGCGTATGAAAGCGGAAAATGTCGATCCGCAGCTAGACCGGCGGGTCACATGGTAGAGAATGAACCTTTTTCAATAGATCAGCTAGACCGGCGGGTCACATGGTAGAGAATGAACCTTTTTCAATAGTTACTGAAGTGGACAAAATAAGAATAAAACTCATTTTCAGTTTAGCTTACAACGACTTGTTTTTTCATCAACTATATGAATTATCTAAGAATTATTTTATTCTCAATTATTTTATATCAATTTAAATACCAAAAGAATCAATTTGTCTTAAATGGATTCATGTATGCTATTATTATTTAGACCAAACAAAATTTAACTCAAAGTGACTATCTAATTCGATCCAAATTGATCAATTTAATAAATAATATGACTCGTAGATGAATCAACCTTATTCAAACCATTTTATAAGTGGGTAGATCCAAGTGACGTAAATAGATAATCTTCGTATGTTTTTTTACTAGAAAAACTTTCTTAATCACATAAATGGATAAATCCAAATCCAAATCCGTAATAGATCTGAAGTGATTCAACCCCTTTAACAAGATCTAAAATAGGTGCAAACCCAAAATAAATCTAAATCAATTAAGATGAGGTCAACCCACTGCTAAGTCACTTTGTATGTGTTATTTAATTTTTTTTAACTAAAATGGAGAGATTAATTAGACATTAATAGAACCCCGGAAGAAAATCATTTAATAATATTTCTTTTATTTCATGTGGTAATTAAATGAAATTAATTAAAAAAAAAAGTTAAAAGCATCAAAAATCCGTTTAGGCCCCATGGAACCCACCCCTCTTTCGACCATTCATTAGAAACCAAACCCTACTCTAATAGCCAAAACCGACGTTCTCCATGCATGGAGTATAAAACGTGTAAGCATCTACTAAACCCTAACTTTTCTCTCTCTTAAACCCTAAGTAAACGTTTTAGCAACGTTTCATGTGAAGTACCTTATTATCTTTTAAGCATCCTAGGCATCTTCACCAAGATTTGCAAAGTTACAAGAGGTATGCAGAGATATTATTGAAGATGGATATTGGAAGTATGATCTAGCCATTAAAAGGTAAATATATTTTCTCCATGAGGCTAACGTTTGCATGAATCTTTTGATGATTACGTGGATGGGGATTTAGGGATACAACACAAAGGTGGACCCAAATATGGATATGGAGATGAACCGTGATTAGTGGATTGCAGACATTCAACCGATTATGCACTTTCAATTCATGGGAATTAAAGAGGTGCCTTGTGCACAAGATTTCCCATTATGAGCAGCCCCCAACAATCCCCTTGGAATAAGGCTCACTGGCGGATAAAACATCGCCAACCACATTCTGTTCAGCTAGAGGGTTCATGAGTCTACATATTATAGCTTGGACCTGGCTATGATACCACTATTGGTACTGGGCTTTTAACCCAAAAGACTATCCTGATTGGTAGAGTTCTCCAGCCCCATATAACTCCTTTATTTACCCTTCTCACAGTCGATGTGGGACCCATTTGTAGCCCCCCAACATTATGCAGGGTGCCCTTAGATAGTATATGGTAGGTTCGACCTTCTGGTGTGGCCATGAGTTGTAGAGAGAGATAAGGAAGAGAAAAAGAAGTGATGGTAGTCGTGCGGACTATTTCGAAGGAGTCCAACCTCTTCACATACATGTGCCGAAGATAATATTATTTTTCATTAAAATCACATGGAAGCAAAACGGTACTACAAATAGATCATTTTCCTTGAATTAAGGAGAGATTACATATTTGAATTTAGACTAATCCTAGAGAATCTTATCAAAAGGAAACGAAGAGATAAGGGAACGAAGAGGGAAAGGCGCGCATGGAACACTCCCTGATTATTGCCTAAATTCTAGCTAACAACCTCATTACAAAGTTGGCACACCGTGTGAAGGATACTGCGTAGCTTGCAATGGAAGAAAAGAGAAATCGTGCGTTGACCATGTACATGTGTACACGGTGAATTATTCATGCATGCATGGCCAATGTTAGGCACGTAACATCCCTCCGGTCTCGAATCTGATATCGTCCTCGATGAGGAAGGCATGGAACTTTGCACGTAGCTTGTGATACACCTCCCACATGGCATCTTTTGGGCAAAGGCCCCGCCAGTGGACTAAGACTTTAGTGATGGCCCACCGTCCCTATCGCACCATCCGACGTTCCAAAATTGCTTCAGGCTCCAGAACGACGTCACCCGCAGGTTCCATGTCGGGTAGTGCTGAATGCCATACGACACTGTCCTCAACATGTCGCTTCAGGCACGAGACATGAAATACATGGTGTATTCGACTCGACTCAGGCAGATCCAATTTGTATGCCACGATGCCAATTTTTTACAAAACCTGAAAGGGACCATAAAACTTGGGTGCCAACTTGACATTTCGTCGTAAACTGAGGGATTGTTGTCGATAAGGTTGCAACCTGAGGAACACCCAATCCCCTACCTCAAAAGTTCGTTTAGTACACAACTTGTCGGCATAGTATTTCATACGTTGTTGAGCTTGTGTCATATTATCCTACAACAACTGTAAAATTGCTTCCCTGCTCTTAAGTTCTTGATCGACCGCATCGACTTTGGTTGTGCCTTTCACATAGGATATGTAATAGCCCGAATTTTCGAAGCAATATATATTGGACATTTAATTATTTTAATTTGGAATTTGATGTGATGAAAATACCAAATGGATCAACTTTGGGATAAGGGTCCAAGAATGGCCCAATTGGACTACAAATTGGATGAAATCCATTCAATGGGTCAATGAGAAGTAATTGGGTCAAAGATAGTCAAATTGAGTCAAAGTGGGCCCGATCACCATGTGGGACCCAATGGATCAAAATTGGTCCAAACCCTAAGGTAAAGGGGTAGAAAATAATCGGTTGGGCCGTGGGCCCAATGGTGGGCCAATTAATTTAAAAAGGGTGATTTGGAATTAAAACCCCTAAGTTAGTAATGAAATGAAATGGTATGATCAAATGGGGCCCACCTCCACCTCACCCATTGAGGTGGCGTGTGGACCAAAGAAAAAAGTGGGGCCAACCATCACGGTTGACTTGGTCAACCATGGATAAAATTAAGAAGACTAAGGTGGATTAAGGTAAATTAAATTGATTAAAATTATTGTAAAATTATCTAAGTTAAAATCAAGGGAATTAAAATAACATGGCCAAGTGGGGCCCACCTCCACCTCATCAAGTGAGGTGGCGGGTGGGGTAGGTATAGGTGGGGGCCGTCCACCATGGTTGACTTGGTCAACCTTGGGTGGATTTATTAGATAGATAATTTAATGGAATTAAATTGGATGGAAATTAATTAACCTAAGTGAGGACTTAACTTAAGTAATTAGGTTGGTTAATTAGGGTCAACAAAGACAAGTCAAAGAGGACAAGGGAGCCATGCTTGGTGGTTGGGTCTCAACCACCACCACCAAAGTCAAGCTAGCCCATGCTTGGTTGGTGAGGCCATGATGGAGGGGTATGGTCCAAGTAAGACCAAGGAATGAGATGGGTTTTCCATCTCATCCCTCTCATTTCACTCTATCTTTCCCTCCCACTCTCAAAACCGTCCCATGCATTGGAGAGAAGAAGAAGAGAAGAAAAGAGAAGGAGAGAGCAAGCCTTGGTCCACCCCTTCAAGATCAAAGGCTAAGATCTTGTTTTCCATCACCTTCCCCTCTCCTTCTCTCAATCTAACCCCATCTACCATAGCCGATCCAAGCATATCTCACCGTTGATCAAGCTCATCTTGACCGTCCATCAAGGAGAAGAAGAGAAGAGAAGGCTAAGGAAGGCCAAAAGCAAAGAAGGACCGGAGGAGTCGTCGGGTGGTAAGATTTTCTTAAAACAAGAGTTTATTTTTGAATATAGAATCCATTTCTTAGACTAAAAATGGCCAAAAACATTGTGGGCCATGGATCTAAGATCCATCAAAAGGTAGGATAAGAAATGGATAAAAATGGAGGAATGAATTAAGAAATGTGAATGGGAGTGAATGGATGACCATAGGGTTAGGCCATGTATCATGGCCGAACCCCATGGTGAATGATGGGTAATTTATTTGAGATTAAGGTTTAAAAATGTTGGAGAATGATTAATGGTTTTATGAGGATTTCAAGATTTTAAAATATTAAAAAGTTGGTAAGTTTTAAAGGTGTTAAATAAGAAAAATTATGAGGTATGTAGATGATTTCAAGTGGCCTCAAAATAATGGAAATATGATATTTTAAAAAAAATCATGGACTATAGGGTTCGGCCATTCAAGGTGGCCGAACCCCATGGTTAGTGATTTATGAGGGTTAGGGTCCTTAAATGCTCATTGATTAATAGTTTTTAAGGTTTGAAAATGATGGAGAATGGTTAGGGTTTCAAGGGTTAAATGTAGGCAAATTTTTGGAAAAAGTTTTATGATGGAATCCATGGATTATATTTTAGAATTTTTTTTATATATAAGAGTGGAACTATGGTGATGGCTAGCTATTTTTATAACAATGAAAAGATGGAAGATGATGGAGGAAGTGATAATTTCAATGGATTTGAAAGTGTATGATATAAAGTATTAAAGGGACCAAATGAATGAAAATTAGTGATTTTTAAATGGAATTTTAGCAAAGAAAACCATGGACTAACATTGAGGAAATAATGGCCTCATATGGCTCCAATGAAGGGAACCATGAACCATGGGTTCAGCCATGGTGTATGACCAAACCCTATGGTGATATTTTAGGACTTTTATGAATAGAAAATGATGGAGAAGAATGATTAAATTTAAATGGATATATGGGACTATGTAATGTTTGAAATGGGCTGAAAAATAAGGTTTTAAATGAATGATTTAAATTTCATTGGAGATTGGATTAAAGGGAGTAAAATGGACCTAAGAAAATGGAGATAGGGTACCATGGGTTCGGCCATGGTGTATGGCCGAACCCATGATCCCTTTGTGGGCCACCTTTAGGGCCAAATGTGAAAGAACATATGGGGATTAAATGTTTTTTCAAAATTAAACAATAGGTGGCTGATTTTGGATATGTTATGGAATTATAAAAGGGTCTAAGTTATGGATGAAATTTAGACTTAAAATAGACATAAGTGGGTGAATGATTAATCATAGAGGAGAGAGTGGCAAAATGGTAATTATTAGCCACTTTGAAGAACCCTATGTGGATTGAACATGGAATTGGATATATTAAAAAGGACATTATGAATGATTAAATAAAACGTATAGATGCTGTATTTTAGGCTCGCTCAATGGAATATTTGAAATGGCCAAAAATCGGATTTATGTATGTGTTTTAAACCAATGGATAATGGGCTAAGTTAAGGACTGATTTTTTATAAACTTGTAATATATTTAAGGATCATTGAATGGATCTAGGGTTATGATCACTTAGGAACTTAATCATGGATAACATATGGACTAATTCGGTAAATGCAATAAGGTATCGGGACATCGCAAACGGTATGCGATCGGCGATCGGATTATCGAACGGAAAACGTAACGGAAATCTACACGGTATTGGGTAGGATTCCTACCTTTTTGTAAGCAATGGATATGTGATGGTATTTTAGATTATTTTGATTTGTCTTATGATGGATTTATGATTATGATTTATCTTATGATGAGTTTTAAGTTATGAATCATATGGATTATATTTTAACATTATGCATTATATGGCTATGTATGGTATATCAAAATTAGGGTTTATTTATATACTACATAGCATAATGTACTACATCTCATGCATGGCATGGGCGGAAAAAAATAAACAAACCGGAGTCCATGCTCCGTCGGGGTGGCCGAGAAATAAACATGGGGATAGCTGAGGGGCCATAACCGGAGTCCATGCTCCGTCGGGGCGACCGAGAATCAGACATGGGGATAGCCTGAGGGCTATAACCGGAGTCCATGCTCCGTCGGGGCGACCGAGAAGCAAACATGGGGACAATACATTGTATGATCATACGGATGATGGGTGTGACACATGACATAGGCACCCATGGCATAACATTCATCACATGCTTATTTTGTTATATGTTATTTTATCGGTATGTGTATTATCACTAATCCATGTGCTAGCCCTACTCGGAGTCCTACTGGGCACGTTGACTAACGCCCTACTTCTACCCTAGCTGATGACGCAGGGGATGGCGGAAGCGGTGGACATGACAGGAGCCAAGCTTAGGAGCTTGGAAAGCGCAGTCCTAGTTTATATTATGTTCACATTTTGGAGATGTAATTTTAAAGTAACTTAGCTTGTCGGGTTGTATAAATTTACATTTCTTGCGATGGTTTTAGATGTTACTTATGGACGATACATTTTGTGATATAATCATGAACATAGGGGCATTTTGGTAATTCAATGATTGTATCTTCCCTTCTATCTAAAAACCGGTAGGATAGACTCTATTATCATGTTCCGCAATAATCATAATCCACGAGCTTACTTCCTACGCGTGAACCGTTCTCGTGGACTTAGCTCCGCGCACGCGTGGGGTTGGCCAGTTAAGGGTCGGGCTTTAGAAGTTCGGACTTAACTCTCGTCGTGGCGTCCGCGCCCTCTCTCACTCTTCTATTTCAAAAAAAAAAAAAAAATAGACTCTGATTTTCGGAAAGCGGGTGAAAAAAGGCCAGGCGTTACAAGATATCAACTTGGCTGGGGGCTACCCATACACAGCTTTAAACATGGTGATGTTGATGGACGAATGCGTACTGGTATTGTACCAATACTCCGCCAGACTCAACCATTGGCTCCACTCCTTAGGTCGAAGCCCACTGAAACTTCGCAAAGATTGCTCCACACACTTATTGACCACCTCCATCTGGCCATTAGATTGGGGATGGTAAGTTGAGCTCATGTTGAGGGTAACACCCTGTAGCTTGAAAAATTATTTCCAAAATAAGCTGAGAAACATCAGATCACGATCGCTTACAATAGAGGTGGGTATTCCATGTAATTTAAAATATGATCTAAATAACCGGGCCACGATCGGTGCTGTATATGGATGAGATAATGCCACAAAGTGTCCATACTTTTGAAAGTCTGTCCACCACCACCATGATTGTGCTCTTACCCATAGAAAGTGGCAACCCCTCTATGAAATCCATTATACATCTTCTAGTTCAAATATGAGCTAGTGACATCATTTAATTAAATAAAACAATTCTAATGGTAAGAACTTGCCATCATTTGATGGCTTATCGGCTAGCTTTAATTTTATTATATTTTCTCATCATGGAACTTTGAAAAATGGTAATAGAAACTTGGTCATAAAAATAGTGAAGTACCTTTAAAAATCAATTTGGATTTATATTAGATAAGTAAATTATAAAATCCACCAACTAATAGAGAAATTTAGTGAGATAAGGAAGAATCTAATGGTTTTTATTGACTCATAAAATACTTATGATAATTTTTGAAGGAAACTGATTTGAAGAATTTAAAAAAATAAATACATCTCTAACAAATATATAAAGATTATTTAGGACAGGTATGATAGTGCAACAACAAATGTTAGAACTAATAGGGAAGAAACAGTGGAGTTCTTAGTCAGAGTGGGTCTCCACTACAGAACTGCTTTAAGCATGTGCCCTTTATTGACAAACGAAAATCTAAATGGAGATTTGGTAATGCCTCTTTTCAATATTTTTATTTTCTCTCTATTTGTTACAGATTTTCTGTACATCCTTCGGTAATACAATGTTTGATCCTTATAAAACAAATTAGGAGAAGAAAGGAAAGAAGAGAAAGAGTACTAAAGTGAATAGACTTCTTAGCCAGAATGAGGATAGCCTGGATGAGGATTCCCTGGATCGGTGATCCATATCCTCTTTTGATGAGAATTGGTGGCTTCCATTTTCTTTGCTCGATGTTGTTGATTTTTCTGCTGGAAATCTACAACAGTTGTAACGTCAATATCCCTCCTCAAACTGTGTCGTGGAGGCACCAAAGGCCCAGTTTGGTACATAACATGTGATGCTGCTGGTGTGGGAGAGCTTTGGTAAAAATATCAGGAACTTAATTGGAAGATGAAACAAATTTAGTGACAAGAGAACCAAGGGAAACTTATTCTCATACAAAGTGATAATCAATCTCAATATGTTTAGCACGAGCATGAAAAACATGATTCATGGTGAGATGCAAGGCCGATATATTATCTGAATGAAGCACCGAAGGAGATAAAAAATGAAGGCCAAGATCACGAATATAATAGGTGAGCCATGTGAGTTCGGCGGAGGTGGAGGCGAGGGCCCGATATTCCACTTCTATACTAGACCTAACCACAGTAGGTTGTTTCATGGCAGTCCAGGGGATACAGTTGCCACCAAGATAGGTGCAAAAACCTGTGGTGGAAAGACATGTGGTCGAACATCCGTCCCAATCGACAATTGAGAAGGTATATAGTTGTATAGGACAGTGAGCTAGAAGAAGAAACCCAAGAGCAATACTCCCATGAATATAACGAAGAATCCGCTTCACCATCTGAAAATGCAGAAGAGTAGGTTGATGCATATATTGACACATAGAGTTGACACTATACGAGATATTAAGAAGAGTGATAGTGAGATATTGTAAGTCGCTAACAATGCTGCGATAAAATGAGGGATCCAAATAGAGGTCATTACCAGTTGGGCTCGGTTACAACTTTGTGACCATAGGTGTGGAGACTGACTTGCATTCTAGCATCTGACACGTTCCAAAAGATTAAGAGCATATTTTGTCTGGTTGAAAAATAAGCCACTAGAGAAAGGAATAACTGAGATGCCCAAAAAATAGTGTAGAGTGCCAAGATCTCTTCATTGCGAACTCCTGGCTAAGCTGGCCAATAAAACCATGAAGCAGGATAGGCTTGGATCCTCTAATAGTGATGTCATCAACATATAATAATAAAAACAAGGTACCTTGTCGACCATGATGAAGAAGTAATGAGGTGTCAGTTGTGCTACAGGAGAAACCGAGTCCTAAAACAAATTTACTGAATCGATCGAACCATGTTTGTGGAGCCTGATGTAACCCATAGAGAGCATGCTTGAGTAAATAAACATGATTTGGTCTCATAGGATCCTTAAAGCCTGGAGGTTGCTCCATAAAAACAGGTTCAATTAAATGTCTATGAAAAAAAACGTTTTTAACATCTAATTGACGAACCTCCCATCCATGACCTAGAGCAACAGTGAGAATAAGTCGAATCGTAGTAGGCTTTACAACAAGAGAAAATGTTTCAGAGAAGTCAATGTCGGGAATCTGATTGTATCCTTTTTACAACAAGACGAGCCTTCAATCTGTCTAAAGAACCATCAAACTTGAGTTTTGTTTTAAAGACTCACTTACAACTGAGAACATTCATGGTGGACTATTGTAGGACCAAATCCCAAGTGTCATTGAGAGAGAGAGCTAACAGTTCATCTGTCATAGCAGCAGTCCAATCAGGATGTTTGAGAGTGGAGATAATGAACTTTGGTTTTGATGGTATTGAGTGAGCCAACAAACAATAAACAAAATTTAAATACTTGGGATTAGGCTTGATAATACCATGACTGCGACGAGTAGCAAGGGGGGAACATGAACCTGTTGTGGAGGAGATGCTGGTAAGAGATGGCTCAGATACTGCATTGGATGGAAGGATGTCATGGACAACAGGTTGCACAGGAGAGCTGCCTCATTGTGGAGGTAGATCGTCGCTTGTAGGTTGATTGGTCGCACAATCGGGCGCTTCATTTGGTGATGCAAATTCATCCACATTAGAAGGAGCAGAGAGTGTAGGAGAGGTTGGTCCTTCATTGTGAGTCCACACATCTGAAGTGGGTGGACTTTAATCATAAGAAGTGTTGTTTGATCCCTTGGGTACCACTAGATCATCTGTAAGCCAATCAGACAACTCAATTAAATCAGTAGCAATATGTGTAGAATTATATAGTGAGCCTGGATTTTGGAATGGAAATATTTTTTCATCAAAGACAACATGCCGTGAGAGATAAACTTGATTTGTTGGTGGATAGTAACAACGGTAGCTATTGTAATATTCACTGTAGTCAAGAAAGATGCACATGAGAGACTGTGATTCAAACTTATTCTAATTATAATCTCGAGGACATGGAAAACATTTGCTGCCAAAGGTTCGCAGAGAGCCGTAGTCTGGATGTTTATGAAATAATATCGCATACGGACTTTTCCAACTCAGACTACCATGCAGCAGTACTAAAGGCCTCAACCCAAAAGCGCTGAGGACATGTGCATGGAACATCATGGTAAGACCCAACTTAGTGATATTAAGATGTTTTTCATTCAACTAACCCATTTTGTTCAGGAGTTTTTGGGCAAGAATTTGATATTTAATGCCAAGGTCGAATAGAAATTTTGGAATTTTGAATCAGCAAATTCACACCACCATTAGATTGAAAAATTTGAATTTTCTTGTCAAATTGAGTGGCAATGTGTTTTTGGAACATAATAAAGCACTGTTAGAAATTTGACTTGTGCTTGAGTGGGTAGAGCCATGTGTAGCATGTTCATTCATCTACAAATATCACATAATAGTGAAATCATTGAAAAGATGTTACTGGTGATGGTCCCTATAAACCACTATGAATTACACCAAACGGTTCATTGCAAAAAACATGAGATTGAATAATAGGAAGAAGACATGCCTTAGCCATCTGGCATCTATTACATATAGAGTCAATCTTATTTTTATTAGTGCTTCGAATAAGCTTATTTCTCTTCAAAAAATGTACTACCCATGACTGAGGGTGCCCAAGTAGTTGATGCCAAACGTCATCGGTTGCAGAGCGAAATCTGGTTGAAAAAATCGCTGCCTCTTCCTTCAGCTTAAGAGCATACATTCCTCTAGTCTTGTTTTCTGAAGCAATAACGACTCTTGTTTTTTCTGTCCTTGATCACAAATCCACGTGAATCAAATTCAACTATATAAGGATAATCAGAGGTAAGTTGACTGATAGATAACAAATTCGTTTTCATTTTAGGAACCACTAGAACATTATCTATGTGTAGTTTGGTATGCCCCGTATAAATATTTGTGGATCCAATATGAGAGATATCAAGAGAATTGCCATTACCAACAAAAACCCTATAAGTGCCATGATACGAAACAAGAGATGTAAGCTTATCAGGTTCTACTGTCATGTGATACGTTGCGCCTATGTCGGGAAACCAAGTCTTTTCTGGGTTATCGTTAAGAGAAGTGGCTGCGAGAGCCTGAGTCACATCATCTGGTTGATAGAATTGATTAAACTGATGCCAGCACTCAAGAGCTATGTGCCATGGTTTGTCACATATTTGGCACCGTACCTCTTCTTTTTCTTTAGTTTATTTGGCATAAGGAGGCTCTTGGGAGTTTTGAGAAGAGCCACCACGGTTGTGTTGAGTTGATTGATAACCCTGTTGATTGTAACCATCAGTTTGAGAAGATTGAGATCTTCATTGATTAAATCCTCGTCCTCTGGAATTAAAACCACCGGTTCCTCTACCTCTCTTGTTATTCCCACGGTTGTAGTTTGAACTTCGAGATCCCTCTCCAACAAACGCTATATTATGATTAAGAGGAGAGGAGTTACTTGGGTTGTGAAGGTATTTCATAGTTTCATGACCTTTTAATAGAGGAATAAGGTCTCGATAAGATGGAATGGATGGTTTGAGCATAGCAGTAATAAATGATTCATAGCCTCTGCCTAGTCTTTTGAGAAGACCAAAGACCTTTTTTCGATCATCCACAGGTTTGCCAATGACAGCCAAATCATCACAGTAGTTTTTGAAAATTCAAATGTACTCAGTCATAGAGTAACTGTCTTTGGAATGCAGTTGCAAGCTTTGAAGAAGATAAAATTCTCTTTCCTGTGATTCCTGTACAAAAGAGTCTAGAAGAGTACGCCAAACATCGGCTGATGTGTCAAGTCCGACAACTAGCCCAAGAACTTCTTCAGAGAGAGTTCCAGTAATCCGTTCATGGAGTAGCCTATCTGACCGTCTCCATACAATGTAATCGGGATTAGTTGTGGTAGTGTTCTCGCCACCACCATCCTTTTGAGGATACAATGATCGATGCATCTGGACTTTCTATAAGACCCATGATTTGGGTTTCCAGAGAAGAAAATTATTTTGATAGAGACAAAATTGCCAACATTGAGGGACGATGGGTAAGGGTAAGTGTTGATAGAAGAGGAAGCCATCACTTGGTGAGAGAGATTTAAATGAGTAATCTTGAAAGAAGTTGTAACGACTAAATCACGGATGTGTGCAATGAAAAGCTTGCAGTTTACCCTCTTCCTGATATAATGACAGGTGCGAACAGAGAGATATGGGCGTTGGGGTTTGCTGTCTAATGCAGATCTGATCCCTGATACAGTATGAAGGACCTGATCCTGACTTGACTGAAAAGCTTGGGGACTATGGGATTCTAAGATCTGAAGAGTTGTTGCACGCCAATTGGATACCAACAGATCTAAGAATATGCAATCAGAGAATTGTCCAGTGATTGGAAGTGGTGCCGGTGGGACTCTTGGAGATGGTGCAGATCCAAGATGCAGTGAGGCAACAAGCGAGTTGGGAGATATATATATCAGATATGGTTTCTCAGATCTAGCTGAACACGGTGCTGAATTTGATCTGCAAACTGCAGACAACCAGCAAAGGGAACTCGTGGCTGGAAGACTTGGGCAGCAACTGCAGAGACGACATACAGGAGATCAAATAGAGATGATATATATCAGATCCAGTTGAACACAGTGCTGAAATGAATCTTGTTTGATCCATTTTTCGCTAGTCCGGGAACCCGATGGAGAAGCAAGCAGCAGCGATACAGAGCCAGCAAGGTGAATCTGAACCTAGTGTTGTAAAACAGATCTGAAGATGTTGGATCATGTGAGAGATCTGAGAGATCACTGTTCTAGATCCCTCTCCTAGATGATACCATATTGACAAACAAAAATCTAAATGGAGATCTGGTAATGAATCTTTTCAATATTTTTATTCTCTCTCTATTTGTTATAGATTTTTTTGTACATCCTCCGGTAATGCAATGTTCGATCCTTATAAAACAAATTAGGAGAAGAAAGGAAAGAAGTGAAAGAGTTCTAAAGTGAATAGACTTCTTAGCCAGGATGAGGATAGCCTAGATCGGTGATCCATATCTTCTTTTGATGAGAATCGGTGGCCGCCATTTTCTTTGCTGGATGCTGTTGAGTTTTTTTGTTGGAAATCAGCAGTTGTAACGTCAATACCCTTTTACGTTAATTATGAACAACTTAATATTAGAAATCCAAGACTTAAGTGCCAAAGTGTATGTTTTTATGTAATGATACAATATTAATTAGTGAGACAATGAACTCAATACCAAGTTGGAATCTTAGATGAAAACTTTGGAGTCAAATATTCTAAAAATTGGTAAAATTATGACAAAATATATGGAGTCTAACTTTAGTAGAACAAAAGATAGACAGAAAGATCAAATAAAAAATGATAATCACCTGGTGCACAATACAATAAGTTTTGACAATCACACGACTAGCTTGTACATCAACCCTTTACATTCTTATAGATTATGTTTCCCTTAATCAAGGGATCACAGATTTATTATGCTTAATCAAGGGAAATATAATCTACAAGAATGGAAAAGCTTAACGTACAAGATAGCCAGGTGAGAGTATTCCTTCAATAACTAGTGGATTCCCTTGGAGAATTGGATTTAGAAATAGCTGACGGGATGAGAGCACCATAAGCAAAATGTAGAAAGCAAGGAGAATCCCTAGTTGTTTAAGGGGGTGATTTTATAAAATAATTGTTAAATATGCAATGCTTTATAAAGTAGAGTGTTGAACTATGAAAAAAATAATTAAATAAAGTAAAAGGTGGTGCAGATGTGCATGTTGCGTTAGAAAAATAAATTAACTCTAAAAAGATAATGCTAGAAATCAATCTCAGTGCATAAAATTAAAAGGTTAACGGTTGCCAGTGGTAAGAGGAGAGATAGACCACTGAAAACATAGAAAGAATGGATTAAAATACATGATTAATAGTTGAATAATTGATGTACATGATAGAATCAAATGGAGAAGTAGATCTTGAAAAGTCGATTCCAAATAAATAGGAATTTGATGATGACGAGGATGAAATTGTTAAGTATTCTTTTGGACAAAGAAGATTGTCAGGAATATGATTAAGATTTATGATAATCTTGGTTTGAGTTTGAATTAATTTTTATTTGACACAAATAAGATTTAATTAGATTTTGAGTTTATTTTATTATTAATGTATTTATATAAATTAGTAATTAGTAAACGAATCTATCACTAGTTTCCAACTTTCACAAAAAATCACCCTGGTCAGAGTACTGGCTTGGTTTTATTCATCTTCTTCTCCTTAGTCATTACTGCAAAATTCGAGCCATTTATTCTAAATGGGTCTCAAATAGTACTTTAACATGTCCATTTGATCGTAAAACCGACCAACAGTTGCGTTAGAATATTCTTTTCAAATACAAATGATTTAAAAATAGAAGTAATGAAGACTCCGAAAATAACTCAAGATAAATGAGGAAAAAAGAAAGATATTTTAAGTATTTAATATTTTAAATACTAAATCAATCAATCTCATTTTGAAAAATTAAAAGGTTATCGATAGTAATTATATAAATCCGAAATATTTGTAAGTGATGGTCAAAAACCTATCTCAGAAAGTAAGAGTCTTGAGTTTGATTTCCATTTTACCCTAAAGAAAAACTTACCCAATGTCTCTAGGTAAGGATCCTTGCATATATTCTCAGGATTATTCAGGTGGGACACCTTTGTTATAAAGAAATAGATAGTAATTATAAAAAATATAATAAAATAAAACAAAATAAAAGAAATAAAAGATAAAAGGCCAAAAATCCTCCCACGGGAGTTTTGTATATCTAGACACGGATTTTAGTGTATTGTGAATTTTATCCTTTACCTCTGCCATATTGAAAATTAAAAAAATGAATGAACAACAAATCAGCTCACTTATTAGCCATTTAGAGAGGCGATTTACTCTCTTTAAGTGAGCCGATAAAGATAAAATTGTAATATATTAAAATTCGTGTATGATTATAAAAGGTTTTCGTAGGGAGGATCTCTACCCAAGATAAAAAGATATATATATATATATATATATATATGAATCCCATGTCACCGCACAATCTGTGGTGCCAATAAATGAGTGAAGGGTTGACAAATGGGCAGAACTTCACCAATGGAGAAACGCATTTGGCTGAAGACCGTTAAAACAAGAACACCCACATATCCAACCAAAAACAGCTACTTCTCCCTTCAATAAAAAGCTCAATGCCTTTGCCAAATTCCATCTTCCCCATCCTCTCCATCTACATTTTTTTTTCTTCAGTAATCGCCTTCTCCTTCTCTCTCTCTCCAGTCGGTGGAGATGTTGAGCTTCTAATTCCTCACCATCTTCATCGATCGAATATATAGACAAAAACAAGAAGAAGAAGAGAAGAAGAGAAGAAAAAGAATGGAGGTGCAGAGGATCCAACAACTGATGCTCTTATGGCTCAGAAGCTGTAGCACTCGTGTTGCTCTTGTGGGTGGTAACCACACAGCTGCCCGTTTCTGCACTCGCTAACCTACATCTGTCTGTCTCCCCCTGTATCTCTCTCAATTTCTGAATAAGCATATTCAAGGACCAGTCTCTAATTTTTGTCATCGAAACCAAATTCACCAAACATGGCATTCATTTTCGCCTGCAAATTTCAGTCCAGCCATCGGAACTCTGCTCAAGACAAGAAACACATTCATGATGCCGGTTTTGGCACCCACCCGCGGACGATTAAGTTCCCAGACGGCCAACTGCTACGGTTTATTGCGCGATCTCTTCTACTATTCATTGCAATCATAAGCCTCCGTTGGATTGGATCCATCAGTGTATCTGCGTATGAATATGGCCATGGCTATGGTCCGCCGATGGATGATATCGTCTTCCTGCCAATGCTCTTCCGAGACCTGGCCAATGTGGGCTTGATCAAGCCGGGTGATCGCGCAGTTTTGATTGAGCGAACGTATCCCGCTCAAATTAACATCTTTCAAGAAATCGACATGGAGATTATCTCAGAAATGGGCGATGAAAAGAGCAGAGCAATACCTGAAAGCTCCCTAGATTTCATCTTTGCAAACAGATTCACCTCAACGGCCAGCTTCATCGACCGTACGCTCAAGATTGGTGGTGTGGTCACTGTTCGGCTCAGCAGTGAGCCATCCAATTCCTTCCGTGTCCCGCCCAATTTCCACATTGTCTACTTCCGGAGATTCGACGACACCACCGTGGTAGCAATGAGGAAGGTGAGCCAACTAGTCCATGGCTCTATCAAGGTGCTGAAGCCGTCGACGTCGCGGCGGCTTCTAGCCTCGGCGGATACTAATGCCAAGAGAATTGCTCTCAAAGACCTGGAAGACGTGCTGCTTGAGCCGCCACCGAAGGCAGCTAAACTTCACAAGTACTTGAGAAATACCAAGTACCTGCCAGACCTGCTCGGAGACACACTAGATGAGTACCCACGCCGAGTATTCATCGACGTCGGACCTTTGGGCAACGACTCTGGGTCAGAATGGTTTGAATGGCACTACCCAACGAGAAATCAGACATTTGAGAAGTACCACGTTGAGATGGTGGCAACAGAGGCAGCGATGGGAATGTCAGAGTGGCTGAGGACGAACGTGAGGGAAGAAGAATACGTGGTGATGAAGGCAGAGGCGGAGGTGGTGGAGGAGTTGGTGGCCAACGAGGCCATTTTTCTGGTGGATGAGCTTTTCTTGGAATGCAAGCACCAGTCGCTAAGAGGGAAGAAGACTAACAAGAGCAAGAGGGCATATTGGGAATGCTTGGCTCTCTATGGTAAGCTCAGAGACGAAGGCGTCGCCGTCCATCAATGGTGGGGTTGAAACTTCAGATTCTAATTTGGGATAAAAAGAAGAAGAAAATCATAGTGGTAAAAGATGGGTCGAGACCTGAGAGAAAAATAGCAATAAGATTTGAAAGGAAAAGGGTCTGATTCACGTTTTTATCTTATTGTTGAGATTTTAAACAAGTGCTTCTGGAATACTAGTGATTTTTTAAAATCTTGTTGAGGAAATACTAACACAGTGTTTTGAGTAAAATTCAGTAAGGGGTAAAATGAAAATATATTTTCTTCTACTTTTCCTTTTTATTCATTCACGGGTGTAATAAGGATGGAAAGAAACTCATAAGTAATGACATTAGTCACCTGTCTATTATTTATCCTATTTGCATGCAATGTCTGTTTAATGCTTATTCCAAAGAAAAAGACACGTTGATTGATTATTATTGATGTTGCTCCGAATGAGGCTATTGCGAACGAGTTCCACATTCGAAATGTAGTGAGAGATATAGGGATTTATAAAAAACTTGAGTCGCTCCATCTAATAAGCTAGTCTTTTGGACTGGAAGCCGAGGTCCTAACAATTATTTTAATATTTGGTGAGATGGAATTGATTAATTATTTTTGTTAAATATCTAATGTGTGGATGCACCGATATTGACTGGCCTAGCCCATTTACTAGGATAGCTCAGGGAGCTAGCAATCAAGGTTTCGTAGTGGGTTACATTTTCCAGACGAATCACACTTTCTGGTCTACCTTCATGTTCTCTTTTTTGGTTCTTGTATTCCTTTTCAAAAGGGTCGATTTCCCCTTACACCTTGTAGTTCTTTCTGCAGAATTTGGAAAAATGGTTTAAAGTGTCTATCATTAAAACTTGTATATATAGAATTTACAGGCCTCTCAGTGAAGAAAGAATCAAACAATAAATCAATTTAAAATCCCGTAATCAGGGAACTTTTTTTTTGAGATGTACTATTGGTTTTCACTAGATGCATCATCTTGGCTCAAATTTTGAACCATCTATTGTGAACAATTCCTCTTTTGCTATTCCATGTCATGTTTCTCATTGCTCAACATCATTCTGATGAGGATCTTGATGAGGGTTGTTGCTTGAATCCATCTTTACAATGTTCTATACGGGCATATGATCCCTTGAAGTTTTTGGTTCTCAGTGATACGATTCAAGACAATCTTGACATAGAAAAAGTAGTCTAATTTATCAAGTTGACGCCCGATAAAGTGAATCGATGACTAAGGAGTAGACTTCTCAGCTTTTACTTCATTTGTGTGGAGTACTTCTACAGAAGTTTGTTCCTATAAGGATATCAACTTCTATTGGCATCGTAGTTTATGCAGATTTGGTTATCCTCAGTAAAAAAAATGTCATCAACAAGCATATTGGGCTCAATAGGAAGATCTTGAAACATGTTATAGCTTATGTACTAGCAACAATCTTCCTTGAAGATATCATCAGTTTCGATTTTGGGCTCAGGAGTTGGTAGCTCAATGTTCTAGTAAGGTAGCTGCAACTCTGTATCTTCACATCCACCGGACATAGATTGATAAAGGTTTAGCCTATGATCAGGCTTTATTTGCTTGCATGAGATTCATGAATTGGTGGTCTAAGGTGTAGTGGATTTTTTTTAAGGCTTTTGGTCAAATGTGGTAGAAGAGAGTTCGAGCAGTGAGTGAGATTAAGGTCAAGGTTTCAAATGTCGTTTCAGTTAGGGATTTCAAGGTCCACAGACTAGTGTGTTAGGAGTTATGGGTTAATTAGGGAGTTGAGGATTTCTTTGGATCCATGGTGGTCCAATTGTTGTTGTCTTCAATGGAGACTAGCAACATAATTTTTATTTTTTTCATTTGTCATTGTATTTTGTTCAGGGGTTTAGAGGTGGTGGTGTTGTGGAAAAGGGATCTCTTCGATTGATCATGATTCAATAAGTAGGTCCGAGTTTGGATTAGGCGTGAGTTTTCTTGTATAAGAAGATATTAGTCTTAAGAGTTCAACTAAGGAATTTGAGTCATTCAAAAGACATGGATCTCAATTGTTCTTTTGGGTAATGGGAAAGATGGTTGGTCAAGCGAGGACAGGGGTCAACTTCTTGGAGATGGGCCTTGTTTGCTACGATTGTATATGAGAGGGAGAGTCCTCACTTTTCGTTATTCACCACAATGATATAGTTACCTATTTCTTCAATGAGATTATGATGGCCTAATTCTTCTTCCTTCAACTGATTAGGAGTTGCTTTTGCTATTGCTATTGCTACCAATGTTATCATAACCGGACCGTGTATTGAACCATTTTCAAGAAAGGTTGGATTCAACTGGGTTCAACTGCGGTCAAAGTCAGTCAAACTCGTGCAAGTAATAATGATGTAAATATTATATATAACATTATTAGAATGATAATAATTATTAATTTTTTTTGTTTAATACTTTAGACTCTAAGTAACATACAGAAACGGTGAAGAATTGGGATTGGAATGGTAAAACACTTTTAGATTTCAAGGATCTCAATTTTTTAATATTAAATTTTGATATTTTGAAGGGGATTTTTTTAAAAAAAATTCAAATGTGGTGACCCACGGTTCATGGGTCACAATTTTATAGTGCGGTTTGATTTCGGTTTTTTGCGGTCTAATTGTCTATGCGGTTTTTTGACCTAACAGAACAACAAATACGGCGGCTCTGGTCGAACCACTGGTTTGACCACGGTTCGGTCCGGTTCTGATAACACTGATTGCTATCTCACACAGGGTAGCTCAACTGGTAACATTCCGCCTCAGGAAGAGGGATGGTGTGAGTTCGAGTCCCCATGGTGTAATCCGGTGGCTATCCTGTGGAGGTGTGAGACGTGACCTGAAGGGGGTTTAGTAGGGCTCTCCTCGAGGTTCCCCTCTCCATTGTCAAAAAGAAAAAGAAAAAAAGTTGCTATTGCTTGAAGGGGCAACTGGAAAGGTTATCGCTATAGGGTACTATTTTGATCACATAAAAGTCTTGCCTCTTTTTTCGTGCACACTTAGCTGGAATCACTTGATCAATTGCTTCTAGTATGAGAGCAGGGTTGATAGCTCTAGTCAGGGGAACATGTCAATGTTTCTTGTATCTCTCCCTCTCTCTCTCTTCTCAGGTAATGCTTGGCTTGACTTAAAAATCATGAATCCTTTGCTCTATTGTAAGTAAATTTTGAATTCAACATGACTCATGGACTTCAATGGAGTTTTTACAGACTTTAAAGTGTTGCAACTATCTTTGTAGCTCGCACTATCAATTTAGTATACCTTGAATATAACACTGAGTATGGGATGGTGTACATTTGGAGAAAGCTGCCCAGATTCAGAGGCTAACAATGACACAGATTTTCTGATCCAAACCACATTCTCTTGAGTAGCTCGTGCAAAAATAGTAATATCATAGACATACTAAAGCAAAGAGATAGGCTCATGGACAATTTAAAAGGGGATATAGCTCCAATATGTACTGCTTTTGAGTGAACTTGGGTATAGATTCCATTACAAGAATATTCAAATAAGGTGATAATTGTTCAACTTGCCGAAACAAAACGACAAGAAGGGAAGCCATTTATCAGAACATGGAAACTTGTATTGGTGGTACAAGTTTTAATTTTATTAATTCACTTGGGATAGAAAACTAGGCAGTGCAAACAGTCGAACAAAAAATCCCATTCCAGGGTTTCACAAGTTTTAGTTATGTCGAGTTCAGCTCATATACTTTGATTTGAACTTCTTTTGTTGCATCTGGTGAAAGCATTCTTTGCAAGGAGTAAATGAATAGCAGGTTGTTTATTGGGAATAAAGGCACCTTGGCCATCCAAAAATGATACCCACAAGGATTTGACCAAGATAGAAAACTATAATAACAGAGATGCTTTTATATTCTATATTACATAGGCTAATTGGTTGAAAAGATTAAGATCATTAGCACCTTCTTTTTTTTCTTTGGGATTAGCACAAGAAAGGTGCTGTTATTTTGTTCAGGCAATGAACTTGTGGCTAAGTGTTGAATCATTTGTGTGATTTCCCTCTTAAAATATTTCTAATAAGTTGGGTAGAAGCAAGCCAGTAGTCCTCAAGTCCTGGGGCTTTTAGAGCATGCTTGATCTCGTCCTCTGAAGGCAAAGCCAGAAATGCCAAATTTTGATCAGTAGATACTTTATTTGAGAAGTAATGTGGCAGTGTGAGGGTGGAATCCATCCCAAAAGACGAGTTTATTAGGTAGAATGATCCAAGTCTTATATAAATCTCTATATCTCCCTCTTCACCTCCAATGTTGGATTCGTTCGCAGCCAGAAGACATTTTATTCCAATTTTTTAGTTTACAGATAAGACGAGCT
This sequence comes from Chimonanthus salicifolius, assembly GCA_013350335.1. Lineage (NCBI taxonomy): Eukaryota > Viridiplantae > Streptophyta > Magnoliopsida > Laurales > Calycanthaceae > Chimonanthus > Chimonanthus salicifolius. The sequence goes on from CM023542.1 coordinate 29,772,670, forward strand.
AATTTTTTAGATGTAAGATGTTTAGATGAAGAGTTCCAACCAGACTGAATCAGTCCCTCAAGGCTTTGTTCTTTTGACCACATTGCCTTAAAGCAAAATGCTCTAGGGTTTGCATCGTCGTGGGTTGGGTGACTGTAAATAGAAGAGGGGCATGATCCAAAGCTGTAATCGGCAATGTAAGCTTTAATTAGATGGGAGATTTGGGTCTTTGAAATTGACACCTTCACAAATTAGACCATCACTAATATGGAGTTGGAAAAGGGTAAAGACCTCCAATTTCTGTTGAAGACATGGATTGCCATTATGACCATTACCATACATCTCAACTTCTCAACTTTTATTATCATAGATGCATTTAAATAGGTCTAAGAATTTGGATCACCTTGTTAGGACCTTGATATCCATCCCAAAAGACTAGCATGTTAGATGGAGTGACCCAAGCCCTTTATAAATCCCTAAATCTCTCTACACTTTTAATGTGGACTAGTTCACAGCCGCAACAATCCCCCCTTGAACGAGGCCAGTCATCTTGTCCGCCTATGGGATCTCTTGAATCCACATGAGATAGCCTGAGACCTAGTTTTGATACTACTTGTTAGGACTGGGTATCCATCCCAAAAGATTAGCCTATTAGGTGGAGTGACCCAAGTCCTTTATAAATACCTAGATCTCCCTCTACACTTCTAATATGAGACTCATTCGTAGCCCCAACACATCTAGTGCTAATGCTATAGAGAATTTATGATGTCACCAGTCACCACAAAACATTTAAATGACGATGTAGAGAAGGCCATACAATGCCTCTTACATTTCAAACCACAGTAGTTAATCATGGTCATCAGAAGAGGTGGAAGGAGTACCTACCAGAAGTTTGACAGTGTGGTAAAAAAACTTCCATAACAGGACTTGGAAGCGACATTAGATGGACTGATCCCGATTCGCCCATCTGATTGAGAGCTAGGCCCTGAATCACCACTCAATTAGGTAGGTGGAACTTGGGAAGTCAGGCTCTAATCTTCAAAAGCAGTGCTTACCATACAAGTGCCAATAAAATGATAGTAACACAAACCAAACTGTTTCTTGCATTCATAATTCTGACTTAAACTTATCCATTCTCTTACGATTTTCATCAGAAAGTAAAGAACAGAGAGTCTGCAAGTGAATTTAGTCAGCTGCATAGCTCCCTTGCAACACCAACACTAGAGTTGATGAGGTCGAATAGAATCAGATGGTTCTGCTGCTGCAGATTAGCAATCACATTCAGCACTGAGTTCACAGTTGTTCGGTGCTGCAGCCATGGCGAGGCAGGCCAATGGTGTTGAGCTACTGTGTATGAGTGAATTCTCCATAGGCAGCATCATATCCATCCCCGTAAAATGCAGCGTCACTGCAGGTGGTGTTGGGTTGATATTCGAGTCAAAGCATGTGTCGAACGCCCCCAGTGATGATATTGTGCCGTTCACTCGTGACAGGAACTCGTCGCGCAAGGCTACATAAACAGGCTGCACAAAACGAGTGATGACCGTACCTGAGTCTATGATGGTGCCGGCACCTGTAGTGGGGTCGAATGTGAGGAAGCCCCAATAGGAACAGGAACAAGCTTCTTTCCAACACTGATTCCGGTCAGGTTGACGTAGTAGAGCGATGAGCGGCGAGGATTCTGCAGGAGTGGTGTCGGTCTTGATGTTCTTAGGCTGACCCAATGGGCCGAGCCTCAGCGAGCCCGAGAAGTAGTAGGACTTGAAGCTTGGAAGACAGTATGAGAAAGTGCCTTGGTATAGTGGGCCACTCTGTGAGAACAATGACATGGGCCCACGACCCAAGCCCAGCAAACCTTGTGGCGGTATCGACCCACCGGAGATGGAGCTTATGCATCCAAATGCATAATTTGGCAGGATGTCCGAGTCTAGAGTAAGGGCATCCTGCACAAGTGCTGCTGAGAATGATGAATCGCCAGCCGTAGGCCTGGTTAAACACACATGGGCCGACCTCAGCAGAGCAGGCCTGCCCTCTCACTTGGGTGCAAAGCGGCACACTGCAATCTAAGTTTTGGTAGGAGGTGGAGTTGGTGGGGCTGAAGACTGTTGTGGAGCAGCCACTACAACCAGAGCATGGTACCCATGCCGCGTCGCTGCTGGTGTCCATGACCATGAACATGAGTTGGCCTGGCGTTCCGAGTTTAACTCGGAGAATGTAGTTCCCAGTATTCAGTATCTGCTGCCCTGATGCAATTGGTACAGACGTTTTCTTCCCTATCAGAGAGGACAAATAGGTGATCCGGATTGGGTCTTTAGCAGCCATGTTCAGCACTGTGTCGAACCATGATGCAGGCCTTGAAGAGAAGGGAGAGCACCTTCCGTAGATATGGAAGAGGGAGAGCTCTGAGTCGCTGGATTGGAAGATGAAGAAGAACATGGATCAACAGCATTACATGTTGAAACGAGGAGGAAGAGAAGCAGAGGAGCAAAGGCCATGACTGGGTTAGTCGATGGACTCAGTTCAGAGTCCAGACTCAATTCTCCAAGAGGGCTTGGATGTTTGGATAATATTGGGGATTCTGTGCTTGTGGGTTTTGGCAACATTATATAAGGATGAAGCCTAATGAAAAATTACAAAAACAGCCCTTCTCTCTAATCTTTGTTGCAAATTTTTGTTTAATTATCTTATAATGGGTGACAAATCAAAATGATAATTGATTAATTTAAACTAATGACCTTTACTCAAGAGTAGTTCAAATGATTTCTAGACTAATTTCAACTTCTTAAGTAAATGTGTGTGAGAGTAATGTGATAAAATGTCCATTTCCGCAAGGGAAATGGAGATTATAGAAGGTTTCTCTTCTTTCCTTTGATATTTTAGAAGATTTTCTTTTACTTATTGAACTGATCTACTTTTTGCCTATCACACATTTTTCGCCTTTTACTACCACTCTCTTTCATTCTTTCTCTTCATATATTTTCACCTCAGGTTAAAATATCGGTCGGCCGATATTTACCGGATATATGGCAATCTCGGTTCGGCCAATATGTATTGGCCATATCGCCCGATATATTTCTCTCTCCTTCTGATTTTTTTATTTTCTTAAATTCCATAAAATCAAGGAATTATGTGGGTGATATTTGGTGTTTTTTTGGACGATATTTGAAATATCGGTCGATATTTTGACCGATATCTCGCTCGAGATATCGGTGATACATGATGGGTATATATCGCCTTGAATGATATATATCGCCATTTGAAAATCTGATATATAATAGCCAATACAATATGTATCGTTTGATATTTTCACCTATGTTTTTCACTAGTGGTTATCTCAACAAGAAAGTCTCCAATTCAAGAAGAAAATTTATTTAAAGGGATCTCTTGCAAAACTTTCTCCTCCTGCAACGTAATTAAATACCATAAATTAGTTTGTACTTTTGAGTAACACAATTGCATAGACTATATTTGGTTTCATAATAAGTGGGAATAAGATAGAATGTGCTGAATGTATTATTAATCCAATCAAAAGGATATCAATTATTTAGTGATAAAATATTATCACCTAATGCAGATATTGCTTATTAGTTTTGTTTTGTCGCTTTTCTTCAATATTCACGGGCGAGTTTAAAGAGGTCCCAGTTTCAATTATTCATGCATAGATTTTCTCTGTCATGTTTGCTTGATTCCTGCAAGTTGCTTCCAAAGTAAAGCAAAAGATGCAGCTCCTCCAATCAAATCTAGATCGTTCAATATGGAGGACCATTATGATTTGGATACCAGGCAAAATCCAAATTGGATAAGATTCTCGATCATGTGTGTTGAGATTTATTTTGATCAATTGACGCAAAATCTATCTAATATCTCCATATTCAATTTAAATTGGGTGATGGGTATTGTTAATATTTCTCTGAAAGTCAAATTACAAATTTATTCTTGTGATTTTAAATTATTAATTATTTACTAATTACTACTTTCAATTTATTTTATCGTACCAACACTGATGCATTGGATTCCATAACCACTCCCAAGTTAAGAAATCCACACACGTAACTCAGTTGGTTTAAGCTTCTAAGATTAGATTAGAGATATTAGGTTTGACTCCTCCAAACTTACTTAATACACAAGGGTTTTGGAGCTTGATTGCTGGGCAATTTTACAATTTTCGCATTACATATTTTGTAGCCCTAATTAGGGTAGTATATAATGTTTCTTTTCGTGAGGTGAGAGCGAAAATTGTAATTGACACGACCGTTTCTTCTTAATTGTTTTGCCTTTGAACATAATGGATCTGGTTTGAATTTGTGAACGTACCGAAAGAGAACAACATAAAATGTCACGCGCCAATCCGAAAGGTGGGCCCGGAACGCGACTGGTTTTTTTTTTTTAAAACTAAGATGACACTCAGGAAGTCCCACTGGGCCAGATCAACAGTTAGGCCCAAAGGTCACACATGATCCCAACATGTGGACTCAAACATATACCATAAGTCTACCCAACAAAACACAATCATTAACACATGACATTAACACAGAATTCGAACACTGAATTATCATTGAAAACATCATCAGAGTAATTACAGTCGTATGACAGTTTATACATCACGTTTAAACAAACAAAGTACCACACCCGGTACTTTACAAAAACAAATGGTTCCAAGAACCAAAAGGCAAAGACAAGGGTATTCCCCTCAGTGGGAATCCCAAAGCAACGTCGCAGCTTATCCACTTTAAGCTTCAAACAGAGGGTTCTCCTCCTCGGGTTCATCTCCTGAAAGGTGAGTGGGGTGAGCTAACTAACCCAGTGAAGGAAATATAACAGTGCAGTCTAAGTAAATATCAGGTTAGTAAATAATCAACAGTTGCAATATAATATCTGATGCTTGATAATAAATTTTCAATATCAAGTAAAATCTCGTCATCATTTCACATTTCATCATCTCTCCCATTACTGCTGTCATCCAACGTAACGCCTACATACTACGCTGAGACCATCGTATTAAGTCCCGACACGGTCAAAATACATCCTTGCAAGTACATCTCCGGCCCTCACATGGCAGATACTGACATCCTCAAATCAGCAACTGTCGACACCTATGGTCCAGTAGACGTAAACCATCTCACACACATGACCAGATTGAGTTATTGAGTTATCGATAGGACCAGATCTGACATGTTGAGTAAGGCTTCGAGGTCACTCAGTGCCCGACAAATATAGCGTCGGCTTGGAAGTGAAATCACTCAGTGCCTGACCAATAGAGTCGGCCTGGAAGTGAATACAATAGTATATACATTATACTAATAAGAGAAGAGGGTCAGTACAATTTTAATTTATCAAGGGGTATAAACATCACATGCAACATTATCAATCAAATAAGATTTTACATTAAAAAAAAACTGGGTCCCTCAGAACATGCCTCGAAACCACGTACTGTGGCTTCGGATCATCCGAACCACTGCCTAAGCTAGTCACTGACTTCGGATCTTGGGTCTGACTTCAGATCGTCCAAAGGTCCTTCCGAACCAATAAAATCCGAAAAACAAGTCTCGGTGGGTCTGAGTGTCTCGGATCATGCCGAGTAAGGCTCGATCGTCCAAGTGAGGTTTGGTCCTTCAGAACAGGGCTCGGATCATCTGGGCGGGTTTGGCTTGCCTCGAACGCTTCGGGCTTTGGGTGAAGCTCGGACCGTCCGAAGGGTTACCTCTCGGACTGTCCGAAGGGTTGACCCTCGGACCGTCCGAAGCTCGACTCTCAGACCGTTTGAGAATCGTCTTCCTCCACTGTCTGCACTAGCAGACAGTGACGGACAGACACTGCATGAAATACGAATCCGGAAACAGTGGGTTTTTCGGATTCAGTTTCCACATCCAGCCGGTCAGATGGACTCCATAGTGAGTCCTTTTTCCATAGGGAGTGATCAGGAGTTTTAAAACTAAATAGGCCTTTAGATTTTAACACTGAAAACACATTGATACAATAAAAAATCAGGTTTTTCCTTAAACTTCAAACTGGTTTTACACACTCAAAACATGGCCAAATTTGGTTTTTCTTGATTCTAAATCGATTGAAATTGAAAGAGGAACACAATGGTTACCTTCACTCGAGTTCTTGGGCTGAAAATCTGACTTTTGAAAAATTTCCCTCTAAGTTACGGTTTAAGCAAAACTTTGGAAAACAGAGGCAAGGGAGGGAAAAGGATTGTTGGTTTTTCATAGAGAGCAGAGACTGAGAGAGAGTTGAAGATTTGAGAGTTCAAACCAGCTGATGGAGGGTCACATTTATAAGAAATTTGATCCAAGGGGGTGGCCATCAAGCCACTGCATGCAACTGCTGCCGACGTCCTGATCAGTGTAACCACTGTTCGGTACTCTCGGTTGCAGATAAGTCCTCCTGAATCTCCAATTTTGCAAATAGGCCCCTAACTTGATAAAAACTTGATTTTTAACTAAAACAACACTTTTAAAGCTTGAAAATTTTAATCCAAGTTTACAAATAAGTTGGGTTTTAAAAAATTTAATCACCATTAAAATTTGGAGATTTAAAACTCAGTAAAAATCATAGATTTAATTAAAAACCATAATTTAATACTATTTACTTAATTTAACTTGTGTTAAATAAAATAATTTAGAGTCCTCATTTTTGGGGTTTGAAAGAATAAATTAGACCATACTAAAATGGTCTAACATATTAAACTTGTTTCAAAATTTATCTCATTTCAAAAACCTTTAAAAATATTTATTTCTCTCTTTCGGGGTTTTGACGGCAGTTCTAAATACTATTTTCTGAAAATAAAACTATTTTAAAATCAGAAATATAAATCCTTGATTAAAGAGAATAATATCATCCAATAATAATCACATAATAACATAATTTATAAAATAATAACAATAAGCGATAAATTACCATTTTGCCCCTCCAACTAGACGAGTTGGATCACTGAGCTTTCGAGCTCAGATTGGGCCGCACCTGGGCTTTTCACAAAGCCCTAACCGTAGTCTTTGAGATTAACCGGTCTAACCAAGATTATTAAGCTAAAACACGCCTAATCTGGGTCAGGGTAATACATCTTACCCCCTAAAAGAAATTTCGTCCTGAAATTTAAAACAAACTTATACCTTTTTGGCCTGTGAACAAACCAGGGTACAGCTTCCGCATCGTCGATTCATGTTTCCACGTCTCGTGTTGCACGTCCCGATGTTGCCACAACACTCGCACTAGAGGAATAAACTTCCTCTTGAGCTCTTGAGTCCAGTGTCCTTGAATCTTTATTGGCATTTTTTCAAAAGTTAGGTCCTCTGAAACTTCAATATCTTAAAAAATTATCACATGCGACGGATCAAGCTCGTACTTCCTTAACATAAGCATGTGAAAAGTGCTATGCACTCTTTCCAAAGCTTGAGGAAGATCCAACTGATAGGCCACTTTTGCTATCCTCTTCAAGAATTCAAAGGGTTCAACATATCGAGGTAATAGTTTTCCTTTGTGCCCGAACCTTTGCACTCCATGACGTGGTGCCACACGTAAGAAAACTCGGTTGCCAATTGCAAACTCCAAAGGTCGTCGCCTTTTGTCAGCATAACTCTTTTGTCTGCTCTAGGCTGTCTTGAGACGTTGTCTGATCACTTCAACTTATTCCGACGTCTCACACACTAGATCAGGTAATAGCAGCGCTTTGTCTCCTACCTCTGTCCAACAAAGAAGTGATCTGCAAGGTCTACCATACAGAGCTTCGTATGGTGCCATCTGTACACTGGAGTGATAACTGTTGTTGTAGACAAACTCGATCAAAGCCAAGTGATCTTCCCAACTTCCCTGCATATCCATCACACAAGCTCTTAGCATATCCTCTAAGGTTTGAATGGTTCTCTCTGATTGACCATCCGTCTAAGGGTGAAAAGCAGTGCTGAAGCACAGCTTAGTCCCCAACTCCTCTTGCAATCCCTGCCAAAATCTTGATACAAACCTAGGATCTCGATCAGATACAATGGATACAGGTACTCCATGCAATCTGACTACCTCCTTTAAATACAATATACTTAGAGTAGTCAAAGAATCAGTCTTCTTGATTGGCAGAAAGTGAGCTGACTTCGTCAATCGATCGACTATTACCCAAATAGCGTCGTTCTTCTTAGAAGACCTCGAGAATTCGGTTGCAAAGTCCATTGTGATGTGCTCCCATTTCCATTCAGTCACTTCTAAAGGTTGTATCTTTCCACCAGATCGTTGATGTTTCACTTTCACTTGTTGACAAGTTAAGCACTTAGACACAAAATTTGCTACCTCTCGCTTCATACCTTTCCACCAGAACAATCACTGCAAGTCGTGGTACATCTTTGTACCACTAGGATGCACTGCAAAACGAATACGATGAAAGTGATCAAGCACTATTCTCCTGTATTCGTTCGACTTTGGGACAAAAAGTCTATCTTTGAATGTCAGACATCCTTCCGCCTTGATTTTTCAATCTTCCAGAGTCGCTCCTCCTGAAAGCTGAGTCGCCAACTCCTTTGCTTCTGGATTGTTTTGTTGTCCTTCCACCACCAATCTAATTACCTCAGGTTGCAGAACCAAACTATGGATTCTTGCTGACCCGTTCCCTTCGATCAGCTCCAGGTCATATTCGGACAGAACTTCCAACATCTTCCACTGCAAGGATGTCATCCTCGCCACGTTGCTGTGAGACTTCCTAATCAAGGCATCGGCCACTACGTTGGCTTTTCCTGGATGATAAGAGAGACTGAAGTCGTAATCTCCCAGGTACTCCATCCACCTTCGCTACCTCATAGTCAGGTCTTTCTGAGTGAAGATATATTTGAGACTATGGTGATCAGAAAACACATTGAACTTCTCACCATACAAGTAATGTCTCCACAACTTTAACGAGAATACAATCGCTGCCAAGTTTAAGTCATGAGTCAGGTAGTTCTGCTCATGTCCCTTCAATTGCCTGGAACCATAAGCTACTACCTTCCCCTCTTGCATCAGCACACAACCCAAACCAAACTTGGACGAGTCGCAATACACATCATAACCTCGTCTTTGCTCGGATATTATCAAAACTGTAGACGTAGTCAACTTCTCCTTCAGCTCCTGGAATGCTCGTTCACAAGTTTCGCTCCACTCGAACTTAACGTTCTTCCTCGTCAGCCGAGTCATTGGCACAACGATCTGGGAGAAGTGTGGGATCAACTTTCGGTAATACCTGCTAATTCTAGAAAGCTTCTGATCTCTAACACGTTCTTGGGACTTTCCCAAGTCTTCACTGCTTCCACCTTCGCTGGATCTACTGAAATCCCTCCTGGAGACACCACATGTCCAAGGAACTGCACTTGAGTCAACCAAAACTCGCACTTGCTCAGTTTGGCGAACAATTGATGATCTCGAAGAGTCTGAAGAACAATGCGTAGATGACGCTCGTGCTCCTCCTCTGATGATGAAAAGATCAAGATATCGTCTATGAAGACTATCACAAACTCTCTCAGGTACGGTCGGAACACGCGATTCATCAAATCCATAAACAAGGCTGGCGCGTTAGTCAAACCGAAAGGCATCACCACAAACTTGTACAAACCATACTGCATCCGGAAAGAAGTCTTAGGAATGTCTTCCTCTCGAATCCACAACTGATGGTAACCTGACCTCAGATCGATTTTTGAAAAACATCTCAATCCCCTCAAAAGATAAAAAAGGTCATCTATTCTAGGTAACAGATACTTATTCTTAATAGTTATCTGGTTAAGCCGCCTGTAATTTATACACATCCTCATCGATCCATCCTATTCTTTTTCACAAAGAGAGCAGGTGAGCCCCACGGCGAGTTGCTCTGACGGATAAAACCAAGACTAAGAAGCTCATCTACCTGCATAGCTAGCTCTCTCTGTTCAGCCGGCGCCATCCGATAAGGTGTCATGGAAATTGGAGTTGTTCCTGGCTGTAGGTCTATAACAAACTCTATCTCTCAGCGTGGAGATACACAACCAACTGGTCAGGAAATACATCCATAAACTCACACACCACTGGAGGAGCAACAGACCCTACACCACATACATCTTCCCAGCCCATGCTCGCCACAACACTACCGGGATACGCCTTAAGGCCAAAAAAAGTAACTCTCATCTTCTCATAGGGTACCAACTTCTGTGTAAACCTCTCATTGGTTGAGGAGACCCCACAAATTCTCATCTGAGAACAGTCGATTAGAACCTCAAAACTGACAACCGATCCATGCTAAGGATGATGTCAAAGTCCGTCATTTCCAACACAAGAAAATCATAGGACAACTCTACATCGCTAATCTTCAAAACACAAGATCTACACCTCTAGTTTACCAAAGCTCTTTTACCCAAGGATGATACTACCATTAGCGGGTTAGCTACTTCTACCGGTTTCAAACCCAATCTATCACAACAAGCTCTAGAAATAAAGGAATGCGAAGTACCGGTATCAAAAAGCACTCGAGCCAAAAGACTGAAAAGATTAAGCGTACCTTCCATCACCGTATTCTCCATCGTGTAGACTCTCCCCTGAGTGGTCGAGGACGTCCTTATCCTCTCCCCTGACTGTTCCGTGGTGGTCCGTTCCTTGGTGCCACCGAGCCTCTAGAGGTTTGCTGAGAACCTCGACCGACAGATGGTTGCGCCACTGAAAAAGAAGCTCTTGCAGCTTGCTAAGGTGCAACTCTACCAAGATAGGGCAATCCTTAAACATGTACCCGGTCTGTTTGCAATGGTAGCACACCTTCTCTCCTCCTGATAGACAGAACTTGGAAGTATGCCCAGGCTGGTTGCAGGTATAGCACACGAATTGTAGGGAGTCAGACCGACTCGACTATCCTGTGCTAGGCTGGCTCTTCTTGAAGAAATGCCTCTTCTGGTTGAGCTTGGCTTTCTTGTTGGAAGAAGGTTTTTGAAAGTTGTCGGTGCTCCTGTTGATGGAGTCCACTGCTTCCACCTTTGAAGCCCGATCAATAATCTCCTCCAAGGTGTCGAAAATTAGACCGACCACTTGCCGTTGCAGAAACGGTCGGATTGCATTCTCAAAATGCTGAATCTTTTCTTCTTCGTTCGCCGCTATCCAAGGCATGAACTGCATCCGGTCGATGAAACACATGGCATACTGTGCCACTGAGTCGGAACCCTGCTGGATGTTGAGGAACTCCCTCTTCGTTGCTTCTTGGAAGGTCTTCGGAAAGTAACGGGGCCAGAAAGGCTGCTGAGAACTCTTCCCACATCATTGGCTCATGGTTATGAACCAGATTCTTTGCTTCCCACCACTCGTAAGTGTTTCCTTCCAATTGGTACGCTGTCAAAGTCACCCTCAAGTCATCTGCAATAGCTAGGGTATTCAGGATCCGGCTAATCTGAGTTACCCAGTTCCTTGTTGCACTAGGATCATCTGTCCCCGAGAAACTTGTTCGGTTCAGTCGCTTGAACTCTTTTAGAGCCGAGGTGGCTCTCTCCTCCTGCGTACGGATAGGAGGGCGTCGCATATTTTCAGCTATTTGCTGAAATGCTTCCATTGCTGCGCGAATGGCCTCATTGGGTAAATCGTGGGGTGAAAGACCAGTCCTCCTCCCGCGACAGTTGTTTCCATGAGCGTTGGGTTCTAACATCTGTTATTTACACTTGTAAATATCACTTAACCTTTTAAGAAACTTATTAAGGCAAAACACTCAAGTTGCACAATTCATTAGAAATCATTCAAATTGCATTACAATTACAAGGGTTGGTAAGGTTTGGAAACCCTTCAAAACAACAAAACAATACTCAACCCTTACAAAAACAATCTCCCCAATTCCCCGTCACACTCTAATCTAATCTTCCGAAGAAGATCCTGCATCATCACCAAAGTAAAAGAAGTTGTTAGGGCAAGTCGCCGACTTGTGCCCGAGCACTCCATAGGTCAAACATGGTATGATCCCTGGTCCCCCAACATAAGGACAGTTAGTCCTTACGTTCCCATGCCCGCGAAGTCCACAAACAGGGCAGATGACATCAATAGGGTATGAGCAATAAGTACAGTTGTGCCCCTTCTGATTGCACAATTCGCATATATAGTCCGTCCACTCATCCAAAGTCGAAGTAGCCGGAGTATAATCAGGCGAGCCTATCTCCCCTACAGACTCTTCTAAGTTTGGGACATATTCCACTTCCTCTTCTCGAACAACCCCAACATGGTACTCGGGTGATGCTACTTCCATGTCCTCATTAGGTGCAACTTCATTGACGAAGTTTGGAACGCTGGAATCATCTGAAGAAACCAGGTCTATCGGACAGCTAGAGGTCCCTCTGTCCCACAACTCGGTGTACTCTACATTGCTTGACATGTCTATATCACAAAAATAGGAAAATGTCAAAAACAATTGTAGTTCTAAGTCAAAAACAAGTCTAACTAGGTTGTAACCCATCAATATCCTAGAGTTTGTGCCAAATCTCTGATACCAAGCTGTCACGCGCCGACCCGAAAGGTGGGCCCGGATCAACAGTTAGGCTCAAAGGTCACACATGATCCCAACATGTGTATTCAAACATATACTATAAGTCTACCCAACAAAACACAATCATTAACACATGACATTAACACATAATTCCAACACTGAATTATCAATGAAAACATCATCAGAGTAACTACAGTCGCATGGCAGTTTAATACATCACGTTTAAACAAACTAAGTACCACACCCGGTACTTTACAAAAACAAATGGTTTCAAGAACCAAAAGGCAAAGAAAAGGGTATTCCTCTTAGTGGGAATCCCAAAGCAACGTCGCAGCTTATCCACTTTAAGCTTCAAACAGAGAGTTCTCCTCCTCGGGTTCATCTCCTGAAAGGTGAGTGGGGTGAGCTAACTAGCCCAGTAAAGGAAATATAACAGTGCAATTTAAGTAAATATCAGGTTAGTAAATAATCAACAGTTGCAATATAATATCTGATGCTTGATAATAATTTCTCAATATCAAGTAAAATCTCGTCATCATTTCACATTTCATCATCTCTTCCATTACTGCTGTCATCCAACGTAACGCCTACATACTACGCTGAGACCATCGTATTAAGTCCTGACACGGTCAAAATACATCCTTGCAAGTACATCTCCGGCCCTCACATGGTCGATACTGACATCCTCAGGTCAGCAACTGTCGACACCCATGGTCCAGTAGACGTAAACCATCTCACACACATGGCCGATATTTGTTCAATAGTCAAGGGCACGTGGAAGCAGTATTATATTCCTCATATAATCAACATCATAAGTATTTCACAATTAACATAGCACTTCTTACAACAGTGCATCATGTCTAGACACATGGATGGGTTCATCAACATGAAACCACTCATTGCTCAAGATACATCTCATATAACCTGTTTACACATACTGTAAAGTTAAGTTCCTTCAATGTGTGGTATCGCGCTCTCTTTTCAAACAAACAAACAAGTGCACAATCATTAACAGGTCAACATGCATAGCATGCACATGTATACATACAAGTAGTTTTGCAAAACCATACTTGTTTTCCCAAAAATATCAAAGGTAAATGGAATTGAGTCTCCTACTTGGTTTCTAACCATTTTAAGTTAAAATAAACCACAATATATAATAATAGGGTGCTCAGTCAAAAACTCATATTGTTTTCTGGGCATGACCAGATTGACTTATTGAGTTAGGTCTCGATACTTAGGTCACTTCTCGGTTGTCTTCTGGATAGGACTAGATCTAACATGTTGAGTAAGGCCTCGAGGTCACTCAGTGCCCGACAAATATAGCGTCAGCTTGGAAGTGAAATCACTCAGTGCCCGACTAATAGAGTCAGCCTGAAAGTGAATACAATAGTATATACACTATATTAATAAGAGAAGAGGGTTGGTACAATTTTAATTTATCAAGGGGTATAAACATCACATTCAACATTATCAATCAAACAAGATTTTACATTAAAAAAAACTGAGTCCCTCGGAACATGCTTCGGAACCAGGTACTGTGGCCTCGGATCATCCGAACCACTGCCTAAGCTAGTCACTGACTTCAGACCTTTGGTCTAACTTCGGATCATCCGAAGGTCATTCCGAACCGATAAAATCCTAAAAACAAGTCTCAGTGGGTCTGAGTGTCTCGGATCATCTGGGAGGGTTTGGCTTGCCTCGGACGCTTTGGGCTTTGGGTGAAGCTCGGAACGTCCGAAGGGTTGACCCTCGGACCGTCTGAAGCTCGACTCTTGGACCGTCCGAGAGTCGTCTTCCTCCACTATCTGTACCAGCAGACAGTGACGGGCAGACACTGCATGAAATACGAATCGGGAAACAGTGGGTTTCTCGGATTCAGTTTCCACATCCAACCGGTCAGATGGACTCCATAGTGAGTTCTATTTCCATAGGGAGTGATCAGGAGTTTTAAAACTAAACAGTCCTTTAGATTTTAAAACTGAAAACACACTGATACAATAAAAAACTGGATTTTTCCTTAAACCTCAAACTGGTTTTACACATACAAAATATGGCCAAATTTGGTTTTTCTTGATTCTAAACCGATTGAAACTGAAAGAGGAACACAATGGTTACCTTCACTCGAGTTCTTGGGCTGAAAATCTGACTTTTGAAAAATTTCCCTCTAAGTTACGGTTTAAGCAAAACTTTGGAAAACAGAGGCAAGGGAGGGAGAAGGATTGTTGGTTTTTCACAAAGAGCAGAGACTGAGAGAGAGTTGAAGATTTGGGAGTTCAAACCAGCTGATGGAGGGTCACATTTATAAGAAATTTGATCCAAGGGGGGTGGCCATCAAGCCACTGCATGCTGCTGCATGCAACTGCTGCCGACGTCCTGAACAGTGTAACCACTGTTCGGTACTCTCGGTTGCAGATAAGTCCTCCTGAATCTCCAATTTTGCAAATAGGCCCCTAACTTGATAAAAACTTGATTTTTAACTAAATCAACACTTTTAAAGCTTGAAAATTTTAATCCAACCTTACAAATAAGTTGGGTTTTAAAAACTTTAATCACCATTAAAATTTGGAGATTTAAAACTCAGTAAAAATCATAGATTTAATTAAAAATCATAATTTAAATACTATTTACTTAATTTAACTTGTGTTAAATAAAACAATTTAGAGTCCTCATTTTTGGGGTTTGAAAGAATAAATTAGACCATACTAAAATGGTCTAACATATTAAACTTGTTTCAAAATTTATCTCATTTCAAAAACCTTTAAAAATATTTATTTCTCTCTTTCGGGGTTTTGACGGCAGTTCTAAATACTATTTTCTGAAAATAAAACTATTTTAAAATCAGAAATATAAATCCTTGATTAAAGAGAATAATATCATCCAATAATAATCACATAATAACATAATTTATAAAATAATAACAATAAGCGATAAATTACCATTTTGCCCCTCCAACTAGACGAGTTGGATCACTGAGCTTTCGAGCTCAGATTGGGCCACACCTGGGCTTTTCTCAAAGCCCTAACCGTAATCTTCGAGATTAACCAGTCCAAGCAAGATTATTAAGTTAAAACACGCCTAATCTGGGTCAGGGTATTACATAAATTCTCTGTGTCTTTGTATGTATTCGATCTGTGATTTTTTTTTTTGTTTATTATTTTGTGCGCTTCTATTCACAATACCCATATTATCAAAATAATAATAATTATGAGTTTGATTCTCCCAAGTGGGAACTCCCAACTCATGCCAACTTTCTAACAAACTTGACCATCTTGCTCTTCCATGTTCTATGCGCTACAATCTATCTTGCATGAATGTTTTTGTCGACAAACTTTAATATTAGTTTGGGAACTATGAGCATAGATTTTTTTTTTTTTGAATGATGGTAAGTATATTTCATTCAAACAATAGAAGCCCAAAATGTACAAAAAGTGTTGCCCTTAGCCCGGGCTAGGCCAAAACAAAAGGAGCTAAATAGTAGCCTACAAATAGAAAAAAAAAAAAACCAAAAGAAACCCCAAACTAGGAGAAGACTGGAACAAAAAGAACTCCAGGGGCTAGGCCCAAGAGGAAGTCAGGCCCAGAAACAAAAGATATCAAGCATGAAGAATGCCACTAAAAGTTGGAAAGAAATCACTTTTTCCACCAAAGAGTTAACTGTTACAATAGCAGTAGAAAGAAGGTCAGGTGGGGGACCAAAAATAACAGACGAACATTGTAATTTAGAGAGTAGGAGGCCAATAGCGTCACTGTGGATCTTGAGGTGCCATCCAGTACGCTTGTACCCGAGAAGATGGAAGAGGTTGGAATCAAGGATGAAGAGACTATCCAGTTTGATTCCACCATGAAGGAGGTTGGAAAGACAGTCGTTAACAAACAACGAAGCAGGCAATGGACCATCGGTGTTACGAACACGGAGAATGGCAGTCCCCAAAACGTCATTACAGTTCGAAAAACAGATCACACCGAAGGTGGAGGAGTTCTCAAGAGAGGATTTAAGAAGTATGATAGAGTTACCAAGGGGTGGAGTTAATGTAGGAGGGTCAGGTGGTTTAGGTGGGGGTGATGGTTGGAAAGGTGGGAGGTCCCAATGGGTAGAAAAACAACTGTTAATCTGCCTAAGGTCATTATTGGAGAGGAGAAAAGGAGGCGGGATCTAATGTCATAGGCAACAGCATGGAAAACGAGGATTAGATCTTGGGTAGAAGAGGAGAAGATCCTGGAGTTGCGCTTGGCCCAGCAGTGCCAAATCATGGCAGGGACGGTGAGAGCAACAACAAGATTTGCAAGAACATGGCCAAAAGAACGGATCAAGCTGGAGGCTTGGGTGGGGATATTGTTTCCAAAACTGGTGAGGTCGAATTTAGAAAGGAGGGAGGACCTGGCTTGGAAAGTAAAGTTACAAAGGAGAAGGAGTTGATGAGTTTCAGATTTGACCAAACAGAGAGGACAAAGTAGGCCAGTGTTAATGCCACGGTCGAAAAGGGGCTGCTTTGTCTTAGAGTCCATGGTTGAAGAAACGCCAGGCAAAGATGGAGTGGCAGTTAATACATCCACGGAACCAAACCAAGTCCAGCCAATGAGGGGATTGAAGGAAGGAGTATTTGGTCAAGAAAAAAAAAGTGAGGGAGAATTTACCATTAGGAGTGATGGCCCAAGTGATTTGGTCATCCAGATCGCAGCGAGGTAGAGTGACAGATTGAGTGAGAAGTCGAACATGTTGCAGATTCTGGGATGAAGAAGGTGGAAAGGACCATTGACCATGATGAATGAAGGAAGCAAAGTAATATCAGTAGACATATTGAGTTCGGCCATGGCAGAAGGACCAAAATGATTGAATAAACTGAAACCAGGCCTGATCCAAGGGTCGTGCCAAAAGGAAGTACGTTATCTATTCCCAATGTTGTAGACCACCACAGGTTTCAGATGTTCTCTAGACTTCAGCATTGAACGCCAGCCCCAAGAGCCAGACTTGCTAATGCAGACCTTCCAGAAATTTTTCCGGTGCAGGTATCTTTTATAGACTCAGTCGGTCCAAAGGGAGCTTCTGCGATTGATAATGAACCAGTCTTGACAGAAGGTGCATGCTTCATTCATGTCACTACTTTTTCTCAGGCCCAGACCCCCTTTGTCCTTGGGTAGACAAACCTTGTCCCAACCTACCGTGTGCATTTTCTTCTTGCCACCAAAATTCCATAAAAACTTCTCATGAGTTTTTCGATCTCCAAGGTGCAAGCTTTGGGCAGAAGAAAAGAATTACTCCAATAGATGTGGGAGTGGTTAATGGTTTAGAAGCCCATTCCAATATTGCCAAGCACACCGACAGATTCGTCATGAATTCAATATTGCCAAGCACACCGACTGATTTGTCATGAAATCCAACCGATTATTAAGAGTTTCTTTTTGTATTTTCTTTCTTTTTATCCTCTTTTATTATTGTTCCTAGTTTATTTGAGTTTTCTAGTTTATTTTGATTTCTTTTTGGTAGGTGGATTTGTATATAAACCCCTTTTGGGGATGTAATAGAAACATATTATCAATGGATTAAATTCAAGTTTGGGTTTTACCCTGTTTATCTTCTTCTTTCTCGGTGGATTTTGGTTCTCGCTCGTGGATACAGATTTCATTCCGTTCGACAGAGTTCGACGGTGTTCTTTTCATTTGAGGGTTCCTGCTGCCGACGACATTCGAAGCATCCCTCAGAGTTTCACTATCTTGCTGCCATGTTGCAGCCGTGCTCGTAACTTGCCAACCGAGTGGGTCTTCCTCGCTCGTCATTGCCTTGCCACCACTCCAGAGCCAATGTTACTCCCATCATCCAGTCGTCCACCCAAGGCTTGGATGCCCAAGCCTTCTGTCTTTCTTCACCTCTTCCATCTTCATCTTCTGCAACCACGCCATCTGTTGTCTGCATAGTCGTTTCTACTTTCTGCTGTTTCACGCCCTTGCCTTTGTCACTCATGCGCAACCCAAACTTCTAGATTTTCCTTCATTTAAATTAAACACCCACCAACGTTCCCATTTACCAATGTTATGCCTTCCACCGAGCCAACCACTTGTCTATTATTTAAATCACATTGCCCATTTAAAATCCATTTACACAATCCTATTTAACGCCCATGAAAATATCCATTGTCCATTTAATTCCATTAATCCCATCAAAACCTATTAACCTCCCATTTATTTAACCTTAAAACTCAAGTCACCCATCCATAATCTGAACCCGATCCTACCCGCTGCATCAATTGGTATCAGAGCCAGATCTCATCGATCTTCATCGAGTGAGACTTTCTTCATAGTTATCGGGGGTAACTTTAAAAAAAAAAAAAAATTCATGGTGGACATTCCAATCTTCAACAGTGTATACAATGAGGACTTTCTCGACTGGCTCTTAGAAGTTGAATACTTTATCGACTACTGGAACATTGACGAGAAGAAGAAAGTAAACCTTGTTGCCTACCGACTCAATAATAGTGCTTTTGCATGGTGGGAGTGGTTACATACCAACCGTCGACGACAAAACAAGCTTCCTATCAGGTCATGGCCACATATGAAAAGATTGCTACGGACTCGTTTCATTTAGATCGTACCATTCTTGAATATGCAACTGAGTTCAACTATCTCTTTGCATGTAATGACTTGGACGAGACTGAGTCTCAACAAGTTTCTCGATTCTTAAGAGGACTAGGTTTGACAGTCCGTAAACGCATCGGATTCCAACCAGTTTCACTTTGAGAGATGCGGTACGGATGGCCAAAAGAGCAGAATGTTAGTTAGATCAGCTCTAAAGAAGGAATGCTCCAATAGCCATTGACATCGAGCCGAGACCGATAGAGACGGACAAGATCCCGACAGTGGTCGTACAAGAGTTGACATCAGGAAGCGTGCCAATTTCACTGACATGTGTTCCCACTTCCTTGAGTGTGTGCCAGTTCATTTGGAGACACCATTAGAGTGTGCACATGTGTTAACAGAGCCAGCATTGGAGTGCGTGCTAGTTTCCTCAGCATGCGTGTTCGTTTCATTGCAGCTTGTGCCTACTCCTCCAACAGACATGAGTCCACAGATAGTACCCGTGTTGGAGTATGAGTTAGTAGTATTGTCGGCATCCCAGTCGATGCAATCAACGAATGTAGATCCTGCATTGGTATTGCAACTCTCGAAGGTACCATTAGCACCATAGGTATTACAGACGTCAAAGAAGATGAGCTTCATCGGCAATGACCCGTATTTGATATCTTCTGACGTCAAGCGACCTCTCACTATTTTGAAGAAGTTTTGCATCGTGTTGCACCTATTGTTATTATAGAACCATGTGTGCCTATTGAAATCATTGATGACAAGGTTCACTATGAATTGCTGAGTGGTATGTTCAACATGCTCGAACCTTCAAGGTATAAGAAAAACACAATCAAATATAGAAGGTTCTCATATTAGATCTGAACACGAGGACGAGTTCATATTCAACCAGGGGAGACTGATGTATCACACGTATGCCAACCTAGAAAGAGGGAAACTTCCCCATTCCCAGTTGTCGACCCCAACGGAAGTGGAAACCCAATATTGCCAAGCACACAAATAGATTTGTCAGGAAATCCAGTCGATTATTAAGAGTTTCTTTTTGTATTTTCTTTCTTTTTATTTATTTCCTCTTTTATTATCTTTCCTAGTTTATTTGAGTTTCCTAGTTTATTTTGATTTCTTTTTAGTAGGTGGATTTGTATATAAACCCCTTTTGGGGATGTAATAGAAATAGATTATCAATGGACTAAATTCGAGTTTGGGGTTTACCCTGTTTATCGTCTTCTTCCCCGATGGATTCTGGTTCTCACTTGTGGATTCGAGTTTCCTTCCCATCCGACGGAGATCGACGGTGTTCTTTTCCTTTGAGGTTCCTGCTGCCGACGGTGTTCAAAGCATCCCTCGGAGTTTCACTATCTTTCTGCTCTGTAGTAGCTGTGCTCGTAGCTTGCCAACCGAGTGGGTCTTCCCCATCGTCACTGCCCTACCACCACTCTGGAGCTAGTGTTGCTCCCCTCATCCAGTCGTCCACCCAAGGCTTGGAGTGCCCAAGCCTTCTGTCTTTCATCATTTCTTCCATTTCATCTTCTGCAACCATGCCATCTGCTGTCTGCATAGTTGCCTCTCCTTCCTACTGCTTCATGCCATTGGCTTTGTCACTAACATTAAGCACTCACCAATTTTCCCATTTACCAATCTTATGCCTTCCACCAAGCCAACCACTTTGTCCATTATTTAAATCCCATTGCCCATTTAAAATCCATTTACACAATCCTATTTAACACCCATGAAAATATCCATTGTCGATTTAATTCCATTAATCCCATCAACCCCATTAACCCCCCATTTATTTAACCTTAAAACCCAAGTCACCCATCCATAATCTGAACCCAATCCTACCTGCTGCATCAGGAACCTATGGCTCCAACTTTCATATCAAGTGGCAAGGTTTGTCTTTAAGAGAGGGTCCTAAACATGATATGCCTATAAAAAATCACTTACCACTGTTGTCAACACCACTGCTAAATCAAAACCACTTGATCAAGATTTAATTCGACGCCCCTACTCATTTCTGGATGGACGAGCTGGACTAAAAAATAGGATCGTTTTCTGGAAACACAACATAAAACAAAAAGGGAAAGACTAAAACAATACTTTTTTAACGTAGTAAAACCCTCTGAATAGAGGAAACATCTAAGTGCTAATCTAGGCAAAATATCCACTGTGATTGAAAGATTTTTACAAATTGATTGATCCAACAATCTCGACATGATTCCTCTCTTCATCTTTCAAATACAAACTTGGGTCCATAACAATCTTAAATCACTATCAATCACACGATTGCATAGCATGTCTCGGCTTCCGTTTGTACTCGATCTTGAAGAACTCTGGCCGAATCTGAGAGAAAGAGGATCTGATCTCGAACTATCTGTGTACACAACGACACCATCGTGGATGGGGGTGGGTCCTTTTCTTCTCTCTCAATTTTCTCTTTTGTAATCCCACCCTCTGGGTCGGTTACAAATGTTAGGATCCACCATTTACATGAACCGGATTAAAGAAACCGCTCCAAAACTGCCAAAAATTGCCGCTTTCTTCAATCAGTCGATTGATTGATAGACTGATTGGTCAGTCTACTAATTGATAGATTGATTAGCATTAAGTCAATGTATCAGACGACTGATTGATTGACTAATACTTTTAGAGACATGTCTGTGTTTCCAGACAGTCATCAGTTGATGTATGAGTCGACTGATGGGTCGACTGATACTATTAGAGGTTTCTTCGAGTTTTCACACAATCATTAATCGATGTATCAGGATGAGATTTTTTGTATTTTTCTCCATCTTCTCGGTTCTGCATGCTGGAAGTTCCTCCTGGAGAACGTTTTGGTTCTTTTCACTCAGTCCTCCATTTGTTACTCGATCCGTTTACGGATCACCACTTGACATAGTTATTTATTGACCTTGCAACCACTACATGTATCATCATTCTTTTGAAAACAATTAATGTTTTGGGAATTATAATAAACATAATTTCATAAATGAAAAATAGACAAGGTGTATGGTCACAGTGGTGTGCTTAAGACAACAATTTTCCCACTATATGCAGGTGCACTTGATGGAAATTCTATCTCTAGAATCTAATGCCTTATTTTTGCTCATTAGTCTGCACCCCAGTAAACAGAAAACTGAAGATCCAAAACAAATTGAGAGATATTGAAAATTGAAAAAATAGAGAAATAGAGGAAGAGAAGCATTGATGTTTTTATGTACTCATTCCATCGTCGACCTGACTAATTTATAGACAATAAACGACAACAGTTGAGTTGAAGGCTTCAATGTCTGTGACCGTTGTCTGGATCTCTCTGTCTCTTTCAAATGGTCAAGAAATTTGAATTCTGAAAGAGTTACGAAACCATTAAGGGAGAGACAAGTTGAGCTCTTTAATTCATTTTCGATAACTTCTCCTCTTTTTTTTTTTACTTACTTTCTTTCTTACCAAATAAAATAAAATCTTAAAATTTGTAAAAAATTTGCCTCCAAATTCATGAAATTCCGTTACTAGAAGTATGCAAGACCTAGGGGGTGGGGTGGGGGAGGGGGGGGAGTTGAATAGGTCTGATCCGACTTTATTTCCCTTTTAAAATAAATCAATTTAACAATATGTGCAGCGGAATAAACGTGTGTGCAATAAAGAAATGAATCAAACCATCAAAGAAACCGCACATGCACAACGATATATAGTGGTTCGGTTCACCTAAACCTACATCCACTATCAGACTTCTCAACTCTCGGGTCATCCCAATATACTATGAATGGGCTTCACACCCAGGTATAACCTAATTTTTTATAGAGGTTTGACCCCATGGTCTAATCCTCGACGTCTATTTTTTTGGATGGTTCGAACACATTGTTCTAATCCACCTTACAACTTTGATAAAAGATAAAGAATAAGAGGAACAACCTTTCCCTTTTTCAGATTTTTC
Organism: Chimonanthus salicifolius; assembly: GCA_013350335.1. Taxonomy (NCBI): domain Eukaryota; kingdom Viridiplantae; phylum Streptophyta; class Magnoliopsida; order Laurales; family Calycanthaceae; genus Chimonanthus; species Chimonanthus salicifolius. The sequence continues at coordinate 29,795,595 of CM023542.1, forward strand.
TTATTATATCTTGTGAGATTTTTTGTCAAAGGACAGAGGGACTTGAGATTTCATGCTGAAATCCAGCTGTCATAATTTTCATTCAGATATGAATAGTCTTTGAGGCCTCGACAAAATGGTTGAAGCCTCGAGGCTGAGACTAAACATTTTTCAAGTTTTCAATTTATTAATTATTGATTTCTAGGATGTTTAGGCTTGACCTAAGGTCCACTATAGTCCACTTACCTGTGTGTCAATCACATGTTCAGTGCAGACTCTTCTATGTATAGTAGATCTTCTGACATCTTCACATTCTTCCAAGGCAAGGACCAACACACACGGTCACGCTTGGTCACAGAATTGATAATACATAGACTCGGTCAAACTGAGGCCTTAACAGTTCAAATTTTTGTTTGGATCTAAAAAACAAAGCATTTAGAGAAAGTATTTGAGTTTTGTTAAAAAGGAAACATTTACCAATTTCAATTTTTTTTTTTTTGTAAAATATTACAACATTTCCCCACTGTTTTCTAAAAAATTTAAAATTTGACAAAAAAAATAATATATTGCACACCCAAAGGTGGATGACCCTTTAACCAATTTCAATTCTCATTGTTCTCTTTCTGAATAACAGGATGAGTATTTATCTTAAAACATTTCAGAGATTGAAAATGATATTCACATTATATTGACTGTGGGCATTCAGTTCATCTTAACCGCATGTTAATAGGCTATGTGTTGACCCTAGTTCTAGTGAGTGCTCTAAAGCTTTAGTGAAAGCCCATAGGAAGTGGCTCCGTCTTCCAGTGTCACATAGGCAAACTCATCATGAGTGCTTCCCCTCACCCTATAAAAGACCATGAGTTTGTTAAGGCCTTATGAATTATAGAAGAGACCACTATAAATGACTTTAAGTGCATTACACCACAAAGATGAGAAATGATACAATTGATATTTACCTTTAAATAATTGTACAATTACATATAAATGAAGTCTAAATTTTTCTTATTTTTTTTATTTTTAGAGAAAAATAAAATAAAATCAGATAAAAGAAAACGTATGAACAATTTATCATCGATACGTAGCGTTGCATCGATATAGGTGTAATAGGAACCTATATTGGCACAATGGTTTTTTAACCCCCGACTCATCCCATATCAGGCACCTATATTGGCACAATGGTTTTTTAACTCCCGACTCATCTTTCTTTCTTTTTTACGACGAAGGTATCAAGGCTTTTTAGAGAATCCGACTAATCTTTGAGGCATGTGCAAGCCTCTTCACCCACACAAATCGGATAACTCTATGGGAAGTGGCCCTTTGGAGTGGAGTAGAAATCGAACTCAAGACTCCTACTTTCTGAGACGAGTTTCTGGCCATCACTTCAACCCCTTTTAGATTATCCCCCGACTCGTCTTTTCATGTTTAATTATCCAAATTCAGCCCAAAATATCTTCAATTCACGCGTGAATAAAGATTAAATCAAGCTCGAAAGATGAAAAACTGAGTGTGCTAGCTCATCTTTTAATATATTGTTGGAATGAGGGGCGATTACAAAATGCCATAAGCTCAAGACCTTCTACACATATAATATGAGAATAAAATAATGATGGCATGATGGACTACCAGAATCATGTGGAGTTGGCTGTTCTTATCCTATTAGAGCTTGAGCTTGAACCATTGGGAAATAGACATAAAAAGTGTTGAATGATGGACATATTGAGCGTGTCATCATATTTCATAGTTAATAATAATAATTAATTTAAAAATGATCCAAGGGCCCAAATGTATTGGACTTATTATCATAGTGTTAATTTCTTGAATACATTTCAATTTGGTTGAGTGGACTCCGGTTGTCATTCCCATATGTAGACAAACTGAGAACTACTTTGCTCATACAACCAACCATGATTTCCAAAATTCTTCTTAAATTGTGATTTACTTCATTATTAAATCTGATTGAAGAAAAACTCTGCCCTTGTTCTCATAACAAATTACTGCAGTGACAAAATCTGACCCAATTCGATTAAATGACCAATATAACCTTACCCGAATCCAATATAAACCATTGCCAGGTCTATTTTTAACTACAAGGTGTATTAGAGTTTTCTCATATATATATATATATATATATATATATATACACACCAATGTGGACCCACCTAGCCCACCCCTACCACCCACCATCCCCTTTTCCCTTTCCATAATTGTATTCATGCCCAATTTGATCTTATTTCAAGCTATCTAACCTATTAATCTAACACTACGAAGTTTCAACCATTTCCAATGTTATATAAAATTGAATTTTTAGACCCTTAAAAATATGATTTTATTTGTTTAAACAAAAAATTACAAACATCATATACATATCATAAGATTTCAAACTCATCAATCTATGTGTGCCATGGTGGGCCCTAACTAAGGGTGCACAAGTTAGAAGTTGTCCAGTAATGCAAAGGGGCATAACCATTTTCTCTCAAAACCCATTTTCACAAGAACTTCATATAAGCTTTGATTTGGGGCCTCACTATTGGAAATTCTAAATAATAAAATTTTAGTTGTTTTAGATATATAAAACACATGTAAAACAAGCAATATACGCATATGGTATCATTAAATATGTAATACTTAGCGGTCCAAGTCTTCAATAAAATAGATTAAGCCTAAACAATAATGTGAAAGTCGTATACTTTAGAAAGGGTACTTGTTAAGTTTTGTAGTAGGCCACACTTTTTTTTTTTTCCTTTTTTTTTTTTAAGTTAAGTAGAAAATGTTCAAAATAAAAGGTTGATAAAATTAAATCTTATCCGATTGGTTAACCTTGCAATTTGCGACAGAATTTCTCTTTAATTATATCATCTTTAGTGTTCTCTATCGATCCCATCTAGGGTTGAAATCGGACTGGGTTGGGTCAGGTCTTTTAAAACCCAACCCGGCTCGAATTACTAATATATGGAACCCGGCCCGATCCGAACTTTTGACCTGAACGTTTTGATCCGAGCTGACCTGAATTATAGCCCAACTCAACTCGAAACCTGACCCGACCCGCATTTTGAACCTATTTTAGCCTACTTTTTACCGGATCGGGTCGGGTTAACTTAAAAATCTCTCAACCCAACCAGACCCGAATTCAATGCGGGTTTTTGAATTCTTAACCTGACCCAATCCGCTGACTTGACTTTCATAACCCGACCTGCATGATTTTCGGGTCGGGTCATGCGCATTCGGGCCAAAATCCAACCCGAATTTCACCCCTAATCCCATCTAATCGTATGAGGTCCAAGCCATGATAAATGTACAATTTCTCTGTGAAAAAATAACCCAATCTAAACTCTCCATTAATTTATGAATTATAAGAAAGTCATGTAGATTTGAGGGCAAGGAGGGGCATTTTATTTTTTCACTCCATTGAATATGAGTATTTGTGAGTGGGCCTAGTGAAAGTGTCTGCTGTCTGTCACGGGGTTCATAGTTGGGTCACGGGTGGTTGGCGGATGGCCCATCATCTCCCCAAGTCCTAATGGCTGGCCCAGTCTATGGCCCATACAACCCCACTATTACTAAATTCTCTCACCTCCCCACTTCACTTGCCTCTTTACTTTCTTGGATTTCAGTTTCAAAGTAAAGTAATTCAAACATACTAATTTTCAAAGAAAATTCTGTTCCTGAAAGCCAGATTCTACCACCTCTCATTGATCATCTATCTTTGACAACATATAACGTATCTGATTCCCTTTAATAATAGTGATGTTAAGTGGATGATGGTGATGCATGATTACTTTTTTTATTTTTTTTTATTTTATGGCTAAAGTGTTCAGGCTTCTTAGAGCATCCAATCATCTGACTAATCTTCAGAGTATGTGCAACCCTCCTATCCACACACGCAGAGTAATTTACAAGGATTGGCCCTTTAGAGTAGACTAGAGTAGGAATCGAACTCACAACTCCCACTTTCTGAGACGGGTTATTGGAAATAATGATTCAGAAAATTGACGAGAAATTATAAAAGAAAGACAAATTCTAAGAGGGCAAAGTAATCGGTGTTCATTTTTCTGTCGATCGCGATGTTGTTTTTCTTTTTTAGACATATGACATGTGTGACAAAATCAACTCTGCAAAGTAAACATGAAGGATTTAGAGTTAATATCAAATTTTATTGTATTTGGAGTCTAATTGTTTAATATAAACTAACATAATGCAAGATGCAAGATTCTAGCCAAATAATCCAATTTTAATGTCATATTCATGCAGCTAGAACACACTTAGGCCGATTATACGTCCAAACTATGGATGGGACAAACCCAAGAGGCTACGGTCTTTCCATCCAAAGAATGTTAGAATCTAGAAATGAAAATTTAATAAATAATGCATAACTTGCATTAGTCTAGTTTATCTGGTAAAAGCCCACAAATGTGCTAGTCCAATCTTCCTATACTTTAATTTGGTTGAGGCCCATATACAAGGTCTACGCCGCCTATGCCCAGAGGCCCCAGATAGAAAAGGCCCTCACACACTTGAACTCCTTAATATACCAGTCACAAAGGCCCTTGAAATCGCACTCGGTATAAAACCCCATATAACAAGTTCTACCTTTTTTTTCAGAAGACATAGCGACTGAAAGTCTAGAAAAGTTACTCTAAAAGAATTAAGAAGGTTAGGTACCACTTTATTTATTTATTAAATGAGTCAATATATCAATTTTACACTATTTTTTTAGTCGGGTTAAGCTGGCATGTGGATATGTAAACTACTGAATTGAGTTTGGTTCAAGAGAGGTTGGCCAACTCACTTATTTAAACCCTCAGCTTGAACTCACCTATTTATTAAATAGATTCTATTCGAGTTAATTGGTTAATGTGCTCAATATATACCGAGTCTCTTAATTTTTTTTAATCTGATTTAAAATTGCAACTAGATGTGCAACTCCATTTCATTAGGATAGAAAGTTTGTGCATGATAAAAATTTGAGGGGATTGATGACTTCTTGTCATCATCTAAATGATGAAAAGGGTGTCCTATCAATCTCCCCTTTTTTAACATGTAGTTTTCAACTATAGTGAAGAGATCAACAACAATTGAGAGAACAACATAAGCAGAGTCCGATAACAAATTGATTAGCCTCAATATTTCTGTAAGAATTGAGGAGTGCATAAAATGTTGTCAAGTTTAAAGTCTAAGTCACTTCCAAGTTATAGAAACTCGCAATTTTTCTCCCCTGAAAACTCCGCTTAAAATTTTAATTTCATTAATCTACAAACGTTTATTATATATTCACTTCACTATCATCATCATCATCATCATCATCTAAGACATGTATCCCATTAATATAGAGTTGGTCATTAATTTAGATTTGACAAATTATTTTTATAGACCGATTATCCTATCTAATGCCCATAAAACTTGAACCTAAGACCCGTAATCTATAATAATAACTTTGACCAGTTGCAATTATTAATTTATTTTAATTTTATACACAACACAATTTTGGACCTTCAAGCACGAGTTTGGCTCCAGGGGTTGAAATCTCAGTTGATACGGTGCGTATTGACCGATATATCTCGGCCGATAGACATAGTATCGGCCAGAGACAAAAAAGTTTGGCCGACACTATCGAGATCTCAACCGATTTTTATTTTTTACTTAAAAAAAAAAAAAACAAACATCGGTGTGGGCCCAATCGATATTCGTCCGATACGGACGAATATAGGCCAATATTTGAAATATCGGCCGGTATTTATATTTTAAATTTTGTTTTAAAAAAATAGCCTTTTTTATTTTAAAAAAAAAAACACCAAAAATTTTAAAAAAAATGAGGAAAAAAAAATCTCAGCCAAATCGAGATCTCGGCCGAAATCAAATAACGGCCAAAAATTAGGCTGAGCCAAATTTTCGACCCCAGCTTGCGAAACTGCCTTGAAAGTCGAAACTCAAGCTCAAATCCAATTGACATTTTGATTAAATTTTTTTAATGTTAAGCCCTCCTCTTCTCAAACTACGGATATAGAGCATTAATAATAATAATAATAATAACAATAAAAATATGATTTTATTATTACAATAGAGAAAACTAATATGAAAAGCAGAAACTCTTCCAAAATTATTTTTTGTTAATAAGTATGTATATTGTTTTTCTTATATATAGTATTTTTAAATTTTTTGAGAAATTATTTTAACAACTTTACAAAAACCTCTATAACAATTGGTCGATATTCACAACTTCAAGGTTGAGTGGGTTTAAATTCTTTAGGCGTTAGATTGACAATTGCTCTACAGAAAAACTTGCCAAAACCTAATTATAGACATAAACTCTAAATTGATTTAATAAATGATTTTAATGATGAATAAAAAATAATTTATTTTGAAATACATAAATAACAAAGAAATTTACCCATCTTCACTCAAAAATAAATAAATAAATAAATCCCTTTCTCATACCATCTAAGGAAGCTAATGAGCTGGGTTCTGACCCTAGTCCATTCCACCCACTTTTTTTTAAAAGACCAATGCAGAGCTCTTAAAGCTGACTAATCATTGGGACATGTGCAAACCTCTAAATCCACACACATCGAGTAACACTATAGAGAGTGGCCCTTTTGTGTTGAAAATGACTTGAACCCAAACCTAATGCATCTCCTTCCACCCACTTCGTGTCAGATGATAATGAAATCAATAGTAAAGTTTAAATAAATGAATAAGATGCCCCAATAATGAATCAGGTGATCTAACAAATCTAAACACCTTAATCATCAAAAAAAGCAACGAGGTACATACCAGACCCTCTAAGGTGCTTAACCTTAACCAGTCCAGAACAGATTAGGTCAACAGGTCATACATTGTAGTCCAGATCTCTTCCCCCAACCCTATACTGTCTTGTCAGCTGAAGCCTGGTCCAAAGAGGGCCAAGCAAGGACGGGACTCTGACTAGCCTAGCTCACTTGCCGTTTAACTTGTAAAAGTTTGGGCCACCGCACCAAATGAACGGATAAGGGCATGACACAAAAGGACTCACATGCATCATTAGAAAGTTGTAAAAATGACTTATGACTAAGTATCTAGTTCAACAGACTAGCTTATTAGGTGAAGTGACCTGATAGATCACCCTCTACACTTTCAATGTGGGACTCGTTCGCAGCCCCAACAATCTCCCTCGAACGAGACCAGTCATCCCGTCCATCTAGGGAATCTCACGAGTTCATATGAGGTAGCCTTTGACTTGGCTCTGATTGTTATGTAAATAAAATGCAAAATCACACAACACAAGATCAAGCAACCACACGAGACACGGGGTTTTACGTGGTTCACCCGAAGGCTACGTCCACGGAGCGTTTCGCTCAATCCACTATGAAGATGATAAACATGGTGCTACAAGGCTTCATAGCCTCTCCTCTCCTCTCTCTGAGAAAAAACCCCTAGCTTAGAGAAAATCCTAGAGAGGAAAATAACCCTTATAAGTTTTGGGTTTACAAGAAGACTTGGGCCTATTGGGCCCAACTTAATGTTGACTTTATGAGCCAAACCCAACAATCTCCACCTTGGCGAAAAATGCCAACCCTTGAAGACTGTTGAAAAGATATGTAGTACCTCCACCTAGTGGGAGTGACTCCCACCACTCCTGCACCTCAAAGGTGCAGGTACAATCTCTAGCATGATGAGAGATTGAGTAAGTCCAGGCAATGCCTGAACTTATCTGTGGTAACCGGCTTGGTAAACATGTCTGTAGCATTCTCATCTATGTGAATCTTCAGAATGAAGATCTCACCAGTTGCAACCCAGTATCGAACTCTGTGATACATCACTGCTATGTGCTTTGTCCTGGCATGATAAACCTGATTCTTTGACAAATAGATTGCACTCTGACTGTCACAACATATGGAGATTGATTTCTGATTAATCTCCAAACCATTCACCAAACCTCTCAACCACACTGCTTCCTTAGAAGCCCCTGCCAATGCTATATACTCTGCCTCTGTAGTAGATAACGCTGTAGTAGACTGAAGCACTGACCGCTAACTGATGGGTCCACTAGCAAGTGTATAAACATAGCCAGTCGTAGATCTTCTCATATCTAGATCTCATGCATAATCAGCATCTACATATCTAACCACAGTTTCTGACCCTTGTTTTCTTTCAAACATTATACCCAAGTCTTTGGTGCCCTTCAAATACCTGAGAATCCACTTGACTGCATTCTAATGCTCTTTTCCTGGATTCGCCATATATTTGCTAACTGCACCCATTGCTTGAGCAATATCTGGCCGAGTACAAACCATGGCATACATGAGGTAACCCACTGCATTAGCATACAACATTCTTGACATTTCTGCAACTTCATCATCTATACTAGGACACTGTCTAGCACTCAAGCTGAAATGAGTTGCAAGTGGGGTAGACACTGGCTTTGCTTTCTGCATGCTGAATTTCTCAAGTACTTTTGAGATGTAATTCTTCTGTGATAACCACAGCTTGCTTGCCTTTTTGTCTCTCCTGATTTCCATCCCTAACATCTTCCTGGCTGCTCCAAGGTCCTTCATGTCAAACTCCTTACTTAATTGGGATTTGAGTTCAACTACCTTAGACATGTTCTTGCATGCAACGAGCATGTCATCCACATAGAGCAATAGAAAAATAGTAGCATCATCAAGCACTCTATAATATACACAACAATCATACTCACATCGCTGGTAGCCAATCTGCAACATATGGGAGTCAAAGCGCTTGTACCATTATCTTGGAGATTGCTTAAGTCCATACAGTGACTTCTTTAATCTACACACATGGTCTTCCTTACCTGTTTCTTTGAATCCTTCAAGTTGCTCCATGTAATTAGATTCCTCCAAATCGCCGTGAAGGAAAGCTATCTTTACATCTAACTGTTCAAGCTCCATGTTGAACTGTGCTACCATAGCCAACAACACCCTGATAAATGTATGCTTGACCACTGGAGAGAATATCTCATCATAATCAACCCCCTCCTTCTGTGAGTAACCCTTCGCTACTAGCCGTGTTTTGAACTTTAGCTTCTCATTTTCTTGCAATGCTTCCTTTTTCTTGTAAACCCATTTGCAGCGAACTGGTTTTCTATCATTCGGTTATAAAAATTAATTCCCAGACGGAGTTATGGTGAAGAGATTACATCTCATCAATCATGGCACTCATCCAACATTCTCTTTCACTGCTCTCAATAGCCTCCTGGAAAGTGGTCAGATCACCGCTACTGGTGATAAGAGCAAAGTGTACCTCCTCATCATCCCACCCAAGCCTTTGAGGTGGCCTGATGGTTTTTCTTGTTCTTCCCCGCGCCAAACCGGTGGGCTCCTGCTGAGCCTCTATCTGTTCCTCACCTCATGACGTGCTAGTCTCATCTTGACTCTGTGTTTGATTCTGAGTTGTGGTTTCTGTGCTAGGTGGAACCAATTCTGTAATCACCTTCTGTTTGCTGTTTTCTTGAACTTCTTTCTCAAGTTCCCTCTTTAGCATAGAAGCTTCATCAAACACTACATCTCTGCTGTAAATGACTTTTCTGTTTGTTGGATCACATAACTTGCATCCCTTCACTCCCTTCTCAAACCCGAGACATATGCACCTGGCTGACTTGGAGTCGAACTTGGATCGCTGATCACTAGGAATGTGTGAGTAAGCTGGACAACCGAATACTCTCAAAACTGAGTAGTCCACTTCTTTACCTGACCACACCTCTTCTGGAACTTTTAGATTGAGGAATGTATTTGGTGACCTGTTGACTAAGTAGCATGCATGATTGACTGATTCTGCCCAAAAACCATTGGATAAGCCTGCATGAATCATCATGCTCCTTGCTCTTTCCAGAATAGTCTTGTTCGTCCTCTCCGCAACTCCATTCTGCTGAGGAGTCTTGGGAACGGTGAAGTGCCTCATGATGCCCTCATCTCTGCAAAACTGTATAAATCCACTATGTTGGTATTCACCACCATTAACTGTCTGTGATACTTGATTTTTTTGCCTGTTTGGTTTTCTACCTCTGCCTTCCACTCTTTGAACTTAGAGAAGACTTCTGATTTTTCCCTCATGAAGTAGACCCAGACTTGAAAAATCATCTATGAAAGTCACAAAGTAGGAAACTCCACCTTTTGACTTAGCCAGGGATGGTCCCCACACATCTGAATGGACATAGTCCAGAATACCCTTAGTTCTATAGTGTTTATCTGCAGCTTTAATGGTCACCTTACTCTGTTTGCCATACAAACAAAACTTGTAGAATTCTAACTTGCATGATTTAACCCCCTTTAACAGTTGTCTTTTATGGAGTTCTAACATGCCCCTCTCACTCATATGCCCTAGCCGCATATGCCATAACTGAGAGTCATTTGCACTGTGTTCCTCTTCTGTGGAGATTGCCGCTCCACCTGAAACTGTATCCCCTTTTAGCATGTAGAGGTTGTTAGCCAATCTGGTGCCTTTCATTAACACCATTGCACCATTTGACACTTTGAGTGTATCATCCTTTCCATGAATGTGCACCCGTTTGCTTGAAGTGTGCTTAAAGAAATCAGATTTTTCCTAAGTGCTGGCACATGTCTCACCTTTCCCAATGTTCTCACAATTCCGTCAAACATCTTGATTCTAATGATCCCTATTCCTATGGCTTTACATGGTGTATCATTACCCATAAGAACACTCCCACCATTATAAGACTCATATGATTCAAACAAATCATGGTTAGGGCACATATGATAAGAACAACTAGAATCTAAAATCCATGAATCGGATAGAGTCGTACCTTGCGAGACAGATAGAATACATGCTTCGTGTTGTGAAGCATCGCCGGCTGTGCCAGTCTTGTCAGCCTCCTTCCCATCTGTGTTCTTCGCCTTGAGTTTCCGGTAATCCTTCTTCCAATGTCCCTTCTTGCCACAGTAGTAGCACTTTCATGAATCTTTGCCTCTTGCCTTTGATCTGGAGTTGTGACTTCGTGTCTTACTCTTATCCCGAGTCCTGCCACGATCACTGAATCCTCCTTTCATTAGAAGACCCTCTGCATGCGAGTCGCTTCTGGTGGACTTCTTCCTTGCTTCATTGGAGATGATCGTTTGAGTAACCTCATCAAGCTTGCCTGTCTCCTTTCCATATAGCAGGGTAGTCACAAAATGATCATAAGAGTCTGGGAGAGATGTCAACAATATCATAGACTTGTCTTCATTGGTGAACTTAGCCTCTAGCCTCAACAGTTTACTGATTATTCAGTTGAATGTGTTCGTGTGCTCCAACACATCATACCCTTCGGCCATCTTCAACCCAAATAGTTGCTTCTTCAAGTGAAGCTTGTTTGACAACGACTTACCATGTAGAGCTGCTAAAGCTTTTCCCATAGGTCCTTTGCAGTTGTCTCCTCCATGACGTTGTACAATACTTCGTCAGAGATATAAAGTTAAATAAGGCTAACTGCCTTCTTGTCAACTCTTGTCCACTCCGCATCTTTCATCTCCACTGGCTTTTGATCTTTGCCTAACAATGCAACATCAAAGTCCTGGTGTATCAGAATGTTTCTCATCCTCAACTACCATAATCCGAAGTTACCTCTACCATCGAATTTCTCAACTTCAAATTTGATGCCTCCGGTTGATCCCATTGATGTCATTGTCTGGATTGAAGGGAGCTCAGTGCTTCAAGTCCAAACAGTAAATCTACTCCTGTCACCGCGTAGATCTCATCACTGTGAGCACACTCGCGAAGACAAATCTGAATTCTGAGTCTGTTTGACTCCGGAAACTGCAAAACAATCTGGACCGTAGATTTTGTTTGTCGATTATGACTTCTCTATGCACTGACTGCAAACTCTCAACAACAACCAAGAAGAACCCTTCTTTGAACAGTTATTCAAACACTTCGTGCGGAGTGCTTTTTTCTTATAGGCAATTTGTCGAACACTTGATGTGCACCAACTCTTTCCTCTTCTCCTTTGCAGCCGATTTGGTAGAGGTTTTTCACCAAACATTTCGCGTGCGACTGCTTTCTGACTTCACTATGTCAATTTCACAAACACCTAGTGTGCAAGGATTTTTATCTTCAAGTGTTGAAATGCATCTTCAGAGATCAGCCTCTGCTGGCTTTCTGCTGCACTGTGCGGTGGGGTTCTGCAGATCTCACTGCGTTCTGCCTCCTGCAACCCTTCGGGCGCCCGGCTATCTGTTGTGCCCCTCTTTCTTCCTGCAATGTTCGCCCTCTACTGGCTGCCTTTGGATCTAGCTGCTTGGAGCGGAGATGCCTCTCAATGGCTGCCTCTTGTACCGGCGATTTATAGATCTAACTGAGTTCGCTGCCTCTTGCAGTGCCTCCACTCAATTCTTCGATTGAACAGTTGCTGAGACTGGGAAAAAAACTGGGTTTACTTGCCCTTCTTCTCTTCCTTCTCTGGTCTCTGCGAGTCGGTTTGCCCACGAGGATGCTGCTTGTTTTCTGGGCTAGAAGAGGTGTCTGAAATCTGTTGTGATCTCTCGATCTGAAAAGCGCCTCCGATATGCGATGGGTTTCAAAACTGAAACCCCCTTTCGTGCTACCGATCTAGTGTGAGGACAGATCTGATACCAGAATGACAAATCTGAACAGATCTGCGATTGAAGACTAAAGTTGATATGCAGTGCCTCTCGGAAACCCAGACACTGGTCTGCTGCCACTGTGTTGCTCGCAGATCTTAGACTCGAGCAGAGCAGCCAAACAGTTGGTGAGATCTGGATACCCTTTGTTGTCTAGAAAGACCCAAGCTGTTCTGCACCGTGTGATCCCAAGATGAGGCTTTCCTGCGATTCCACTGCAAACGCGAAACCGGGTTTGCTGCCAGCCACGCCTCTTAATGTTGCCCCTGATCTGCTTGATGCCGATCTGTGTGATTTCACCCGAAGATCCTTCGACGAATCCGACGATCCGACGAATCTTGGCTAATGATACCAATTGTTATGTAAATAAAATGCAAAATCACACAACACAAGATCAAGCAACCACACAAAAGACACGGGGTTTTACATGGTTCACCCGAAGGCTACGTTCACGGAGCATTTCGCTCAATCCACTATGAAGATGATAAACATAGTGCTACAAGGCTTCATAGTCTCTCCTCTCCTCTCTCTGAGAAAAAAACCCCTAGCATAGAGAAAACCCAAGAGAGAAAAATAACCCTTATAAGTTTTGGGTTTACAAGAAGACTTGGGCCTATTGGGCCCAACTTAATGTTGGCTTTATGAGCCAAACCCAACACTGATACCACTTGTTAGAACTGAATATCCACTCTAAAATACTAACCTGTTTGGTGGATCTACAGATTAATAAAGGACTTGAGTCACTCCACCTAGTAGATTAATCTTTTGGGTTGAATACTGACGAGTGCTGCAACAGAGTAAAAGGGCTCGAGAAGAGCAACGTGACAGTATCAAAACTATGCATGTATTATCATGGTTTTTATTTTGGTAAAATAGAGATAGCCATCCAAATATTTCTACTGGAAAGAAACTCAATTATACAACACTCAAGATCTGTACCAGATTACTATCATAGTTAATTGAAACAACAGCATTTATACAAAAGTAGAAGAGACCAGTTGCAGGGTAGAGCCACCTCATGTAGTATCCTTAACCACTATAACTGGACACTCGACATGATTGACGCAATAGTTGCTAACACTTCCCAGAAACATCCTGTGTAGACAGCAAAAAGGCAAATGCATTTAGCAGATCAAACCAGAAAAAAAAAAAAGTTGTTTTTCTTAATAATATACAATATGTTAAATTAATATTGAAACTTAAAAAGTTTCCGAGTCTTGATTTTTTTACTTGATTAAAACTCGCTAAGCCTTCAAATTGACTCATCCCAATGAAAAATAAAGTCAAGTTCTGCACTTTTAAAATGTTGCATTAAACATTTCATAGGTTTCTCTTGTCAAAATAAAAAAAACTCCAACTACAATTAAAACGATTCCAGGAATGCCAAATCCATCAAACCACAGCTTAATAAATGAGAAAATAAGATAAAAATGCAAATACAAACACAAGAATTTATGAAGTTTACCACTAGGTGCTACATCCACGGACAATACAGGATAAATACACGACTCCAAACCCTAAGGGGTTGGCCTAGTGGTCTAGGCACAAGACCTCAGAATTGAGGTCTTGGATTCAAATGCCGGCAGCCCGAATGAAGGGCCACTTCCCATGGGTTATTCCCCATCGAAGAATCTGTTGTGTGTGTGTAGGGAGGTGTATACATGCCTCGAAGGATTAGTTGAGTGAGACGCGTGAACACCTTCGGACATAAAAAAAAAAAATACACTACTCCAAACAAGAAAAGAAAAGAAAAAGAAAGGTGAGATACAGGATTACCTTAATTGAGTGTCATGAAACCACTTATATGTAATACGCCAAGACAAGATTAGCCCAAACAAGAGAAAAAACTATAGAAGAAATCCTCCAAACCTTCTAAGAAACCACCCAAAGAAATGTAAAACGCAAGCACTACGTAGCTTGAAATTGATGAAAGAAGGGAAAGAAACAAGAGAAATAGGTATTAAGCAATTTTCCCATCTTCCTCCTCACTCAAAGCTCCAAGGAGAGCCTTTTTTAATGCATTGAATAAAGCCCTTGAATAGAAAAGGAGAGATTGAAACCCTATAGCAATGCCCCTCTATGTCTCTACAAATGCGCTTTAAAAAACAAACAAAAGAACCTCTTTTACTCTTTCTGAATGCCCATGTTGTGGTGAGAAGTGTAAGTTTGCCACACCATTAAGTAAAGGTGATTTTAGCATTCACCATCGATTTCCACCTTGATTGTAAAATCACTTGCTCAACCCCACCAAGTACACTCCATGTCTTCTTAAAAGCAAGATGAACCAAGCTCCATTTCAACTTCAACTTATCAACCTGTAAGGTTTTAGTCAAAATGTTTGCAACATTTTCCCTAATTCTCACCTTTACGTGTTAAAACATGTTCCTTCAATATGCAGTTATGCACCTTTCAAATGGAATCCCCTTTTCATTAAGCTCAACAAATATGGTGTTCTATTAAAGAAAATGCCACTCATATGTGTATAACTATTTGACGACATTTTTGTGACTTACTAGGGGCATTTTGGTTGTGATTTTTTGAGGTTGAAATATAAAAACAGGATTACATTTGAGATGGACGTATTACATCTCTAAGACTTCAAGAGTAGTCTTTTTGTGAAAAATAAATAAAAATAAAAAAAGGTAAAGGAAAGAGGTGGAGGCAGTGTCACTTCTTGGGTGCAACCATGGAGCTCCAATTGGGATTTTCTATTTTCCTTGAATATCTAAATGTGGATTTTGTAGATGGAGATTTGAGGGCAATTTGACAACGTTGTCACTGAGCCATTTCTAGCTTGGGTTTGGTTTATTCAAAGAAGTTTGAGAAGGACTTGGTGGGATTTCTTCGTGTCTGTAAGGTTTATCCACACCACCATAGTTTCTCGATATAATGGATCTATCTTTACTCGACTATCATAGACGTAACCCAAATAGGTAAACCAAGCAAAGAAATGATCAGGTGCAGGAGATCTAACCATAATAAAGTCAGGACCTGCATATCCACCATTTATTAGTTAAATTTAAATTCCAAAATATTGGACTTTTTTCCAATTGAAACTTGACCTCATTATAGTCAAGTCTATGCACTTGATCATTTCTGAACCAAGTATGTGGTTATGTTCTTGTTGTGGGATGTTTTGACTTAATTCTCTCCATGTGTTTTCTCTCATTTCATCCTATCATGTGACACAACATGATCGGTATATTGACACCTCCTAAACCAATCACAATCATTTACATACTGGTTCCAAGAAAAAGTGGTCAAATTCTTCTATTTCCATCATCTATCACAGAAAAGGGAAGCAATAGCAATCAAATAATCACACATTTCATATGAATGAAAAGACAAGGTGCAACTCAGCTCGGCCCAGCAAGTAACACAAAGATCCGTTGAAATCAATCCAGTCAATAATTGTGGATATATTGATTAATCTAAATGGAGAGTGAGCAATTAAGGACGACAACAGGTCTAAATTACCTTTTAATTGGACCGAAATTGCGACACCCCATTACAAGGAGATCAGCGTGCATGCTCTCTGTAGCCTCGCATATCATCTCCTTCGGGTCTCCCACTACCACACGTCTTTTCACATTCACCTGTAAACCACAATAACCCATCATCCAATGGAAATTAAATTAATTAGGAAAAAACCCAATTCTCAAAACCCAGCTGCGGGGAAAGGGTGCCAGCACTACAAAACACCGAAGTGAGGAATAACATTTTACAGACAACCCCCTGTGACAACTCTAAACTCTGCACATCGTCCATGAAAAAATGCAACTTAAGGAAAAGATTCTAGAAGAAATGTGACCAGAGCACATGAAGACTCACGTTCTTGTCTGAGCAGATCTGGAGCGCGTGATCAATGATTGCCTCCGTGATGCGCTTCTGATGGGCCTCAATCGCAGCCATAAATGCCGGCACCTCTACCTGATCTTTTTTTTTTTTTTTTGTAATTTTATTTCACAACAAGAGAGCCAAATGGGGGAAAAGAAGAAGATGATGGTGAGGTAGTGATGTGGTAGAGATATTACTATCATTATTATTATTATAGAAGAAAGTGAGAAGAAGGTTTACGCTGGTTTCTTACAAGGACCAGCGAAGGGGATGGCGCCAGGGTTGAGACCAGCGGCAATGGACGGTGGAGACTGAACGTGTAGAATAACGAAGCGTCCAGATTCGGAGTCTAGGGATTGAGGTTGGAGCTTGAGATTTTGGAGGGCCCACTTGAGGGCGTTCATGCTCTCTTCGCTTCCGTCGACGGCCACCACCACGCATCCCAGCCTCCCTTCTGCTGCTGCCGCCATCGCTTCAACAAAATAAGACAGCAAAAGAGAGAGAAAGTCGATGGTGGTGTACACAGTCTCTACTCACCACTTCAACAAGTGTGCTTTGGACTTGGATTTGGGGAAACTGATGAGAGAGCGAAATTTTTCTGGTTCGTCAACAGCAAGCACCCAATTTCTTCTCTGATCTTTTGCCTTCCAACGGCGGTCCGCATGAGGTGGACTGCATAATCCGTTGGGTCCACGGATTAAGTTAGAACTAAAGTACAAAATTGATCAAGACCGTCATCCGTCAATCCGTCAGACTATACTTCACTGCAAGAGGTTAAAAAAAAAAAGATGCCCCATTCGGCTGATACCTGTATGGACGTTTGTAATTTCCTTTTTCTTTTAAAATTTTTAGAAAAACTATAAAAAATTAAAAAATAGAAGAAACAAAATAATGTAGTTTAAAAAAGTTTCTTTCTGAATAGTATTAGACCTTAGAGAATCTATACTTTAATACAAATAAAGTATATTTTAAATAGCTAAATTTTATTCAAAACTTAAAAAAAAAATGAAAAATCAATAATGATGAAGGACATAATATTAAAATTCATTTTCTATAATGCCCGTAATAATATTTATCGTTTATTATAACTTATGAATTATTTTATAAAAAAATTACTCAAACACCCTCCAAACTATGTACGTCAAATTACAAGCTCTTCATTAAATTTTTATAAACATTTGTATATCAATTCATTATGTTTCACAAAAAACCAAAATACGTATTATCTTGAAAAACTCAAATTTCATGAATTTTTTGAAAAAAAATTGAAAAATCATATAAATTCCCTACAAACTATATCAATCACATTGAGAAATCTTATTCAATTCTATGAGAACTCAACATCATTGCATTTATTATTTTAAAAAAACCACAAAAATAAGATTATCTTAATTTGTGATTGGTTTTGTGTGGGTTGATTAACACAATAATTGGTATCAGAGTTAGGTATCACGTTAATTCATGTGGCCTCAGGAGATTCTCCAGACGAATGGGATGGCCGGCGTCGCTCTCTCTGCCGAAGGGCCTCGTTCAATGGGGGGATTATTGGAGCGGTTGCTAACGAGTCCCACATTGAAAGTCTAGAGGGAGATCTACATGTTTATAAAGGACTTGGGTCACTCCACCTAGCAAACTAGTCTTTTGGGCTAGACCCAGATTAAGGCGTAGTATAACTTAATAATCTCGCTTAGACCGGTTAATCTCGAAGATTACGGTTAGGACTTTGAGAAAAGCCCAGGTGTGGCCCAATCTGAGCTCGAAAGCTCAGTGATCCAGCTCGTCCAGCTGGAGGGGCAATTTGGTAATTTACCGCTTATAGTTATTATTTTATAAATTGTGTTATTATGTGGTTATTATTGGATGATATTATTCTCCTTAGTCAAGGATTTGTATTTCTGATTTTAAATAATTTTATTTTCAGAAAATGGTATTTAAAACAGCCAGTCAAAACCCCGAAAGGGAGAAATAATTATTTTAAATGGTTTTAGAAATGAGATAAATTTCAAAACTAGTATTTTATGTTAGACCATTTTAAGTATGGTGTAGTTATTCTTTTAAACCCCAAAATGAGGTCTCTAAGTTATTTTATTGAACATTTGTTTAATTAAGTAAATAGTGTTAAATTATGATTTTTATTTAAATCAATGGCTTTTAGTGAGTCTTAAATTCCAAAATTTTTATGGTGATTAAAGTTTTTAAAACCCAATTTATCTGTAAAGTTGGATTAAATTTGTGAGTTTTTAAACTCATGTTTTTAGTTAAAAATCAAGTTTTTACCAAAATAGGGGCCTTTTTGCAAAACCAGAAACCTTGGAGGACTTATTTGCAACCAAACCAATGAACAGTGATTTCACTGTACCGGACGTCCGCTGCATCTGCATGCAGCGGCATGCAATGGCCGGATGACCCCAATCCACGGCTGATTTCCTATAAATTCAGCTCTTCCCAGCAGCTCAAACTTTGGTTAATTGTAGCTTAAGAGGAAGTTCTTTCAAAAATCGGATTTTCAACCCAGGAACTTCAGTGAAGGTAACCACTATGTTCCTCTTTCAATTCCAGTCGGTTTAGAATCAAGAAAAACCAGTTTTGGTTAAGTTTTGGGTGTGTAAAATGGTTTCAAAGTTTAAGAAAAACTATGGGTTTTCTTGTACCCGTGAGGTTTCGGTTTTAAAATCGGATAGCCTACTGAGCTTCAAAGCTCCAAACCATTCCCTATGGAAAGATGACTCCCAGAGGAGTCCATCGGACCGGCTAGATGTGGAAACCGAATCCGGGAAACCCACTGTTTCCGGATTCATATTTCATAGTGTGTCGGTCGTCACTATCTGCAGGTGCAGATAGTGAGGAAGACGACTCTCGGACGGTCCGAGAGTCGATCTTCGAATGGTCCGAGCCCTTCGGACGTTCCGAGAGGACCCCTCAGACGTTCGGAGCTTCACCCAAAGCCTAAAAACGCATGAGGTTAGCTTGACTCGCCCGGATATTCCGAGCAGAGCTCGGAAGGACCTAACCCCACTCGGACGATCCGAGCTTCACTCAGGATGTTCCGAGACACCAGACCCACCGAGACTTATTTTTTGAATTTTTATCAATTCGGAAGGACTTCAGATGATCCGAGACCTGATCCTCGGACGATTCGAAGTCAGACCTCAATCCGAGGTCAGTGACTAGTTCAAGCAGTGGTTCGGATGATCCGAAGCCACAGTACCTGGTTCTGAGGCATGTTCCGAAGGACCAAGTTTTTGAGGTGTAAAATGTTATTATTTGTTATTGATTGCATATGATGTTAGTACCCCATTGCTAATTAAAAATGTGTACTAACCCTCTTCTCTTATTACTATAGTGTATATACTATTGTATTCACTTCCAGGCCGACTCTATTGGTCGGGCACTGAGTGATTTCACTTCCAGGCCGACGCTATATTGTCGGGCACTGAGTGATCTCGATGCCTTACTCAAAATGTCAGATCTGGTCCTATCTAGAAGACAACCGAGAAGTGACCCGAGTATCTAGACCTAACTCAATAAGTCAATCTGGTCAATGACCAGAAGACAATATGAGTTTTGGACTGAGCACCCTTTTTATTTATTATATCTTGTGGATTATTGTAATTTAAAAAGGATAGAAACCAAGTAGGAGACTCAATTCCATATGCCTTGGATATTTTTGAGAAATCGTGGGATTTCGAAATACTACTTGTATGTATACATATGAATGCTATGTATATTGATGTAATAATGATTGTGCACTTGTTTGTTTGTTGAACAGAGACCGCGAAACCACACAGTTACGGTGAGGGAACTTAACTTTGCAGTTCAAATGTAAACAGGTTTTGTTATTTGAGATGGATCTTGAGCAATGAGTGGTTTCAGATTTGATGAACCCACTCATGTGCCTAGACTTGATGCACTGTTGTAAGAAGTTCTTATGGTAATGGTGAATGCGATGATATTGATCATATAAATTGTGAAATGCTGCTTCTACGTACCTTTGAACCATCGCCGAGGGTGTCGGTTACATCTACTGGACCGGGTGGGTCAACAGTGACTGGCAGGGTGTGTCAGTACCAGGTTTGAGGTGTATACCGGAGATGTACTTGTAAGGAGGTATTTTGACTTTGTCGGAACTTAACACTATTGATGTCAGTATAGTATCTGGGGGGGGCTTACGTTGGATGACAACAGTAATGGAAGAGATGATGAGATGATGGAAATAATGATGAGATTTTACTTGATATTGTGAATTTATTATCAAACATGAGATGTTATATTGCAACTATTGATTATATACTAACCCGTTGTTTACTTAAAACTGTACTGTTATATTTCCTTCACTGGGCTAGTTAGCTCACCCCACTCACCTTTCAGGAGATGAATCCGAGGAGGAGAACCCTTTATATGAAGCTTAGAGTGGATAAGCTGCGGCATTGTTTTGGGATTCCCACTGAGGGGAATGCCCTTGTCTTTGCTTTTTGTGTCACGCCCCGGTCCAAAAACGGCACGTGACGCGGATCAAAATTTTCTTTTCCAAAATTTTTCATATAAAGTAACAAATATCATAAATGGGCAACTCACACGTATGAGCATAATTATATATATATATATATATATATATATATATATATATATAATTATATTGGTCTAAAAGGGTAAAGTCTCCTACCGAAATTTCGGCAGAGTCTCCTCTAAAACATGAACAGTTGGGTCTATGATGACCTCTACAAAAAAAAATATACTCACCTGCTCAATGTTTACATATCACAACATACTTGACTCCATTCACCAAATATTAAATGCCCCAAACTTCAAGTCTTAACTAGAGTTCCCATAATAACATTCATACCTTTATATTCATTAAACATGGTTTATAGAATAATTACATCAATATTACATATAACCATGTGGAACAAAATATCAAAATCTAGAAATTGTAGTGTGCATGAAAAGCAACTAGCAGCATAGACTAAGGTCGTCCCCTTGGTCCCTCGGACCCTGTCTGAGCGATAGTACCTGCAATGCAAGGAGGTGAGCATCCACAAGCTCAATGAGGAAATCCATGCATGCTACACACACACACACACACCCATATGATGGTGTATAAAATGGAATATAGATACAATTATGCAAGAGCTAATGTTATCTAGTCATCCATTGGGAACCAAGTCCTCAACGAAATACTTATGTATAATAGGAGAATCAATATTATAAATGGACCACGACCCCTAACAAGACTTAGGGTCCATGACTTACTAAGCGGGAGACTCACGACTGACATGACTATATCTACCTCACCCTGCATCCCTTCACCTCATGGGTAATTCAGTCGAGCTTAAAGGCGGTCGGAAAGCGTCTAACGAAGCTAGTACCACTCCTATGGAGGTAAAGAGTATCTAGCTCTGCGCAACCACGCACAAGTGTGCGGAAAAGTCATAAGAGTACCCTACAATGTCCATCCGTAGGAGGTTCACCTTACGACATCAACCACACGGGATCAAGTCTCCGTGGAAAAATATCACTATTCTGATAAGGTTCACTTAATAGTCTTCATTTATGCTCTTTACCAACTTATCACAGAGAGTTAGATTATCACAATATTAGGGATTTCAAAAAGGGAAATGGTAAAATCTCATCACCCTTAGACCGAATCCCACATCTTTTATTGGTAGTGGACACAAATCCACTTTACCCCATGTTTCATACTTCCTCTTAAGATTAACTCAACTAATTGAATAGAGCATAGAAGAGACAACTTTTACATTATGATATAAATAAGTTATTCATACATTGAGAACTTACATTATTAAGATAGCATGCATATTTTATTCCCTACAATTTCATATCTTATTCAATTCTCATATTCATGTTTGACCATGGGAAAAAGGACAATAATATAGGACTGATTAATTGAATTTATGAGAGTGTCTCTCCTTGCACATAATCCAATTACAATCAATCCCCAACAATTAAATACCATATTTCCCCCAAATTCATTCATACACTAAATATAACACAATGGAGAGTTTATACCATACATGAAATGCAATATAGAATTCATACATATTTAAACATTGCATTCATCATTCATAATATACTAAGTAAATCTTGTCATGCTTATGCTCATGAGGACATCTCAATTAATTTTAATAACTCAAATTTATTCTCCAATCATTTAGATAAAAAGTGTAGCATTCCTCACCTTAACCTTTTATGAAGAGCCGGGTTGATTTTAGACTTGATCGCTCCCAGGGTTCAGATTAGAAGGCTCTAATCAACACAAGAACACAGATAGAGTCCACTTAGTTCATGTATTTAGCCCTATTTTGAGTTTAAAAGTAAAACCCCCAAATTTCCCAAACTCTATCATCTTCCTTTGGTCTCCAAACCCATTTCCAACAAGATTTATGCCCATGCTAATCCCAAATTGGAAAACCCCCAATATTTTCCATTGAGTTTTCTCAAAATATGGCCCTATTGCCATCACCACATCATCATTCATACTTCATTAAAAAAAAAACCCCAATATAATCATTCCAATACCAAGTTTCCCCAAATTTCCAACCCAAATCCAACGTGAGTCCCAATTTGGGTGTAAATCTCCATGCAACCATGGAACTAGGTCCAATGTCATCTCAATTACATGAAAATTACATTTCATAGCTTTCCCTCACTTTCAAATCAAATGCACCCTTTTTCTCCAATCTCCACCTTCCCAAAAACAAATCTTCTCCAATTTATTCAACAAAAACTTCCCTACAACCTTCATCCCATCTCTACTCAAGCCTCAAAACTATTTAATCAAAAGAAAAGAAATAAACAGAAGAGATAGAATTTACCTCGAGAGAGGGTGGGAAATTTTGAGGAAAGGAGAGGCTTCTCTGCTTTCTGCCTCTCTCACATACTCTCCCTTTCTCTCTGCCGTTCACCCTATCTTTCTTTTTTTTTTTTCTTTGGCCTAGACGAGTTTGGCTTTAAAAAGAACGGCAACATTTTGGGTTGGGGTTTCTAATGCCCCAACTTAAGTTGTGGTGTCGGTCGACTCGACAAATAGGGTCGATCGACCCGACACTGAGCACAACTCAAATATTTATTTATTTATTTTTTATTCTAATTTATTTATTTTTATTTATTCTCAGTTGGGGTGCTTTCTTAAGGTCACGCGTACCCTGACGGGACCCACATATGACCCTCACAGTACACACACGTGTAACCCTTATTATTACATCATAAATTTATTAATCTGAAGGGCTGGACCATTACATTTTGGTTCTTGGAACCATTAGTTTTGTAAAGTACCGGGTGTGCTACTTGATTTGTATTAATTTGATGTACTAGGACTACTACGTTTCTTTAGTTACTCTGATGTTGTTGAAATGATAATTCAGTGTTGGAATTATGTGTTCATCGTTGTATGATTATGTTTATGTTGGGTAGACTTATGGTATATGTTTGAGTCCATATGTTGGGATCATGTGTGACCTCTTGGCTCAACTGTTGATCCGGCCCAGTTAAAATACTTGAGTGTTGTCTTGCCTTTAAAAAAAAAAATCAGTCGCGTTCCGGGCCCACCCTTCAAGTCAGG
Source organism: Chimonanthus salicifolius (assembly GCA_013350335.1). NCBI lineage: Eukaryota > Viridiplantae > Streptophyta > Magnoliopsida > Laurales > Calycanthaceae > Chimonanthus > Chimonanthus salicifolius. Next base: position 29,819,559 of record CM023542.1, read on the forward strand.
GCGTGACAGTCCAAGTCCTAACAAATGAATTTAATAAGACTTGTTTAGGAATTTTTTCTATACTTAAATTCAGAGTTCAAATATCACTTGGCCGATATCTCGGTCGAGATTATTCTCTCGTGCCCTTTTTTAATTTAAAAAAAAAAAAATCCAAAAAAATAGTTGTCCATGAAATGAGCCACATTTTGGGTTCCTCGGTCTATGTCTTTATTAGTTCTTCTTAAAAGTCATTTAGGCGATAGGAAACTTTTATCATAGACGTGCCAGCACTAAAATAAGTATGAAATGAGTGCTGGCATAATATATTCAATAGTCAAAACACAAGTTATCTAGTATATATTGTGGAATAAGTTGGATTTGAAATTTGAGATTAACAATAGAAAATTGAAAGAATATGTGATTGATTTTTCTTAAGTGCATACATGAGATTTAAGCATAAAAAAATGTGGAGTCCATAAAAAAGATGACAGTTTAAATTCTTTACAATAGAAATTTATAAGAAAAAGGAAAAGAAAAAGATGAACTCTTTTGATCATTTGGAGTAGTAAATGTTAAGTTGTCTCATGAAACTTGAATAGTGATGAAAGACTAAAGACAAAGTTTAAAGTGGACTTAAAGAGACTCTCCACAATTGAAATGAGTGAAAAAGGAGTTGGAAAAAGTTTTAAAATTTATGGAACACATGAAATTGAAATATTTTATTCTAATTCATTGATTAAATCTCAACACACTCTCTCATCGGTAACTCCTTACATAAGAAATTATCATGCCGTAGCATTTCAATGGTCATTCTCACCTCTGCTTAACTTCATTATGATTTGAACATGAGACCTAGACTCGACTGTAATACTAATTGTTGGGGACTTAATTAATACGACAAAAACTCTAAAGCTGATAAAATGTAGAATGTATGCAACTAAGCTCGTTATTCTATCTCATATGAGTTTCAGTAAAATGTGATGACCTCCTTATATGCTTGAGGTATTTAAGACTCCGTTAAGTCGATACGCTTGGGAAGGAAGAAAACAATTTGCAAGAGAAATTTTTCTAAAAAAGATGAATTTTGTGCCTGCAATATTATTACCTAAGATTAAGCACTGAATTATCCCACATTTTAAGACATAAGCACTGGAATTCTCATGAGAAATTACACGCTATTGTGCTGCCAACAACTTTAGATTTCTTGCAAAAATAAAAAACGATGCTTCTATTTAGCTGGAAACATTAAATTTATGTAGTTTTTGTTTTTGATTTCATGTGTTTAAATGATTGAAATTTTTTTGAATTTACGTGTGGGAAACTGTGGAATACCGCGTGTAAAACTCCAAAGGGTGTGACCCACAATCCCATGGGGGTTCGAACTCGCAACTTCCCGCTTCTGGAGGGTACCGGTTGAACTACACCAATGTGGATTATTTTTTATGAGAAGTTCCATACCTCATGGTGGTCGGGAGCATTGGGTTTCTACTTTCTAGAGAAATCATATGTTCTAAATATTCAAAAGGTTGTCCGCCCATGTTGACCAATCAATGGAGACATTAATCAATCCAATATAAACATAGATTTCCTAAGTTTCTTTGAATTAATGAGGTCCTACTTGCATTATAATTGACCTATTTTATGTACAAACCATGCCCAAAGAAATGTTGTTAAACCCACAATATAGCCTGATTCATAGATGATGATACCCAATTTGGATATAGATTAAGATCTTAAATAAGTTTTAATGGACTCATTTCATACTTATTTAAGTGCCGGCATGTCTATGATAAAGTTTCTTATTGCCTTAATGACTTTTAGGAAGATCTAATAAAGACTTTGATGGGGCCTAAGACGTGTTAAAAAATGTGGCTGGACCCAAAATGTGGCTCTTTTCATTGATAATGAAACATTGACCCTAATTAAAGTATAGAATAAATTCTTAAACAAATCTTAATAAATCCATTTTAGACCATTTCAAGCGTTGATAGGCCTTTGATAAAAGTTAATCAGCCGTAAATGATTTTAGTATAGTTCACGGAAATTTTCAAGTGGACCCAAGTTTTTTTTTGGTCAATAGTATATATTTTAGTATTTTTTTATTTTATACCTTGTGCACATTTTTTTTTCATAATGAAGACCATCGAGCAACAGTGTTTGAAACATGGATGGGTTAGATAAGAAGATCACATTGAATGGACAATCTCAACTACCACATGATGTATTGATTGTCTGATCCATTAGATGGTTAAAGTAGCACACTTGCCTATTATTTTGGCACAATTTTTACATTTTGGATGAATTAAGAATTTATTTATTAACTTAAAATGTAAGTTAAATGGTCCAATCCTTTATAAATATCTAATATAAATTTTAGTTGAATAGAAATTTGAGAGAGGTATTTGTCCTCTCACGGGGTAAAAAATGTGTTATATCGATACAGGGCGGCGTTGAGCTCGTATTGGCCCAACACAACGTATCAAACATTAAAAGTAGATACACCTCAATTTGTTGCCCGTCAAGACTCTGACCGCAATGCACCAATACATTACTGCCTTCATTTTTTCACAACATTGCATATTGGCTGCATTTTTTACTGTAATGACCCGACTTCTTAAGCATGATATTGTCCGCTTTGGGCTCACTTGGCCCGCACGGTTTTGTTCTCAGACCTAGTCCACTTGGCCAGACCCAAAAGGCCTCATGCTAAAGGAGGGGTACTCACTATTTATAACCCGTATTACAATCTACCCCTCTTAAAACTAGAGCTATCCTTAGCTTTGTCTCACCACACAGATAGAGGGCCCACACAGGCAAAGAGTTGACTATTTCTTTAATACCATTTGTAATAAACCGACTCCCCGAGCATGATATTGTCCACTTGAGACCCGTATAATTAGTTCTCAGACCTAATCCACTTGGTCAGACCCAAAAAACCTCATACTAAGAGAAGGGTGCTCACTACTTATTAACCCGTATAACATTTACCCAATAAGTCTAACCCCTACCTACCAACTCACTTCTTACAATTTTTAGTGTGCATATGGGTAGAGAATGTAGATGGGTTGGACACTTGTACGGTAACAAATTTGGAAATTAATGAAAATGTTGGTTGATCTGCCGTATAAACTTCCTAAAAACATGGGTATTATATAAAGGAAGTCCATTTTAATACAAGTAAAATTTGTTAGGAGACACGAGATGAACTGAAATTCTCATTTTACCTCTATAGGTGTACCGCTCATTAAGTACCGGTGAACCGATATGCAGAATGGCGTGCTATCGGTTCATCGGTACTTAATGAGCGGTATATTAATAGAGGTAAAATGAGAATTTCACTCTATCTCATGTCTCCTAACATGTTTTGTCCATACTAAAATGATTGGCCTAATACAAAACCCAGTTTCATACTCTACCAAGTATCAACAAAAAGGTCACACGAGTGGAATTTTTATTATTAGAAAGAATTCAAAAGATAAACTTATACTGTTGTTGGAATATAAACTTCTTCCTGAATAATATATTTAATTAGTGTGGGTTGTGTGTTTTGCAAATTTAAGCAACCACAATTCTCATTTTAGAAAATTTAATGATAATATAATTTTATTACAGTTGATCTGTACATTATTATACACATAGATATAAAGAAATTTCTAAGTATTTATACACATGTAACAAAGGTACATAATTCAACTTGAAAATATTTGATCACTAATCTCAAGACTCATAAAAAAGCTTGGTTGTCAATTTCATTTTAAAATGGTCAGAACATTTTAGGTCTGAAAATAAACTCGATGGACTACAATTAAATAAAATTTCAACAAAATTCAATTTTCAACCACGTCAAAATCGTCAAATATCTTTAGAATTTTTAAAAGATGCTAAGTGATTTTGACCGATAAAATCAAGTGATTATAAATAAAATTTTAACGAAATTTGGTACTTTGTACCTCATCAAGTATACTTTTAATCCATATTGTTAGCCTTTTATGTATTTGACAAAACTTGAAAAAAAAAATCAAATGAACTAGGTGTGACCTTGTCTTTTGAGTTTTAGTGTTTGATTATAAATAAAATGAGAACTCAAATTTATTTCTTCAGTATCTTGGGTTTTTTTAGCTGATTGGGTTCCTATAGAAATAAAATTATTATTGTGTTTGGATGATGAGAACTTAAAGTAAGAAAAGTATCTTTACGTCTTTTATTGTAAAAGAACTTCTCCTACTTTAAGACTATATAAGTTCATTAGGTGGAGAACTTATTAAGACTATATAAGTTGAACGTTGGTTTTTTTTTAAGAACAATCACTAATACTTAAAAGAAAAACCTTAGGTGGTATTGAAAGTTCATTTCAAGCTCAACATTTGGACCAAATTTCAATTGAGAAATTACAACTAACTACTTGATCTTAGCTTTTTTAAGTACACATGTCTAAGTGATGTTTGACCAGTAAAATTAAGTGACTAAAATTTAATTTTTCAATTTAAATTTGATTCCCATGCAACACTTCCTGTCCAAGACCCTAAAAACTCAAACATAATTGTGTGTAACCTCAGTAACATGTTGCACAAAACACAATCTTACGCATCTTGTGAGCCTATTTTATCCTAGGAATAGAAGTCAAACAAGAGAGTTCGCACTTCTCCAAGAGAAGTCTCTTCACTTCTCCCATCTAAATATTGTCGATAAACATAAGTATTTAATAATAATTTTATGTTTCCATTTGTATAGATAATTAATTGCAATATTTTTATATTACTAACAAATATTGCAATTAATAAAAAATAGAACTTCCAAATTTAGCAGTTTCCAAATATAGCACAATTGTCCTGCCCACATATCTAATTTAGGATTCAAGCTCTGATACGAAGGGTAGGATCGATGTTAACACCACTTATGCCTCCAATGTGAAAGAAGAAATATGCAAATCCGACTCAAGCTTGCTATGAAAAATGAGAATCCAAACTCAAAGACTTCCCAAAATCAAATAAGTTCATCAGATCTCCTTCAACTCTAAACCACCAATTGAAAATTCACCCCGGTTGATCCATAAAATCTAAAATCTATTTTCAGTTCAATCAGATTTCAATCGGTTGAATTACACATATGTGATTATTATTTGATTTTGGGTAAATTTCGAGCATCAAACAGTTTCATTTTTCGTTGAAAATTTTATAGTTGAATCCAATTCAGCAATTTTAAATTATCCAATAGCTCGATTCGATTTCGACCAAACACATAAAATTTAATTAACTGTTTCTTAATTCTTGCTGAACAAAAGTTACAAATTTTTTTAAAACTTAAATTTAATTATTTTTGTTTGAAAAAAAATCAATGAAACCAAACATGGTTTTCATCAAATTTTCACTTTTTACATAATTTCAAATGGTGACGATTTTTTTTCTTTAGTGTTTGACCTTATTTCTTCTTTTTGTGCGTGAGAAATTAAAGTGTTGATTTATCCATTTGACTATTTGTAACGACTCATCCTGCTATCACAATATTGCCTACTTTGGGTCCACACAAACAGACCCGCACAGCTTTGCTTTGGCGAGTCAACCCACTGTTGCTTCCAAAAGGCTTTGTACTAGAAAGAGGAAGGCTACACATATATGTCAGGGAATTTCCAATGTAACTAGCAATGTATGACTTTTTTCTTCATATACACACTCCACATTATAGACTCCCTCTGGGGCGGAGTATTACACTATTTGAGGTTCTGTTGGTCCGCACAATTGTAATGAACTTTTAATTGGTGATTTGGAGTCAGAGGAGGTTTGAGGAACTTCCTATATTCAAAGAAATCTTTGAGTTCAGGTTTTCTCGATTGGTGAATTTGTCGATTTCTACTTTTTTACATTGGAGGCATAGATAGATGTTAAATCTGACCTTATCCTTCATCAAGGATCCTTTAGTGTTGCATTATCGTGGAAGATTTGATCAATGATTTGTCTATACTGTTATTTATTTATCAAATCTTACCATATTAAATTCACAATTATAATATAATCTAAAAGTAAAACTTAGAGTAAAAACTCATTATTGACCATTCAATTCAAATATAATGGGATCAATACATCAAGATGAAAGGCTTGGCTATCCAATTCACAAGCCTCACTAACATAGCTCAAAAAACTACAATCCCACCTATCATCTCATGCTGAATGCCTGTGAAAAAAAAAAAAAGTGTTGATAGATTAAAGTTTTCGGATTTGACTATGAGAGGAGTTATTCAATACATAAGTTTACAAATGGTTTCATAAGTTTATAGGATTAGATTTTATCTTTAATGTAGGATAAAGATATCCATGGTATTAAAAAAAAAAAAAAAAAAGAGTGTTCACATTTCTTCATACATGCATTTATGCCTTTGCAGTTTTTATTTTTTCATCTAGGTTTTCTTAGAAAATATTTATAATCAAAATCAATTTAAAATTAAAGAAACTAGAAGACACAGAAGAATGAATGAATGGTTCTCCTCTGGTAATCAACCTTGGAGACCTTTGGTATATTTATATTATTTCATCCGAAAATACAAGGTATGAAATCAAGATAATATTCTTTACATACAATCAAATCAACATAGAGGGAAATTAGGGATTTCTTTGCTGGAAATCCCTGAGTTCATTGCAGAGGGAAATTAGGGATTTCTCTGCTGGAAATCCCTGATTTCACTGCTGGAAATCAGTTTCTCATTCTCAATAACCCCCCTCAAACTGAGCCGTGGAGGAGGCCAAAGGCCCAGTTTGGTGGATAACACGTGATGGAGCTTTCGGGGAAGAGCTTTGGTAAAGATGTCAACAACTTGCGAAGAAGACGGAACAAACTTGGTGACAATAGTGCCAAGAGCCACCTTTTCCCTAACAAAATGATAATCAATTTCAATATGCTTCGTGCGAGCATGAAAAATATGATTGATGGTGAGATGCAAGGCTGACATATTATCAGAATAAAGAATTGGAGGGGATGAGAGATGGAGACCAAGATCACGAATAAGATAAGTGAGCCATGTGAGTTCAGCAGCAGCAGAGGCGAGGGCCCGATACTCAGCTTCAGTACTAGATCTGACGACAGTAGGTTGTTTCTTGGCAGTCCAAGAGATACAGTTACTGCCGAGATAGGTGCAAAACCCGGTGGTAGAGCGGCGAGTTGTAGGACATCCTGCCCAATCAGCATCTGAGAAGGCATAGAGTTACATAGGGCGGTGAGCCAGAAGACGAAACCCATGAGTGATAGTCCCATGAATGTAGCGAAGAATACGCTTCACCATATGAAAATGCAGAAGAGTTGGATTGTGCAAGTATTGACACACATAGTTGACGCTGTAGGAGATATCAGGACGGGTAATAGTGAGGTACTGTAAACCGCCAACGATGCTACGATAAAAGGACGGATCTTGAAAAAGATCATTATCTGTCGAGCTCGGGCGCAACTTAGTGGCCATAGGTGTGGAAACTGGCTTGCAACCTCGCATGTGGGCACATTCCAAGAGATCAAAAGCATATTTCATCTGATTTAGGAATAAACCACCAGAAAATGAAATAACGGAGATGCCAAGAAAGTAATGAAGAGGACCCAGATCTTTCATGGCAAATTCCCGACTCAACTGTCCAACAAAGTCATGAAGTAAGGAGGGGTTGGACCCTGTGATGATAATGTCATCAACATATAACAATAACAGTAAAGTACACTAGTGACCATGATAGATAAATAGGGAGGAATCAGCGGTGCTGCAAAAGAAACGCAGGCCCAAAACAAAGGTACAAAATCGGTCAAACCATGCGCGTGGAGCCTGACGTAGTCCATATAGAGCACGCTTGAGTGAACAAACATGGTGTTGTTGCATGAGATCTTTGAAACCTGGAGGTTGCTCCATAAAGACAGGTTCAGTTAAATGCCCATGAAGAAAGGCATTTTTAACATCCAATTGACGAATCTCCCATCCATGAGCCAGAGCAATAGTGAGAATAAGCAGGATCGTAACAGGCTTGACAACAGGAGAAAAGGTTTCGGAGAAATCAATTCCAGGAATCTGATTGAAACCTTTTGCAACAAGCGAGCCTTCAATCGGTCTAAAGAACCATCAGATTTGAGTTTTGTTTTGAAGACCCACTTACAACCAAGAACATTAATAGTAGACTGTCGTGGAACCAAATCCCAAGTTTCATTGAGAGAGAGAGCTGACAATTCATCTGTCATAGCAGCAGTCCATCCAGGATGTTTGAGGGCTGAGATAATGGATTTTGGTTCTGAAGGTATTGAATGAGCCAGCAAACAATAGTCAGAACTAAAATACTTTGGATTGGGCTTGAGAATTCCATGATTGTGACGAGTAGCTATGGGAGAGCGTGGACCTGCAGGACTGGGAAGAGGATGCTCAGATGGTGCACTGGACGTAGAAATATCATGAGCAACAGAATTCACAGGAGAATTGCTGGGTTGCGGAGAGAGATCTGCAGAATGAGGAGGCACACGATCAGGCACTTCAGTTGGAGACTCCAATTCATTCAGATGAGAGCCAGCAAGGAGGACAGGTGCAACATTTCCATTTGAAACCATCAGTGGGCTCGCAATGGGAGTGCGCAGATCTGAAGTGAACGGAGTGCTTCTGTCATAAGAAGTGGCATTGGAGTCCATGGCTACCACTGGAGCATCTGTAAGCGAATCAGAAAACTCAATGAAATCAGTAGCAATATGTGAAGAGTTATATAACGATCCGGGAGAGTGAAATAGGAATATCGTCTCATAAAAAACAACATGCCACGAGAGATAAACTTGATTAGTAGGTGGATAGTAACAGCGGTAGCCTTTGTAATGTTCACTGTAGCCGAGAAAGATACATGGGAGAGACCTTGGGTCAAACTTCGTCTTATTGTAATCACGAAGGTAAGGAAAATATTTACTCCCAAAAATTCTGAGAGTGCCATAATCTGGATGTGTATGAAATAACATCGCATATGGGCTTGTCCAATCCAAGACCTGAGTAGGTTGTCTGTTGATCAGCCATAAAGCGGTACTGAAAGCCTCGACCCAAAACCATTGAGGTATAGATGCGTGGAACATCATGGTAAGGCCCAACTCGGTGACAGTGCGATGTTTCCGTTCAACTAACCCATTATGTTCAGGAGTGTGTGGGCAAGACATTTGATATTTAATGCCAAGATCTGATAAATAAGTTCGAAATCTGGAATCTGCCAATTCTCCACCACCATCAGATTGAAAGAGTCGAATCTTCTTGTCAAACTGAGTATCTATGTATTTGTGAAACATGGCAAAGCACTGGAAAAAGTCTGATTTGTGCTTGAGTGGATAGACCCATGTGTACCTAGTACATTCATCCACAAATATCACATAATAACGAAATAGTTGAAAGGATGTTACTGGTGATGGGCCCCACAAATCACTATGAATTACACCAAATGGTTCTTTGCAAAGATCATGAGATTGAATAAAAGGAAGGCGACATACCTTAGCCGTCTGACATCTATTAGATAAAGAATCAACCTTATTGTTACTAGTGCTTTTAATAAGCTTATTGTTTTTCAAAAAATCGACTACCCTTGACTGCGGGTGACCAAGTCGCTGATGCCAAATATCATCTGTGGCTGAACGAAATCTAGTTGAAAACAAAGCTGCTTCTTCCTTTGGCTTAAGTGCATATAGGCCTCCAGTCCTACTTCCCAATGCAATCACTGCTCTTGTTTTTCTGTCCTTAATCACAAAGCCACGGGAATCAAATTCAACAAAATAAGGATAATCGGAGGTAAGCTGACTAATAGATAACAAATTCTTTTGAATGACAGGAACGACAAGAACATTATCTAGATGCATTTTTGTATGCCCATATCAATGTTTGTGGAGCCAATATGAGAGATATCTAGTGCAGTGCCATTACCAACTAAGACTCGATCAATGCCATGATACGGAACAATAGAGGTAAGCTTACCAGGATCAGCTGTCATGTGAGATGTTGCACCTATGTCGGGAAACCAAGTCTTTTCGGGGTTATCATTCAAGGAAGTTGAGGCAAGAGCCTGAGTCACATCATCCAGTTGATAGACCTGATTAAACCGATGCCAACACTCGAGAGCTGTATGACGTGTTTTGTCACAAATCTGGCATCGTACCTCTACGGTTTCTTTAGATGATTTGGCAGAAGACTGCTCTTGGGAAGGACGAGAAGAGCCACCGCGATTGTGTTGAATTGATTGAAAACCTCGATGATTGTCACCACTGGTTGAAGAAGATTGAAATCTTCCTTGATTAAAACCTCGTCCTCTGGAACTAAAACCACCAAAGCCTCGTCCTCTCCGAGGATTCCCTCGATTTGAACCACCAGATCGCTCTCCAACAAAAGCCATATTATGGTTAATGGGAGATGAGTTACTTGTGTGATGAAGATTCTTCATAGTTTCATGACCTTGGAGCAAAGGAGCAAGGTCTCGATAAGAAGGAATGGGTGGTTTGAGCATTGTAGTAACAAATGGCTCATAACCTCTGCCTAGTCCTTTGAGAAAACCAAAGACCTTGGTTCGATCATGAACAGGTTTACCAATGGCAGCCAAGTCATCACAATAAGTTTTGAAGATGCGAATATACTCAGACAAAGAGTAATTATCTTTTGAATGAAGTTATATGCTTTGAAGAAGATAAAATTCTCGTTCTTGCGACTCTTGTGCAAAAGAATCTAAAAGAGCACGCCAAACATCGGCTGAGGTGTCAAGCCCAACAACCAGCCCAAGAACTTCTTCAGAAAGGGTGTCAGTAATCCATCCACGGAGGAGCCTATCAGATCTTCTCCATGCAATATAATCAGGATTAGATTCAGCAATGGTTTCGCCACCACTCTCCTTTGAGGAGACAATAATCAATGGATTGGGCATTTTAAGATAGCCATCCAAGTAGCCAAGCATGTCTTGACTTTCAACAAGACCCATGATTTGTGTTTTCCAAAGTAGAAAATTGTTTTGGGTAAACTTAAGTGAAACAAAATTGCCGACGTTGAGAGATGATGGGTAAGGATAAATGATTGTTGAAGAAGAAGTCATATTTTTTTTTTTTTAATAAGAGATCAGAACTCTACTGGACTGCGCTGAAGTGAGTCGAAGTCGAACATCCACTTGTGAACAAATCTCAAAGGCGGTAGGATTATATTGAAGAAATCAAGTCAAATGCAAAGACTCAATACTGTTGTTGTTTCCGTCGGTCGGGACTTTACTCAAACCAAATGAAAAAATGAAGGAAAGAAACTGTTCTGCCTCTTGTACTTCCTCTTCTCCTTCTTTCACTCTCGTCCTTCAAGCCACGAAATCATCACCGGACTGGTATTCTGGACGATTGGCCGGACTAGAAGGGGAAAACCTAGAATGGAACAGAGGCGTACGGCCACTGCAAGCGGTGACGAGCGGTGGCAGCAGCCGATTGAATTTCATACCAGAATTGGGGACGCAAAAACGAATCAGCAGACGGAATATCCGCTGATCGAGTGAAGATGATCCTCTTCAGTAGTCTGACAGCTTCACCGAGTAGCAATCAGATAGGGATTTGAGAATGGTCGAAGGTCCAGAAGCCGGCAGCAATGGCAGATGCGAAGCCCGTCACAAGCCCGGAGATCGGAAACCCAGAAATGGAACAGAGATCGGTGATGGATCTGCACAGATCAGGCAAAATCCGCCTTCTTTTCTTTTGGGTTGTATGTTTTTTTTTTTCCTCCGCTCCCACTGATTTTCGAACCTCAGATCTGAATCTCAGATCGTCAGAAACCGTCGGTGAAAATCCGGACGCTGGTCTGCAGCAGCGTGAAGAATGGATCTGGTTTGTCCGAATCTCAGATCTGAATCTCAGATCCTCGGAGCAACGGATGGTGATGAACCCAGATTGGATGCGGGGTAGCTGTAGCAAAGATGCGAATCCTGTAGATTCGTCAGTCCAAGAAAGAACAACCTTGCTCTTCATGCCATAAAGAAACTAGAAGACAAAGAAGAATGAATGAATGGTTCTCCTCTGGTAATCAACCTTGTGGTTCTCCTCTGGTAATCAACCTTGAAGACCTTTGGTATATTTATATTATTTCATCCGAAAATACAAGGTATGAAATCAAGATAATATTCTTTACATACAATCAAATCAACATAGAGGGAAATTAGGGATTTCTTTGCTGGAAATCCCTGAGTTCATTGCATAGGGAAATTACGGATTTCTCTGCTGGAAATCTCTGATTTCACTGCTGGAAATCGGTTTCTCATTCTCAATAAAAATGATTTTTATTTTTAATAATTTCAAAAAAAACATTTAAGATTTAAATTAATTACTAATGTTAATTTGCATGTTGAAATATAGGGTAGTTGTAACAAGTGCTGCGAGTGGGTGGAATCCATCATTTAATAAAAAAGATTTGATTGCTGAATAATTCATGAGAGTTATTAATTGTCCAAAATGGCATCGAGCAAATCATCTCACCCTTAACTCTAGAAAGACTGGAATATATATATGTTTTTTTTTCTGTTAATATGAGTATCTCTATCATATTGGTAGTGAGACAAATTGCCAAGACCACCTACAACTCACATCAAGTTAAGTCCGGGAGGAGACTGGTTGGGCTTCGTATGGTTTGGTTGAATAGATAGAAGATATTATATATTATACTCCCTCCGTCCCATTTTAGTTGTCTCATTTGAAATATTTGTATTTTTTAAGGAATTCTCTATATAGGCTAGCACTCCATGTGATCTCATCCATTTTCAATACAATTTATATTACTCCAATATAAATGAGACAACTATTTTGGGACAATTCTAAAATCCATATAGGATAACTAATTTGAGACAAAGGGAGTATAATTCAAAGAAAACGTTTCACCTAATCAACACAACATTGTTAGATGACTTGTGATTAATCAATATTTATAGCAATCAAAATTTCTAAATCTAAAATCATAACACTAAAATGATCAGATAATATTCAAATTTTACGTATGCAATATATTTATTATTTTCTACATGCTTGTCAGAAAATAAGTGACCACTTTAATATTTAACGAGTATCCTTTCTAAATAAGGAGAAGTCTCTTTAGAGTATATTCTTGATTTTAAGATCAAATTAAAATCATTAAATATATTTTCTATTTGAGATGCTCAATCCAATGCAAAGATGCATCAAATGGATGCCAATCAAAATTTATACAAAGTTAGTAAAAGAAGATTTTCAATGATTTAAATTACTATCGAGTCAATCGTACATGAGCCTGCAGAGTGTATGAAAGAGCTTATAGTGGTTTCCCATAAAGGATCATTTAACTTTAGAATAGGTTTATATTTAATGATGCTTAATGTGGTACTATTCTTGGGTGGACATTTAGACACCATGTTTTTCTGCCAGGAGACATCGTTTTTCAAAATACGGTGTGAAATTACTATATTGCTCTTCGATTTTTTAAAAAACTAAAATGATCTCATTGTCCAAACGCACATTATTGAGTCCAGAAAAATGACATTTTTACCTTTTAATTTTGGATTATTTAGTCTTGTTTTTGTAAATAAAAGATGCAGTTAATGTAATGATCTAGTTTTGCAGATAAAATATGGGAAATACAGGAAACAGTCTCAAATCAGTGGATAATTGCAAGTTTAGAGCTTAAAATGGAAGTTCTAAAATTTTAAATTAATTTCACTCCACTTTTAGGATATTTATGTAAATTGATTAATCTTGATCCATTTATGAGAGTGTAGATTAATTCAATATTTTTAGATTTAAGTAGTGAGACTGATTATTAAATTTTGGAAGACAGAACTCGCAATTCAAAGGTCAAAGGCTGAAATTCAAATTCATGTGCCATATATCCACTGCAAATGGTCAAGCTATGTTCCAAATGTCAGAAGAATGGGCCAGGCTCAAGCAATCCATACACATTCTACAAAGTGAGCCAGGCCAATGTGAAGTCCAAGCCCAGCAAGCCGAAATCCTCAAGCTCGAATCGAAGTTCCATTAAAGGCCCATGTGCTCATTTAGAAGTCCAATTACCCAATCCCAATCCAATAACCCAATCCAAAGCCCATACTCGAAAATCCACCAAAACCCAAAATCCATAACCCATTCACACACCCAAAGCCTTGTCCTTCTCCTTGTCATCCACACCATCCATTCTCCATCTTAATCTTAACCCTCCATCTCATGCATCAAAATTAGGTAAACCCTAGAGCCTCCATTGCATGTAGGTAAACCCTAGAGCCTCCATTGCATCTATTCATCATCTTAGATCTAGGCCATTCAATTCATCCATCATCATTATCAACCTTTCAATCTTAAACCTCTATTAGGAAACTTACCTATTATAGAATTTCTTTTAACCAAATTACCTTAGAGCCATTAGATCTAGATCTCATTCAAGCCTAGCCATTCATCCATAAAACCCTCGATATAGGATAACTTGGAACCCAAGCAACTCTATCCACTCCATGCGCATATGCCTAGTCATGTATACATCACCACCCAATTCACAACACCTCCACATGATTTTTGCACTAAAAATTCCCCATGAACTTAAACCAAAATGCATCAAGATTCATTCCCAAAATTCAAAACACCGCATCATCCCAATCTTCCAATGACACGATTTTCCCATATGTTTTCCACCTCATTCGAAATTCACAGTCAACTCTCCATGTCATCTCTCATTCATCCAGCCATCCATTCATCCTCACTTTTAATCTCATCCATCCATTCATACATTGAATTGCATGCATTAAACCCTAATCCTACATGTAAAATTCGATCAAGCCAAGCCAAATACCTATATTTTCTCTCATCTTTCTTAGCCACCAAGCTAACTTGATCCCCAAGCCACCATAGTCGACCAAGCCTTTGTAAACCCTAGTCTTTTCCATTTCAAATTGCATCCATCCACTTCTAAATGAGATCTAATCCAAGCCATCATTTCACAATTTAAACCAAGATTTAATCTCAACCGTCCATTCTAACCCAAGGCCTATAAATAGAGCAATGAGGCACACCATAGAATTCAAATTTGGCTTGGAGCTCAAGAGGACCAAAGGCAGGAGAGAAAAGACAAGAAGACAGGAGCACCATTCGAATTTTACAAGTGAGAGTTGTAAATTTGTATTTTTATTTTGTCTTTCTTGTATTTAATTTACAATTGTTTGTACTGAATTCTTCCATGAAATAAATACAAGATATTCCTTTAGAACCCCGAAACACCCAATTTTCAGATCTTCTTGATGATTGTTTAGATTTGATTTTAAAATTTATACTCTTGATTTAATTAATTGGACATGAAATAGTTAGAGCTTAGGTTGAAAGTGTTGAATCTAAGTCACTAAGGCCCGATTGTTAAATTAGAGTTTATAAATTCTTAACTTTGATGATGAACATGAATTGATATTTGGATTTTTACAAGAATATCAGATCTAGATTTTGTATTTCTTTACAAATTTTGGGCAATGAGCGGTCTATTCCAACAATCACCCTTTATATTCTGCATCTTTAAATTCTGTCATTTACTTTACTTGCAATTTTATTTCCAGTTTTTTATTATGTTAGTCCCTTTGTTTGTTTATTGTATTTTAAATGTTCAATTTATTTTCATGTTTTTATTTCAAGCCTTGTATGTTCATGTATTTTATTCGTTAATTCTTTGTATTAGAAAATTCTCTCTCCCAAGATTCACCTAACTAAGGCTGGAGATATAATATTTTGATCTTAAAATATGTGATTTTAAATTAAGATGAGACTGCATATCCATGTTTCACCAATTTAATAAAAAGATGTGTTTGATTCTCGACTTGTTAAATTCACAAGTTAGATAATAATGGTATTAACTTTGGTTTCCTAAGATCTAAGTTAAAACTGTAATTCCATGTATTAGATTTCTTGAGATTACATATTTTAAAAGGTACCAATTTAATTTTAAACATATATTTTATGGATTTCCTTTGGATTCGACCTCGCACTTAATCGCTATACTATTAAATGGTTTATGCACTTGCGAGATTTATAAATATAAAATTTGATCATCAACATACATCCAATTATTTTTCGTTCGTTCGAACGGTCTCACTAAATATTTTTCTCTTGCCATCTTGTTTTGTCTTTCTGCCTCTCAAGAAATTCTGCCTGTTGAAGCATGCCTAGTTGATTATCTTTCGGGATTTTGATCATGCGGCATTTACAGGTTGTTATGTTATTGTTTGTATGTAATCTTCCAAAAAAAAAAAAAGTTATTGTTTCTGTGTTCTCAGGCTGCTGGTCGTGGTGCTCTGCTCGGCAGGGGAATTGTCCCTCCTATGAGGAGGTAGAATCCAAAATGGTGTATTATGATGAAATTTTCCCGTGCTTTTTCAGAGTAACAAGCTTGTCATTTCTTGTGGATCTCCTCTATAGTGACAAAGGAGTGTATTTTGTAATTAATGGTTCCTTCAATGGATTTCATCGAATTTTGTTCTCTCCGCTTGATTGGGTTAATATCATGTGATACCCCTCCCCTCCCCTAGAGTTCCACATCGGTGGGAAACAAAAGGGAGGGTGGGTTTATATTAAACCACCTATGTGTAACTCAAGTAAGAGGCCTTTTGGGCCGCGACAGAGTAGGTGGGCTCATCACATACAGCAGAGACGCTGTTGGAGGGTTTGCTGAGAGGAATGCAACACTAAGGTGCAACTAACGCACTTGGTTTTTCACAGGGCTGCAACAACATGATACAGACGTGTATCTGAAAGGAAGTGTATTGGTGGCACGAGCATCAGACACAGCAGAGGCAGCAACCTGTGCTGAGGTGGAGCTGCGATGCAGGTGGAGCAAGGCCGAGAGCGGCCAGTGTGCAGAGCTGCAGGTAGAGAGGAAGACGGTAACACAATCCATCTTCGGAGGTTGGTGAATTTTCGCCAAGGTGGAGATTGTTGGAAACGATGGCTCAACTTCCACCTATATTTTCTCTTTAAAAGAAGGAGTGGCTGGCGTGTGGAATATCTCAATAGATATTCTTGAGTTATTTACATCGTGTGTGAGGGATCTTACTGATGTGGGCCAGCATTAAATTGTCATATGAAGCAAGACTTGGCCAAATGGGATTTCTTTCAAAGGTGGCAATGACGTGTAGAGATTTGGTTGAAACTTAGAATGAGCAGGTTTCCAATCTCATCGTGGGTAAGATGAGATTGCCAGAATGGACTGACAGGAGCGATGGAACCTTATATATATGTATCCGTGGGTATTGCTATTAGAGGTGTGTGTGGGAGAACACACCAACTACGGCAAGATGTAGATCTTGGCCGAGTGCTGCATGTGATGAGGGCCTGACAAGGCTGCATGCAGAAGGGGTGTGTGTGGGATCCAATACACATGGCTGTGGTGTGGACACCGAGAGAGGGAGAGCAAGCTGAGGTATGGCCTTTGGCCGTGGGCCTCTAATGGCCGTATGGAGTGATCCATTGTAGTGGTGGCAATAGAGGTTTGCTCTGAACGGTGAAGATCCATGGAAGGAACCGCAGATCTGATACTGTCTGGAGGACAGCTTGACGGCCGGAGAGGGGTAGAAGCAACAGTGCAGTACCGCTGCAGATCTAGGTTTTCAAATCTGTGAGTGGCAGCCAGCAGAAGTGCGGTTGGAAAGAGAAAGCCCTATCGTCAGAGCAGAAGTGCAGATCTGTGTGTGTGGGACACACCATCATCGGAGACGCTCGCGTTTGAGAAGCACGTCGGGTTGTTGCTCGTAGGACGCAGGAAGCGTAGAGGAGAGCGAGATACAGAAGTTGGGTTCACTATTGTGGGTATGAGAGAGATTCACATCAACTGAGAGGTGATGTCGATGTGTCTTATAGTTGGGTGTACAAGGGGCTCGGGACTTCGAGTTTGGGCTCATGACTCAAGGGAGTCATTATTATTGTACATGTATTTATTTCTCTTTTATAGTGAATATTCTGTCGTTCCGTGGACGTAGGCCAGGTGGGCAGAACCACATTAAAATATTGTGTTGTGCTGTGTGTTTTATTTCCGTTCGATTTTTCTTGTTTCCGCGCGTAACGCTAACAGGCCGGGCCACTTGAGCCCGGACCCAAAAGCAAAACCGTGCGGGTTTGAGCTGTGTGCGAGACCCAAAGCGGACAATATCTTACTGAGTCAAGCCCTAAGCTCTTTATGTGGGTCGGATCGTTACATATCATGATTGTTGAATATATTAGAATTAGGATTCTAGTTTGGGTTAATCTCTATTAAGAGATGTATTTGAGTTAAGTGAATACAATTTTTCAATTCTTATCATGGTATCAGCTAAACCACATTCCTAACCAGAGAGAAGACCACCTTGAGAGTTTCCTATTCTCTCCATCTGCCCGAGGGTGACTCGTCTAGCAGAGGGAGGGGAATTCATCCTTGTATTCAGATGTGGATCTCTCTCAATGTCGAAGCAATTGCACCCACCATGCGTTAGACCCCGCAATTGCACCCACCATGCGTTAGACCCCTCTCCGTTTCCGCTCTGAGAAGACGTCTCTATCTTTTCTCATTGGCGTTGTTCTTCATCCACGGTTCCCTATTGTTTTCTCAGATCTGATCTGGATCTCTCTATCTGATCCAGAAAATTGGTTTGAATTCTAATATATTCAACAATGATCACCTATTTTACATGTATCGTTGCAATATATATATATATATATATATTTTAACGAAAAGGTAAGAATTTATTAAAGGGGGGGAAACATTCTTAGAAGAAACAAAGAGAACTCCGAGCCAAAAACTCAGAGAGAGAGAACATCAAAGAATTATTGCCCACAGCCTGGGCAAAGCAACTAAGCCCAACAAGACTCCAAAAGAACATAAAAATTTACATATTTTAAGTTTACCATTTGTGCATGAGAAAATCCATACAGCAGGTCCTCAAACAACAAAATATAATGGATCCGGTGGTAGAAAGTAATTCTATTAGTTAATCGAGTATTTGGCATTCCATTATTTTATAGTGTTTTAAATATGTTCTATATTAAGTTTCTAATAGTTTTTGTGTTTTTTCTTATTCTTTTCTTTTTAATGAATTACCTTTGTTACTGCTGAAAAAAGTTTCTAATAGTTTTTTTACTATTCCAGTAACAGGAGATCTTTGCTATATTTGTTTTTCTTTTCCTGCATAATCTTACTCATGCGCAAGCATGATTAATGTTTACTTTTCCATTGGGCTTGCGCTCATGTTGCATTCCAGCAAGTTGGTCTGTAATAAATGTTTTAAAAATTGATATGGTACATTTTATTATATTTTAGTTCTTCTGCAAAATCTGTAGCAAACGTACTTTGAACTTGATTTTCATTATTTAACAATGAAAGCAAGTTCTTCATCATCATCATAAGTCAAAATCTCATCTCTTTAGGATTAGTTTTACAAGTTCTTTTACAGTTGATTCTACCATAAACTAAACTATCAGTTATTCTACAATCTCTTTCTTTATATCTTCTTTTCATATTCAATGATCCGCCTCTTCTCATAGTGCCTTATCCTATTAGTTATATGTAAATTAAAATCTCTATGAAATTCTACTATAGAGCTCAAATAACTAAATTTACCATAATGTGTAAATGAGTGATTTTCAATTTTAACCGGGTGATTCTCACCGTTGTCCAACTCATGAAAGTTACATTTTATATATTCAGTTTTAGTTCTATTAGTTTTCAAATCATTTAACTCTACCATTCTCTCTCGTGATTCTATTGAGTTGTTGTTTCGTTTTAGGTAACTCATATTATATCATCTCCAAAAAGCATATATCATGACAATTTATCTTGGAACAATAAAAGTAAGTTGTTTTATCAAAATTATTATTACAACTTTTTACCTATTAGAGTCGCCTTGAAATTTTAAGCCAATATGTACTCTACTGGGGTCAAAATATCGATTAAACCGATATATCGGCCGTAATATCGGCCGATATTTTTATCTCTCATTCCGATATCGGCATTTTCTCTCTCCTCCGATATCGGAACTGTGAAGAAACCGTGAAAAATCGTGCAAAACTGCAAAAAACTGCAAAACAGCAAAAAACCACAAAAAACCGTAAAAAACCGCAAAAAACCGTGAGACCCAGTGAAACCCGTGAATTCTGAACCGTGAAAAACCGTATCGGTGTTTTTTAAAAAAAAAATTAAAAAAAAATATTTAAATACCAATATTTATGAATATCGGCCGATATTGTGGCCGATATTTCGGACCGAATATCGGCTGATATTCGATATGTATGGCCGATACTTATCGTATCGGCCGATATTACTTGGTTTTAAAAAACCGATATATATCGGCCGATACAATATGTATCGGCCGATATTTATACCTTAGCTCTACTGCATGTTGTCACAATAAGAATTTTAATTTAAACGGTGATAAAAAATTATTTGATTGAACTAATTAAGTCATGTTTAAACTTTTCAAATTTTGAGTAATCTAAATTATTTTTTAGTCTTTGAACTTTACGATGTTCAATAACATTTCTTAATTGTTTTGATCATAGTGGCCTTTCTAATAGACACAATGCTATCCTGTTTAGGTGGGCTTCTGAATTTGCAATATGATACTTTACACGATCATCTTTAAAAAAAAATGAAAGATTCTGCAATGACCATTTATTTTAAGAGCAACATATTAACTATTAGGGTAACAAGAACAAGAAATGAGTTTGTCCCTTCTTAGAAGCGTGACGATTATGCCCAAAAGCCTAAAAGTTCAATTATATATATATATATATATATATATATATTGAAGTTAATCAATGGAGATGGTGATGTTTCTATAAAAAAAAAAAAGTTCTTTGTTTGAATATAAAGTCTATGAAAAACTATGGATGTGTATTTTTTTTACCTGAAGTTGATTAAGAGAGAGAGTGATGATTCTATAAAAAGGTTCTTTGTTTGAATATAAAGTCTATAAAAAATTATCTCAATTAAATTAATTAAATTCTATTTTATGATTTTTTTTGAACTTACATGTGGGAAACCATAGGATACTTAGTGTAAAATCTCAACGAGGGAACCCACTACCCCTACGACACACCAAAATTAAACCATGGGAGCTAAGTTTAATACCATGTTTCATTGATCTAAGTTTTACATAACTTTTAGTAGGGGGAGGGAGGATTTTTCACAATTGATTTGGGGCCTTGAAAGTCATTCCTAGAAGAAGTAATTTGGTTTTTAGTGACAATGCTACCTCCTATACCTTTCAAACCTACACAGCACATATATCGTTAGCATTCTGGTGGGCCAGTTACCATTGGATTGGAAACCTTGATATCTGGGCCCATTTTCACCATTCATCTCTGGCCTTGAAATCATGCATAGAAGGATCTAATCAAGGTGATTTTTGGTGGCCCCAATTCATTTGTAGACCTTCCAAACCCAGCCCTCCCCCCCACCAACCCCTATATAATGTCATGTATAGACCTTCAAACAACCTCCGTTCATCAATGTGCATTCATAAATTACAAACATGTTTATATAGGGATTTTCAGTTTTTAGAGAAACAGGCAATGATTATTTTGCTTGTTTATCTATTTGATTGTTTTGTGCTTTTAGGGAAGATTTTAGGGTTGTTCTTTGCAGTTTCAATACTGCTGGGCATTTCTATTTGAAAGAGTTGGATTACTGAAATCATTTGGCTTGTTTCTATCCTTTTCCATGTGTGACGATGATGTTGTTCATTGTGATTACCAGCGTAGGTGAACCATTAAATGATAATGATATGTAATGTTTGTCAAGAACAATCAAGTGACTTATGCCTCAGCTTAGTCAACTCAATTGTATTGTGAGTTGGAATCTGTATGCAAATTATGTCTTCCTGGTTTAAAGCTAAATCTCAATCAACTTGACTGTTTGAGCTAGAAACATGGGTGAGTTGATTTGTACCCAAACAAGTTTCAGCTTTTTTCTTTTCTTTTTTGAGTTCAATAAAACTAAACAAAGCAGAGATGCACAAACCTTTCTCCTACGCTCTAATTCATTAATACAAGCTTACAACAAGCTGAAGGAAAAAGAAACCATGTTAGCCAACATAGTCCGTGAGGGTTGGCTTGACGGTTAAGAACCTGTGTGAGATGTAAGAGGTCTTGAGTTCAAGTTACTCTCATTACAAAAGGGTCATTCTCCATAGTGTTACCCGGTGTGTGTGGATAGGGAGGTTTGCACAGGCTTCAATGATTAGTCAAGTTCTCTAAGAGACTTAGACACCTATGATCTTAAAATAAAAAAACGTTATCTCCCTACCTCCAAGTTTCAATCACACAGAGAACTTGGAAACAACCTATCAATCAGCCAGACATTCCTTCCAAGTTCATCCTCTTCTACAAAGAAACAAACAACACAAATCTCACTTCCACTCACAACTGATATTCCATTTCATTTATCTTCATCTACCCACCACCATAGTATATATTATGTTGGGATCGGTGGCTCAATTCCAATGAATTGAGACCGTGATTTCTCTCAGAAAATCATGGGATCCTAGCCGAATGGGGACTGTTCTGAAGTGGGCAGCACACGGCTGTAACTGAGGAGATATTCTTGCTATAGTGGGAATAGGATTCTAAGAAGGAAAGAAGAATCCAACGAGGCAACACAAGAATAGAAGATCGAATGGGATGGGCAAGTTGTGAATACGCCGACAACACAGATAGCAATTACTGTTTTAGTGACACACGGCAATTGCTAAGCATGGGATGACCACCGACTGACAAACATACATAAAAGGGTGGCTGGTCGAGAGAGGGTACAGACACACGATAGCAGCGAATAGAGAGAGGTAGCAAAAGGGGTGCTCTTGTACAACTTGCAAGAAACATCAAGTGGGGTGTGTTGCTGCCACTCAGAGACAGTTTGAGAGGCATTAGTTTTGTAATGCCCCTTATCGTTACAGGCGTGTTATCTGCGAAATATCTCAAATTGTCAAGAAAGACTGGATATCGAGTATAATAATTTTTTTTTTTTGAAACGAGGTAACTATCCTCCCGCTCAACAAACCACGAGTTCAAAACAAGGAAACATAACGAACCACAAGTATAAACTAATCAAAAGTGGTTATACAGTCATCTAACAAACATGTAATAACGAGTCCATATAACTAAGATTTCTCAATTTAAAACAAAACATGAATATAAACTTCTATTCACTACTACTCCTCTCTAGGTACTTGCTTCAAGGGGCCCACCTGGCCCCTCTGTGATCGGGGTACCAGAAAGGTAAGGGGATGAGCAAACCAGCATAGTGAAGGGATAAAACATACTATATATTAGCAACATACTTATATATCACATATGTAAAGGGGCAGGTGAACATCATAAGTGAATAAATATTCATATCTACGGTACTCAACTACTCTATTAATCGATGGTTCCACTAACCAATCCAAGATATCATCTCCATAACTCTCAATGGTCCTCCAACAACTCCAGTCTCCTTACCGATATAATCGGGAGACCATACAATAGACAACTGCTTCAACCGCTCGAATGCAACGGGGATACTCGTATCTCTTATGGGGGTCTAGACTGCCTGAACATAACAGGGAAGTCAATCTCAAGGGTAGGCACCTCGACCACCGGAACGCAACGGGGAGACCTGCATCCCTTATGGGGGCCTCGACCGCCGGAGCGTAATGGGGAAGTCCTCCCCCGTAACCAACTCATTACATCATCATAAGCATGTATACATATGAATAGTCTCTGCAATGCATGCACACGATGTCACAAACATGTATAACAACGAGGATACATTCTTATACAACCAACTCAAAATCAACAACATAGTTCATCATGTGAGTCAAGAGTATACAATGAGTTACTTAATCACGCATATCTACACTCAACACGGTTTCATTAATATTTAGCGAATAGACACTCCAAGCATCATCAACGGTTTTCAAGTAACACACTCAATTATCAGATTGTCTAATTAAAATTCTGGACCCCTTTGCCACATACTTATTTCAACAGTTTTCCCTTACCGAGTAGCTAAATAAATAGAGGGTTATACTTGGGTCACTCCATGTCCAAAAATAGCGGTTCGAATATATGCAAGTGCATGCTAAAATAATGGTAAGTCCCCTCACCGTGTGTGTGGAATCGAAAATCCAAAGTGAGTAAGCGGCTTGAAGGGTCGAAGGGAGCTATATCTGTTGAAACAAGGAGGAACAAATGAGTAATTAAGACAAAGCAAGTTAAAAAGAGACCAAAGAGAAAACGGGCCTAAAGCTGGGCCAGGCCCAAAGTGGGCAGGGCCTGCAAGAAGTGGGTTGGGCGAAGTCGGGTCGGGCCTGCCAGAAGTGGGCTTGGCAGGACCCGAACTAGTCCATTGGGCCTGGGTTGGGTCGAATTAGGTCTGAGCATGGATGGGCCAGACTGGGCTTGGGTCAGGTTAACTCAAGGGCTTGAGTTGAGTCCACTCGGAGACTCGACTGAGCCAACTCAGTTGGAAAAGGGGAAATATGAGAATTCAGGCAAAACCCGGGAAGATCGAGGAAAGTGACCGAAATCAGAGAAAATCGGAGAAAACTGAGGATAACGGCTGAAATTAGAGAAAAACGGTGGAAAAAATAAGGGAGAATACGGAAAATAAGAGGGAAAAACGAGAGAGAAAGAGAGAGGGGAAAGAGAGAATAAGATGGTACCGAGTAGGAAGAAGAGGGATGGAAAATATCCGGTGAAAATCCAAAATCCTGGTTGGTGACGGTGTTTGGGGAAAACTGCGGTGGGAGGCGACGGTCGGGTGAAGGGACCTAGAGGGAAGAAGAATAGTGAGAGGAGGAGAAGAAAATGGAGAGAGAGAGAGAGAGAGAGAGAGAAAATACCTGAAAAAGTGGAAAGAGGGAGGGATCGTGCGAGAAGAGGGCTGCGGGAGGGTTGCAGCGGCTGCTGCCTCTTAGGGTTTGGAGATGAGAGGACGAGAAGGGGTGAGTGGCTGCACTGTAGCTTAAATGCTACAGTACTGTGGAAATTTTAGGTTATTTTTTCTTTTAAAAAAAAAAATCTCAAAAGAGAAGAAAAGAGGGTTGAAAATCAGAAAGATCTTGAGTGCTTAACGTCGAGCGAGAAAACGTGTGACTTTTGAACAAATTTTCATGACAAATACGCAATAGTTATAAAATTACCAAAATGTCTTTCGAGTCCTCGAACTCGAAAACAGGCAAACTGGGCTCACCACGGTGCCCACACTTTCCTCATTGCTATCATGGTCCCGAAAACAACTCAGAGATCAGAAAATCTCTCCAAAAATTAAAAAAAATTGGAGCGGGTCATTACAACACTACCTCCTTTAGAGAAATTCGTCCACTAATTTCAAACTGAACTCATACCTCTAGTATCAAATAAGGTTGGAAATTGCTTCCGCATCGTTGCCTCGTTTTCCCAAATAGGAGTCTCTCTACCTTTGCACTACCAAACCACTAAAACCAAGCGGATGGTCTTACCACGAAGCCTTTGCTTTCTAGAGCCCTTGATCCGCACTGGTTCATCCTCATAGGTAATATCCTCATTGAGCTATACATCTTCTAAGTAAATCACATGCGACGGATCTTGATGATAATTCTAAAGCATTGAAACATGGAAGACGTCGTACACTCAGGCGAGACTCGAAGGAAGTATAAGTCTATAAGCCACTTCTCCGATCCTCTCTAGCACCTCAAACGGACCATCATAACGAGGCGGCAGCTTCCCTCAACCCACAAACCTCTGAATCCCATGACGAGGTGAAACCCGAAGGAAAACGCTGTCTCCAACAACAAACTCAAGCGCCCTCCTCCGACAATCGGCGTAACTTTTCTGCTGACTCTGGGCAGTCAATAACCTATGCCTGATCTACCTCACCTGTTCAGTTGTCTCCTTGACCATCTATGGTTCTGACATCACTGTACGCACTGGTCTCTGTCCAACACAAGGGTGATCTGTACGGCCTACCATACTAGGCCTCATGTGGTTTCATCTTGATATTGGACTGATAGTTGTTGTTGTAAACAAACTCAACCATACTGTAAATGGCTCTCCCAGCCACCGCCATAGTCCAAAACACAAGCTTGGAGCATATCCTCTAAGATCTGAATGATCCGCTTTGACTGACCATCTGTCTGGGGGTGGAAAGCCGTATTGAAACATAACTGTGTGCCCAACTCTTTCTGCAAGCTTTGCCAGAACTGAGAGACAAACCTCCGGTCCCGGTATGAAACAATTGACTTAGGCACACCATATAGTCTGACAATGTCTGTCAGATATATCTGACTCAAAGTCTCAAGAGAATCTGTTATCTTCATACCAATAAAATGGGCCGACTTAGTCAATCGATCCACTATGACCCACACTGCATCATGTCTCCGAGAAGACTTCGGTAAACCAGTCACAAAGTCCATAGTAAAGTGGTCCCACTTCCAATCGGGGACCGAGAGAGGCTGCAATTTGCTAGTGGGTCTCAAGTGTTCTACTTTGACTTATTGACAAGTCAAACAGTGGGTCACAAACTCGGGTCACAAACTCGACTACTGCTCTCTTCATACTCCTCCACCAGAACTGTTGATGCAAGTCGTGGTATATCTTTGTGTAACCCGGATGCACGGCGAATCTAGAGTGGTGAAAGTGTTGTAATACCTCATCGCGACACTGCCCGGATAGGGGTACAAATAGCCTGCCTAAAAGGTCAAACCACCATCTCGTCTAATGGTCCATCCAAAAGTTCCATTGCCACTGGCCACAATATTCCTCAATGCGATGCACCTTTCATCTCTCTGTTGAGCTCTCAAAACCCTATAAAAAATCCCTGGATGAACAACCATGATGCAAAGTCTAGATGCTCTGTATTCACAGACCAGACTTGATAAGGCTGCCCTCATTCTGCGACTCAAGGTGTCTGCAACTACGTTTGCCTTATTGGGGTGGTAAGACAACACGAAGTCGTAGTCACGAAGGTAATCTATCCACCTTCTTTGTCTCATATTCAACTCCTTCTGTGTGAACAGATACTTTAGGCTATGGTGATCTAAGAAAACCTGGAACCTCTGCCCATATAAATAATGTCTCCAGACCTTAAGCGCAAAAACTACAGCCGCTAACTCCAAGTCATGAGTAGGGTAGTTCTGTTCATGGGTTTTAATCTGTCTTGAGCCATAAGCTACCACTTTCCCATTTTACATCAAAACACAACCTAAACTCATACCGAAAGCATCACAGTAGACCGCATAGCCACAACCTCTCTCTGGTACTATCAACACTGGAGCGGAAGTCAAAATCTCCTTAAATCTTCTGAAGGCTGTCTCACAAGCTTTATCCCAGACGAATTGCACATCTTTGCAGGTCAACTTTCTCATGGGTGTGGTGATTTAAGTGAAATCCTTGATAAACCGCTAGTAGTAACCTACAAGGCCCAAAAAGCTGTAGATCTCAGTCGCATTTCGTGGTCTCTCCCAACTCAAAACAGCCTCAACCTGAGCCGGGTCCATGGCCACATCGTCATCTGACACCACGTGCCTAAGAAATTGAACCTCTGGCAACCAAAACTCACATTTGTTGTACATCGCATAAAGCTCGTGATCCCTCAAGACTTGAAGCACCGTTCTCAGACACTGCTCGTGATCCCTCAAGACTTGAAGCACCGTTCTCAGATGCTGCTCGTGGTTCCTCCAATGCTGAATATATCAAGATGTCGTCGATGAACACCACTACAAACCAATCCAGATACAACCTGAATATTCTGTTCATTAGGGCCATTAATGTTGCCGGGGCATTAGTCACCCAAAAGGCATCACCACAAACTCAAAGAGTCCAAAATGAGTGCGGAATACGGTCTTCTCAACGTCACACTCCCACACTCTCACCTGAAGGTAACCTGAATGAAGGTCTATCTTGGAGAAGCACTTAGACCCTCTGAACTGGTCAAACAGATCATTAATTCTTGGTAAAGGATCCATGTTCTTCACTATAACTCTGTTCAATTGCCGATAGTTGATGCACAGTCTCATGAAGCCATCTTTCTTCTTGGCAAACAACGCAGGTGCACCCCAAGATGAAGTGCTATGCCGAATGAAGCCCTGGATCTCTAACTCCCTGAGTTGTTTCTCCAACTCCAAAGTCTCTTCCGGTGCCATCCGATAGGGAATGATAGTGATAGTGATAGGTGTTGTACCGGATGGCAGGTCAATAACGAACTCCACCTCTCGAAGTGGTGGTAATCCAAGGAGTGCCTTCGGAAAAATGTCCGAAAACTTTCAAACAACGGGAGGCATCTCGACACCTGCTGGCCCCGAACCTTCCCAACTCAAACTAGCTACCAAACAACATAACTCCTCAACTTTCGGACTAAAGGCCGGACTAAGCTTCTCAACGAATGCATCACCTGTGAGCGTACGACCCACTACTCGCCTATGATAACAGTCCAAGGTGACCTGATGGAAAGATAACTAGTCCATCCCCAAGATGACGTCAAAACCTGGCATCTCCAAAACCCACAGTTCAAACTCCAACACTACACCTCCAATGGTCAAGGCACACAGCCGACAAATCCGATCTACAACTTCCGTCACCTCCAATGGTGTACTGACCGAGATAGGGGTCCTTGCCAGCCCTACTATTAAACCAGAACTAACAACAAAACTCAAAGCAATACCATAATCAAATAAAACTCTACACCATGCACCTTGAAGGACTAACGTAACCCGCATCACTGTCGGTGGTGCGTACTCTTTGGATGTTAGGCGATAGCATAAGCTATGCCATGGGTCAGTAGTCCGGGTCTGCCACGACCTCTGCCTCTCTGAGGAGGTGCTACACCCCTGCCCATAGGGGCGCCCTGTATCACCTGCACATGGGTGGGATTGGCATGATCGCTCGTTGGGGTACCATCGCTACTGCTTGACCTCTGCCCTGAGGACAGTCTCTGACGAAATGCCCTGTCCCACAACAAGTGTAGCACTGAAGGCCCCGAGCTTCGCCCTGAGCCTGTTCCTGAAGCTGAGGACAGTCCCTCCTGGTGTGGCCTGCCTACTGACAGTGGAAGCACATATACTACCTGGGCTGGCCACCTAACACTGGTACAGTCTGAGTTTGCTTATGTGGGCCCAAAGGTAACCTTTGACTCGAGTGGATGGGTGGTCCCTTTCTCTTCTTATCAAAACCTTTGCTCTGTCTGGCGGTACAAATTGATGTCGGCTGATAAACCATCCCACTGCTCCGAAGGGCAGTGCTCTCTGCCAAGATCGCCCTCTTCACTACTTCAGCATAGATAGTGCTCCTCGCAGTAACCACCACATGAGGGATCATTGGATGTAGCCCCTGCTCAAAATGGCATGCTTTCAACATATCAGTCGCAATCATTTCTGGTGCAAAACGACACAACTCGGAGAACTTGGCCTCATACTGAATAATTGTGTCATCACTCTGTACTAGGTTGGCGAACTCAATGTTCTTGGTTTCCTTGACTACTGATGGAAAATACTTAACCAGAAACACTTGGCGAAAGATGTCCCAATTCCTCAAAGCTGTGACTCGGAGGGGCTCCTGGGTCCACCAACGGGCTGCCTCTCCCGTGAGGTGATGTGCAGCCAACTTCACTCGCAGGTCTCCCTCCCTGACGGCCAGGGTATCTAGGAGATTTCCAGTCTCATCAATCCAATCCTCTGCTGCGATCGGGTCGGGTCCTCCTCTGAACACACAGGGGTAATGGTGCTTAAATTCCGTCAATGCAAATATCTCTCTAGTCTCGCTGTAGACCTCGCCAGGTGGGTCCTCCTCTGAACCACTGGTCCCTCCTTTGCTGGAGGAACCCTAGCCACACCGGTATCATCATTGCCACGGCCTCCCCCATTCGAACGGGTGTTGTATCTCGACATCGCCTGTTTCATAAATATACTGAAGGTTAGACACTTTAACAAGCGAAAATCCAAAATAGTACCTATCTCAAACATACTATCTCAATGGATGCGTACTAGGCATAACACACAAACCTAGAATATCTACGCACTATCCAAGAACCTGGTTCCATCTACCCTATCACACTAGGGATGAACCTAATCTCTAGTTGTCACCTCATCCATCTCTAACCCATGCACAGTCCGAGAGTTGAACCGTGCTCTAATATCAACTGTAACGCCTCGTCCTGTTACAGGCGCATTATCTCTGAAATATCTCAAAATGTCACGAAAGACGGATATCATGTATAATAATTCTTTTTTTTTTTTAAAAACGGGGCAACTACCTCCCCGTTCAACAAACCACGAGTCCAAAACTAGGAAACACCACAAGTGTAAACTAATCAAAAGTGGTTATACAGTCATCCAACAAACATGTAATAATGAGTCCATACAACTAAGATTTCTCAATTTAAAACATAACATGAACATAAACTTCTATTCACTACTACCCCTCTCCAAGTACTTGCTCAAGAGGGCTCACCTGGCCCCTCCGCGATCGGGGTACCTGAAATGTAAGGGGTGAGCAAACCAGCCCAGTGAAGGGATACAACATACCACATATTAGCAACATAGTTATATATCACATATGTAAAAGGGCAGTGAACATCATAAGTGAATAAATATTCATGTCTACGGTACTCAACTACTCTATTAACCGATGGTTCCACTAACCAATCCAAGATATCATCTCCATAACTCTCAATGGTCCTCCAACAACTCCAGTCCCTTTACTGATATAATCGGGAGACCATACAATATACAACTGCTTCAACCGCTGGAATGCAACGAGGATACCTGCATCTCTTATGGGGTCTCAACCGCTGGAGCATAACGGGGAAGTCAATCTCAAGGGTAGGCACCTCGACCGCCGGAGCATAACAGGGAAGTCCTCCCCCGTAACCAACTCATTTCATCATCATAAGCATATATATATATATATATATATATATATATATATATATATATATATATATATATATATATATATATATATATATGAGTAGTCTCTGCAATGCATGCACACGATGTCACAAACATGTATAACAACGAGTATACATTCTTATATAACCAACTCAAAATCAGCAACATAGTTCAACATGCGAGTCAAGAGTATACAATGAGTTACTTAATCATGCAAGTCTACATTCAACACGGTTTCATTAATATTTAGCGAATATACACTCCAAGCATCATTAGCAGTTTTCAAGTAACACACACAATTATCAAATTGTCTAATTAAAATTCTTCACGATGCATATAGATAACAGAAGTATACCTGAGTGGACCCCCCTTGCCAGATACTTATTTCAACAGTTTTCCCTTACCGAGTGGCTAAATAAATAGAGAGTTACACTCGGGTCACTCCATGTCCAAAAATAGAGGTTCGAATATATGCAAGTGCATGCTAAAATAGTGGTAAGTCCCCTCACCGTGTGTGTGGAGTCGAAAATCTAAAGCGAGTAAATGGCTTGAAGGGTTGAAGGGAGCTCAATTTGTTGAAACAAGGAGGAACAGATGACTAATTAAGATAAAACAGGTTAAAAAGAGACTAGAGAGAAAACATGCCTAAAACTGGGTCGAGCCCAAAACGGGCTACTTGAAAACGGGCTAGGGAAATGGGCCGGGCAGAAGGGCCGGGCCTGCCAGAAGTGGGCTAGGCCAAGTCGGGTCGGGCCTGCCAAAAGTGGGCTGGGCCGGACCCGAACCAGTCCATTGGGCTTGGGTTGGGTCGAATCAGGTCTAAGCCTCGTGGGCCAAACTGGGCTTGGGTCAGGTTAACTCAGGGGCCTGAGTTGAGTCCACTCTGAGACTCGGTTGAGCCAACTCAGTTGCCCAACTGAGATGGGAAATGGGAAATAGGAGAATTCAGGGAAAACCCAGGAAAATCGAGGAAAACGGCAAAAATAAGAGAAAATCGGAGAAAACTGAGGAAAACGGCTGAAATCAGAGAAAAACGATGGAAAATCAAGGGAGAATGTGGAAAAGAAGAGGGAAAAATGAGAGAGAAAGAGAGAGGGGTAGGAGAGAATAAGAGGGTACCGAGCAGGAAGAAGAGGGATGGAAAATATCCGGCGAAAATCCAAAATCCTGGACGATGATGGTGTTTGGAGAAAACTGCGGTGGGAGGCGACGGTCGGGTGAAGGAATCGAGAGGGAAGAAGAATAATGAGAGGAGAAGAAGAAGATGCAGAGAGAGAAAATACCTAAAAAAGGGGAAAGAGGGAGGGATCGTGCGACTTTGGAACAAATTTTCATGACAAATATGTAATAATTATAAAATTATCAAAATGCCCTTCAAGTTTCTGAACTTGAAAACAGGCAAACTGGGCCCACGACGGTGCCCAGACTCTCCTCACTGCTATCATGGTCTTGAAAACAACTCGAAGATCTGAAAATATCTCCTAAAATTATAAAAAAATTGGAACGGATCATTACAAGTTTGCTGCAATAAACAAGCCAGACTTGAGGAGTCAACCTGCGTGGAGGGGGAGGATCTCTCTGAAACAGCCATACAGTGTGAAACCGGCTTTGGAGAGGTAGTATTCCAATGCACAAGAGCGAATTAACTGAAATTCCTCTAGGCAGCCAAGGTCAGGAACGGTGGAATCAGTCGAGAGAAGAAAATGCTGTAAAGGACGTCGGTGCTGTTAACATCTAGGAAGGTTGGAATACTGCATAAACTGTAGTGGATTCCTTATAGCGGTAAAAGGAAGAAGACTGTCATACAGTCTTATTACTGCTAAGATTGAAGTCCAGGTTTTGCTGTGTTCTTGCTTTTGGATTAAACCTGGTGTAATTATTTTTATTCTCTCTTAACAAAATTATATCACGCTCCGTGGACGTAGGCCAAGTAGACCGAACCACGTAAATTGTCGGTGTTCGCTTATGCTTGTTTTTATTCCGTTATTTTATTTGGTGTGGGTTATCTGCTCTAATAATTCCAACATATTAGTACCATAGTTACTACATATTATGGCTAATTTAGGGTTAGCTATTTCCAACCCCTCACTAATAAGTAGCAAAAGTATCATAGCCAGACATTGCAGCAGGACTGTAGCTAGTACCTGAACCATCACTTAAATAACCTCCATGGATCCCCTGGTGGTGGCCGGAATGCAAGTCCATAAGCAGCAGAAGCAAATGGAGGGCCAATATCGATCCCTCGCCTCGGCAGGGGTTCACCCAAGGCCAGCCCTGAGATTTCAGGGGCCCTAGGAGAACTTTTAAGATGGACCTTCTATATACTCATCAAAAATAAAATCAATTTTTTTTTTACAAAATGTGAAACATTTAAATAAAATATCATAATCAAATTTATAACAAATTATTATTTAAAATTTATTCTTATTTTGAGATGCAAAATTACTAATTAAATTACAATATTCAAATTTTTTAACATTTATTTTTCAATAAATAAGATAGTTAATCCATTCAATCTTTCTTCTCACATCGTAGACTGAAGATAAGATTTTATCAATTTTAATTTTGAAAAACTTATTTCTGCACAGGTAACTAATACTAGTATAATCAACATTATTCTATAAGCAATTCAAGCATTTGGAAAACAACAATCATTATTTTTATATAATTTAGCAATTCATTCTTTTGGTACTGCATCTTTTATCATATTCGAGAGGATTGTAATAATTATTATGATTGTTACTATCATTATTTTAATTTTTTTTAAAATCCACGCTTTAAATTAAGTAAAAAAATTATAAATATATAAATTTTCAATTTTGAGTGTTCTAAATTCGAAATAAGCATTATTATTAAATAACTCCATAAAAATAATAATTATACACAGTCAGGATTTGAACCCGGGCCTGTATTTTATAAGAGACGCGTTCTAACCGACCTGGATCACAATGGACTTATGTTTTAATTATGCATTATTAACTATTTAAAATATAATAAAGGAGCTTATGGACTTGGGGGCCTATTTATTTGGAGGCCCTAGGCGACCGCGTACTTCGCCTATAGCCAGAGCCGGCCCTGGGTTCACCCCTAATTGAGCCATGGTGATCACCCGCGAGGTCATGTTAGTGGTTGAGGTAGGCAGTGAGGGGCTCAACATAGTCATCAAAGCCAACATTTTTCATGGCCCAAAGGATATCCTCAACAGTGATGGTCTTGTGTTGTTTGCGTTGGCAACGCTCGTTTGCTTCGCTGGTGATGAAACTGATGTACTCAGAAGTACATTCTTGGATTGTGTCCTTGGCATCGTTAAGATCATGGCATGGGTAGGGAGATAACGTTTGCGATATGCATGAATGATCTTGTTTGCGAACCATGCACACATTGTTATCTGTGTCACCATTGTCCTCTTGAGTTCAATATTGGTTACGTAGGCTGTTCACATCTGAAACAATTGTTCCGAAGCTGGATTTCTAGAGTGTCTCGCAGTCATGAAAAGCTCCTCCGCGTTCCATCTCTCTCCCTCTCTCTCTCTGATTTGGTAAGGGACTCCAAACAAGTTTCAGCTTGATTTGCCAGTTCTTAAAGGATCAGTTTGATTCACTTTTTATTTTCTATCTTTTAATTCTGAAATTTGACTTTGACGTGGACAATCTATTTTTAAAGAAAAATTGCTTTTTCACCTGTTTTTAATACATGACCATGGATGCCAGACATAGAGTAACTCTAGTATTAAAAAGGAAAGAAAGTAATCTTCTGTATCTTGCATTGGAACAGTACTTATATACTAGTCATTTCTTTCATTACCATTGCATCCCTATTTATGTAAGCTCACTTATGTTTATATAATTATATTATGCATTTAAGGTAAAATCAATACATGAATATGCTTTTCATTTTTCAATGACTTTATGTGTGTATGTCTCATTATTTTTCAATATGTTTTGGCCAGCTCCTCATCTGATACCAACATTTGTCCATGGCTCTAAATCTCGAAGTTTTCTCCAATTTATGAGCATAACTGACATGGTGAATGGTTCACACTAGAGTTGAATTGAATTCTTTTTGTCTTTGAATACAGATTTACAAGCGAGTCAGTTGCATGATCTTAATAACCTTGATGTGTTTAATGTGCATATTTTGTATAGTGAAATAGTAATGTAAACTGGACCGAACTGTGGTTGAACTGTATTTCGACCTTGAACCTTCTTTTTCATGGTTCGACCTGGTTAAAAAACCTTCTGAGAAGTCAAATCGTAAAAAAATTTGGTGAGCCGTGTTGAATTGTGATTTTTATAATTGAACCGTGAACCAAGGTTCACTATGTTTAAAAAAAAGAAATAACTTTTTTTTTTTTTCACTACATTAGCTGGTGATATTTATAAGATTTGGCCATTTGGGATTTATAGCAATGTATTATCAAATTATGATATTAATTATTATGATACCAATATTACTAATCTAATAAATATTAATTAACTAATAATATATAAATAATGATGTTGGTCATTTATGGCAATTATCTTAAAGGATATATAACATTATAATATTATTAAAATGAATGTGTTAAACTAAGATTATTTATATTCATTCTTATGTTATTAATAATGTGAATGTTTATATTTTTTAATGTAAATATTATTAGAATAATAATATTTACAATTAAAATCAATCCGTAACTGATACATACTTAGAATTAATTAAAGATTATTATAATTGATAATTTCATATAAATAAATATTTTTTTTTCTTAAAATTTTATTCAACTTATTAGTTAAATATTAATTAATAATTCAATATTATTTATAATATTTATATTAATAGGTATGAGTTTGACTGCAGTTGAACTTTATTTAACCCAATCTACTTTAAAGACGGTCCAGTTCCAATAACATTGTGAAATGGTGAAATTTAAAGTGGATATTTATATTTGAATTTTCTTACTCAAGTTGGTGGGATGCCATCACTTAATTTTGCTTATTAACATAAACCCTAAACCCTCTTCAGCCTTTTTTTTTTCTTTTCTTTTTTTCTCTTCACCAAGCCCTCCCCTTCGTTCTCGAGCCTCTACCCTATTCCCATTTTCCGTCCCGATTCATGTTCATATGGGCAAGAATCGTAAACCCCCAAAGCCTAAGTTGAAGCCTCCTGACCCTTTTCCGGATCGGGAGAATGATTTGGTCTATCAAGCAGAAATGCTTGAAAGGACCATCTCATCTGATTTCTGGTCTGAAGAGGCCAAAATGGATGCATTACCATGGCCATGAAAAAGGGGGTGGATCTACCTCTCTCAGCCTCTAAAGATCTCATTCTTGCTGCCAAAGATAAGATCCATCTTCAGAGGGTTGAAAACTTCCAAAAGAAGTTCATGAAATGCAGCGACAAGGAGGCCTAGGTTGCCCTGATTGCATACTACATCTACGAGAAAAAGCAAGGCTGTTTCCCCTCTTCCATCCCAGCGGAAATCCTACGTCTCAGAGCTGATTGTCTGCCATTTACAAGATGCAGAGAAATTCCAATCAAAAGACTGATGGTCTCCAGATTCCAGCTTCCCCTTCCTGTGATACCTCAGTCCAATTAGTGGTAATTTAGACAGATTTTAATTAATTAAATATTTTTAGCCAATAATTATAAGTTTTGTTATGTTGATCATGAAGAATTTTGAATGAGCTTTTCAACGAGTCTGAGTTTGACTCGATCCGAGTCCGAAAACTCTATCAAATTAAATTTTAAAAGTATAATAACAAGTTATGATTATTAATAATATTATTTTAGAGTTAAAACTTGGCTGCTTTGGAAACTCAGTAACTTCATTTCATTTCAACCTCAAATTTTAGTTCTTACACTATTTTTAAAATCCGGACATAACGGAATGCCAATGTCGACCTAATTCTACCTATTTTTACTACCTAAAATTTTATAGGTGGCAAAACCCCACTTGGATAGAGAAGATAAAATCCTAAAAATATAAGAAGGAAGTTAATATTCAATCTGTAATATAAGTGAGCCATTTGTACTTCAAATTTCCAAAACATTGAGTTTTTAATAGTTATTTTACGTCGAAAAATGTGAGCCGTCGAATACTCTGTCATTTAGATGGAGTGGCTTTTGACTCCAAAACACTATAAACTTTAGAATGTTTTTATCAGATTAATTTAATCTACCTAATTATAAAATTAAATTTTCTCTAGGAGATTCTTTAAAATTAAGAAATTTTATCAAATCGGTGTTTTTTGATTAAAACACAGAGTCGTTGACCGAAATTTTCATCCAAAATTTAATACTATGTTAATAATTTAATATTTGACCTAGTGAACTTTTTAGATTAAATTAGATGGACCTTGAAATACTCAAATTCAACAAAGGATATGAAAGGAATTTTTAAAAAAGAAATAATAATAAAATAATATAAAATATCTTATAAGATAAACATCCACCTAAACCTAAACCTAAGCTACGATTGTAGCATGAAACGTGGTTGGCTGAAAGCCAACCATTCCTCTATTTAAACGCATGAATGGGGAGGAAGTAAAGAAGAAAAAAAAAAAACTCCACTGCCTTTGCCCTTCTCTTTTTGTCCAGCAAGAGCGAAAAAAAAAAAAAGAGCCAGCACCGAGTTCTTACCTCTGTCTCTCTCTCTCTCTTCTTCTCCTTCCTTCGCCGGTCAACCTCTTCCCTGTCCCTTTCTCTTCTTTCATTTTCATTTCTTCCTTTCTTCGGTCGGTGCAACCGCAAGCGACAAAAGCGGCAGTAACAGCCGAACTCCAAAGGTTCTCGTGTCAACGTCGGGTTTTCGAAACTTGGTCAAAAATCGAATGATTTTCACGTGTAAGGTACCAAAATAGTTTTATTTTTAATTTTAATAATTTCAATAGTTTAGTATTGGATTTTAAAATTAATTTTTTCAAAATGAAGGGAGGGTAGGCTTTTCTCCCAAATTTTAAATTATACCTTTAAAATCATTTTATTTTAAGTTCAAAGCTTGTTTTTCAGTCTTTAATTAAAAGAGGGGAAAATATTAACCCCATTTAACAATTGTGTGTTTATTTTTACGCATTGTATGTTTAAATTTAGTATCATAACCTTTGGGCCACACGATCACCCATAGTGTCGCTAGTCGTTCAGTGATACCATTTGAGGTGGCTCTTAATCACCCAGTGGTTCATCAGTAGTGGCACTTAGTCACTCAGTGATACTATTTGAGATGGCGCTTAGTCACCCGGTGGTTCATCAATAGTGACGCTTAGTCGCTCGATGATACCATCTGAGGGGGCGCTAAGTCACCCAATGGTCTTGAAGTGGGGCACTGAGTACTTTTTATATTACTTGCATTATAGTCTTTGGGCCGAAAATCTCCACCTATATCGCAGTGGAAACGCCGCTCGGTGGCCATCTGAGAAGGCCTTGGTCTCCCAAAGGTAAATGATTTGGACAATGAGTACTTTATATTTTTATTTTGATGTGATATTTTGGTTGGCTGACAACTAACTGCTGACTTAATCTAATAGAGTAGAAGGAATCAAGAGACTCAGTACATTTATAATGTTTTCTTAGAAAATGCACGGGGGATGGGAAATAGTTCGTAAATACTTTATCGACTTGAAATTTATATGATTATTTATCTTACAGATTGTGTGATAATCTATACGAATAGAGGTGAGGAGACTCGAACTGAATTGGTATTGTATTGTGTGGTATTTAAACCCACTAACATCAGACTGAAATGAGACCCATGGTCACTTAAAGTTGGAAAAGGCTATATAGGTCTAAAATGCGAGGCCTGACACTCCCTACATGTAAGGGATGTAAATGTTTTAACTGTGTAGAACGTAGGCGTAAATTGGTGTCGGGGAGTCAAAGACTTATAGCCTCTAACGCAGTATGAACTCATAGAGTGTCTAGGAATTGTCGGGTAAAAAGTGCGTGAATGCATTCGTGTTATTAAATCTAGTTTTATATGTTTATGTGATATTGATTATTTTATTAATTTCTTGTATTGGTATTAGATACACAGAAGGGTAAGACTGAAATTTGGTGATTCTCTCAGAATAAGTCCCTGTGTAAGGAGAGCACTGGAAATTATGCATTATCATGCATTCGACATTTGCATGTGAAAATGTTGATTACTAGTTAAATCTGTGAAAGATAATAAATTTGGAAATCTGATATTGGCCATTGGGCTATAATTGCTGAGATTAGCCGAATACCGTTTGTGAACCGTTAGGTTGGACGTGTTAGTAGGCTGAGGTCGACCGCCATCATTCACTAGTGTTGGATGGGCTAGTAGACCGAGTCATGGAGAACTTGTGATGTTAGGCTGAACACCGTTTGCGAACCGTTGGGTTGGACGTGTTAGTAAGCCGTGGTCAACTGTCATCAACCGTTGGTTTTCGATGGGCTAGTAGACCGGGTCGTAGAGACCTTATACACTTGCAAGTTGCTAAATGAGCGCTGACCCCGGTAAACATTGATAAAACACTTTAGAAAGTGATCCTAGGGTGAAAATGGGTTAATTGGATTAACCGCATCGCATTAATGAAACATGCATTATTTATGGTTTCATTTATTATGTTGGATGTTATGGTAAAAATGAGTTAAGTAGATTAACTGCATTTCATTTATGGAACATGCATTGTTATTAATTTCACGAATATTGTATGTTGGATTTTATGGTCAGCTCTCCCCACTGGGCTATTGCTCATATCTCTTATATTGTAGCATATGAACTAGAAGGAGGAACGGAGGAACCCATGGTACCTCGCTGAGAATCAAACTCGGATTTTTCTCATAGTTTCTGCTCGAGGAAACAAAATGAATCTATGAACTACTCTATATATTTTGATAATAAATATGCCTCTTATAACCTATGTCTGTAAGTTTGGTATTTCCATGTAATATATTTGTGTATTGGTGTGCTCAATATATTGCTTCCATGTATTTGAGTGAAAATTGTTTGGATTATTTTGCTGAATATGTTTAGGAATATTTAAGACACAGATATTTCATGCAGTTATTAGACTCACATGGGTAGTATGTTGATGAGTTAGTGACTCATTGGGTTAAGATTTAAAAAAAAATAAAATTTGGTCGCGTCCAGGGCCCATGTACCGGATCGGGTCGTGGCAAAGGTGGTATCAGAGCTTAGGTTCAAGCTCTCGGACTGTGATAGGACTATACATGCTTAGTAGGGTTTTGTGGTTGTGAGTTTTGTTTAATGCATTATTATTATTTATTTCCTCTATTACTAACTGTTGTTTTATTTTTTGACAACAATGTCTGACGATAAAATATCAGCTTCAGTAATAGGAGAAAACATCCCTTTCAGTCCATTGGTGATACCTTATTCACCTAGTGACTCAGACTCAGTATCATGGACATCAGAATCCGACCTAGATGAGACTGATTGCACCACCCATAATAGAACCCTTAATTGCAAATCTAATTATGGAACCAGAACCTCCTGCTGTAGAACCGGTACCTAAGGATCTCTGTGAGAACTATCAACAAGCAGGGCACACTGTTGAATATTGTCCCTATCTTCTTCTCCAGTTTTGCCGAATATGTAAAATAATCGCATATCTAGATGCGAACTGTCCTTTCATAAGACTTTCGGTATCTGTTCCATGTCAGTTATATGGAATATTTGGTCACCAAGAAGACACTTGCCCTTATCAATCAGGACTCACTTCTGAATCGGATGGGGGAGACTCAGAAAAAAAAAGAAGAGAGCGAAATAGTGCTAGATAGGAAAGGATGGGTGTAAAAATATACATATATGTATACATGCAAAAATGTAAAAAGATGGGAAAAGATCTTAGGAAGAAAACTTTTTGGGGAAACTTTTGTGAAAAGGGAATGTATGTATATACTCTTTTATAACTAAAATAACTTCTCTGATATGTAATATATAAAGTATGTTTGTTTATCTTATGACTTGATAAACTTTATTTGAATGAATTATGTTACTACAATGATGACTACAGGAAATGTCTGGGTCAGCTGGAGAATCGGGGAGTCAGGGGGAAAGTACGGTTCCACCTCCTGAAAATCGACCTGACCCCTTAGATGTCGTAAGGACCACGGTGGAAGCTTTCCAAAGGATAATGGATGATCTCCACCGACCTCGGGAGAGGACCCCGGAAGGAAGAGCTCCCATAGCTTTGAAAAGTTTTAAGCAATTGAATCCACCAACTTTCACTGGGAATGCGGATCCAGCCGAAGCAGAAAACTGTATCAATTAGGTTGGTCGAATATTCGACACACTAGCGACTGCAGAAGAGTATAAGGTCACATTAGCCACCTATCAGCTGAAGGGAGATGCAAATAAATGGTGGGAAGTCAGACATAATGCAAGAAACTGAGAACCGATGACTTGGGAGGAGTTTTCTATTGCCTTCATTGCCCGCTACTATCCAAAAGTAGTAAGAGATGCCAAAAGGAAATAATTTCTTGAATTGAAGTAGGGCTCTGACAAAGTGGCCCAGTATTCTTCAAAATTCCTGAATCTTTGTTAATACGCACCACGACTTTTTGATACTAAAGAAGAAAATATTCAACACTACATTGAAGGGCTTCGTCCTTATTTTCAGTGACAAATGTCAGGGACACAATTTGCCAATCTAGAAGAGGCAATCAGCCGAGCCTTCATGATGGAAGCTATTTACACAACCAACAGAAATTTGGATCGATCTCGTCCCGGGAATAGCCAGAAACCACCTTTGCATAACAAAAGGAGGTTTAACAAGGGTCCATTCTCCAAAAAAGGACAAACATTTGTGGGATAGACTAGTAACACCGGCCTAAGGCAAGTGACATTTTACACGTATAACCAGCCAGGTCACATAGTGATGCAGTGTCCATACAGCAATCCACCAACAACGGACAGTCAAGCGTGTTTCAGATGCAAGCAAATGGGACACTATGTTAAAGATTGTCCTTATCCTGATAATCAAAACAATGTGGTAGGATCTACTTAGAATGTCAGACCAGTACAATCTCAGGTGCAATCTACTCCGCCACCCTCCAGAGGTTCAACAGCATCTGGAAGTGTGCCACAAAGGACCGGTCAACCGAGAGGACAGGGTCGCCCTCCGACGACCCGAGGCAGAGTCTACACCATGGGAACTCGGGAGGAGGAACCAGCTGAAAACGCTGTAATGGAAGGTACCATACCTCTCTTTAGTTATATGGCACAAGTATTAGTTAATACCGGTGTTTCTCATTCATTTATCTCTAAGTCATGTCAGGATAAATTAGGTTTACCCTCAGTAATTGCCTTGAGACCTCTAACGGTAATGTCACCATTAGGAAAAAGGGTACGAGTGGATCAGGTATGCAGATCCTGTATTCTAAAAATGGGTGACTTAGATTTGATATATGATTTTTTTGTCATAGAGATGGTGGATTTTGATGTCATCTTAAGAATGGATTGGTTAATTGCACATCAAACTATGATAGATTGTCCGCCAAGAAAGATATATGGGACATCTACAACGAACTGTAGGTTTGTGGAGAAGTTGAAACCATATGATATGGTGAAAGTGAAATTCTTTGGTTTGAAGGCCTACCCTGGTAGAATAGTGGCCAGTATGGGATGGGAGGATGTGGAAAGAATAGAATCTATTTAACCTCGGGTGGTTTGTGAGTTTCCCGATGTTTTCCTAGATAAACTCAGTGGTTTGCCTCCAAGCCGAGACATTGATTTTGTGATTGATTTACACCCTGGAACATCTCCTATATCCATGGCATCCTACAGGATGGCGCCAACAGAACAGAAAGAATTGGCGAAACAAATAGATGAGCTTCTTCAACTTGGTTTTATCCGTCTAAGCAATTCACCTTGGGGCGCACCTGCTCTCTTTGTAAAAAAGAAGAACGGATCTTTGAGGATGTGCATAGACTATCGACCTTTGAATCAGGTCACTATTAAAAATAAATATTCGTTACCTAGAATAAACGATTTATTAGATTTGTTGAGAGGAGAAAGGCGTTTCTAAAAAATTGATTTAAGATCGAGATATCACCAACTCCGAGTAAGGGAGGAGGATATTCCGAAGACTGCGTTTCGCACTCAGTATGGCCTGTATGAGTTTTTGGTCATGCCATTTGGAGTGACTAATGCACCAGCTACCTTCATGGATTTGATGAATCGGATCTACCGACCTTATTGACGGGAGTTTGTAATCGTCTTCATTGACGACATTTTGATATACTCCTCGTCCTAAAGAGGAGCATGAGCAGCATTTACGCACCATTTTGCAGACTTTACGAGATCACCAGTTGTACGGCAAACTCAGTAAATGTGAATTTTGGCTAACTCAAGTCCAATTTCTCGAACACGTGGTGTCGGCCAATGGAATTTCAGTAGATCCGGTAAAAATGGAAACAGTTATGAACTGGGAAAGACCCAAAAATGTCAT
Source organism: Chimonanthus salicifolius (assembly GCA_013350335.1). Lineage (NCBI taxonomy): Eukaryota > Viridiplantae > Streptophyta > Magnoliopsida > Laurales > Calycanthaceae > Chimonanthus > Chimonanthus salicifolius. The sequence continues at coordinate 29,862,802 of CM023542.1, forward strand.
GAAAATTTAGAGTTTTCTTGGTTTGGCGGGATATTATCAGAAATTTATCCCACATTTCTCTCAGATTGCAGTGCCAATAACTCGCTTGACCAAGAAAGATGTCAAATTTGAATGGACGGAACCATGTGAGGAAGTACTTCAAGACCTTAAGAAGAAGCTAACCACTTCTCCTGTACTAACTATACCAGAGTAGGGACACGGTTACGAGGTCTATTGTGATGCCTCTAAGCTTGGATTGGGTTGTGTTCTGATGCAAGAAGATAAAGTTGTCGCGTATGGATCGAGACAGTTGGAAGGACACGAGCAAAACTACCCAACGCATGATCTGGAGTTGGCAGCTGTGGTGTTCGCACTAAAACTGTGGAGACATTACCTATATGGTGAGTGGTTTGATGTATATTTTGACCACCATAGTCTCAAATATCTGTTTACTCAAAAGGATTTAAATATGAGACAACGGAGATGAATGAAATATTTAGGAGATTATGACTTTCAACTCTCCTACCATCCAGGGAAAGCTAATGTGGTGGCAGATGCCTTAAGCAGGAAGTCACGTGGTGATATTGCCAAAGTATCATCTTTACAATGGAGATTACTAGAAGTCTTGTCCGACTATGACCTAGAATTAATTGAAAGCAGGGAGTCAGCATGGATTCAAAATCTAGTGTTACAACCTGAAATTGTCGGAATTGCGTTGGAAAGACAACACAGTGATCCTGAAGCTCAAAAGATAATAACACAGCTATCTGATAGAGTGGAATTCGAAAATTGGAAGGTTAGATTCGATGGAGGTTTAACATTCAAAGAACGATTATTCGTACCAGAATTTGAAGACTGCAGAGAGAAAGTACTCAATCACTATCATCACTCTAAATTTGGGGTCCATCCTAGTAGTACAAAGATGTATCGTGATCTACGTCGATAATTCTAGTTGGAGAGGAATGAAAAAAGAAGTGGCACATTTTATGTCCAAATGTTTAACTTGTCAACAAGTTAAAACTGAATACCAACGACAAGGTGGATTAGCATAACCTCTCCCAGTAGCCAAGTGGAAGTGGGAACGCATCACAATGGATTTTGTGACAGGATTCCCTAAGTCTACCAAAAGGAATGATTCAATATGGGTAATTGTTGACCGACTTACGAAGGTCAGCTCACTTTCTACCTATCAAGAAGAACGATTCATTGGATACTCTGAGCAAGATCTATATTAAAGAGATAGTCTGACTGCACGGAGTACCAGTCTCTATTGTGTCAAATAGAGATGCCCGATTTGTTGCTCGATTTTTGCAAGGATTGCAAAGTCAATTGGGTACAAAGTTATGTTTCAGCACGGCATTTCACCCTCAGACAGATGGTCAGTCTAAAAGGATCATTCAAACATTGGATGATATGTTGAGAGCGTGTGTTATGGACATGCAAGGAAGTTGGGAAGATCATCTGGCCCTGATTGAATTTGTATATAGCAATAGATACCAAGCAAGTATACAAATGGCACCATATGAGGCTTTATATGGTAGACCTTGCAGATCACCCCTGTGTTTGACAGAGTTAGGAGATAAAGCACTATTAGGATTGGAAATGATACGTGAGACAGCAGAATAGGTGGAAATCATAAGGCAACATCTTAAAACTGCCAAGAGTCGACAGAAAAGTTACGCTGACAAAACACGAAGGCCATTGGAATTTGAAGTGGGAGATTTTGTATTCTTACGTGTAGCCCCGCGTCATGGAATACAGAGGTTTGGACGTAAAGGGAAATTATCACCTCGATACATTGGACCATTTGAGATCCTCAAGAGAATTGGACAAGTTGCCTACCAACTAGCATTATCTCCAAGTCTGGAAAAGGTACACAACACATTTCATGTGTCTATATTTCGGAAGTACGAACCCGACCCATCTCATGTGATAAATGTGGAAGATATTTAAATCTCCAAGGATTTGACTTTTGAAAAATTTCCTATTGACATTCAAGGCACCCGAACTCAAGTACTACGACGAAAGACTATGGCAGCATCTTGAGACCCAACATGTAACGTGGGAGCCAGAGTCAACAATGCGCAAATTATACCACAGTCTCTTCGTTGATTAAAGGTATAACATTTTGTTAAAATTTCGAGACGAAATTTCTTTAAGAGGGGTGGGGTGTGATACCCCAGCCCAAATTAGTGGTTAATTTAGACAGATTTTAATTAATTAAATATTTTTAGCCAATAATTATAAGTTTTGTTATGTTGATCATGAAGAATTTTGAATGAGATTTTCAACGAGTCTAAGTTTGACTCGATCCGAGTCCGAAAACTCTTTCAAATTAAATTTTAAAGGTATAATAACAAGTTATGATTATTAATAATATTATTTTAGGGTTAAAACTTGGCTGCTTTGGAAACTCAGTTATTTCATTTCATTTCAACCTCAAATTTTAGATCTTGCACTATTTTTAAAATCTGGACTTAACTGAATGCCAATCTCGACCTAATTCAGCCTATTTTCACTACCTAAAATTTTATAGGTGGCAAAACCCCACTTAGATAGGGAAAATAAAATCCTAAAAATATACGAAGGAAGTTAATATTTAATCTGTAATATAAGTGAGCCATTTGTATCTTCAGATTTCCAAAATATCGAGTTTTTAATAGTTATTTTACGTCGACAAATGTGAGCCGTCGAATACTCTGTCATTTAGATGGAGTGGTTTTTTACTCCAAAACACTTTAAAACTTTAGAATTTTTTATTAGATTAATTTAATCTACCTAATTATAAAATTAAATTTTCTCTAGGAGATTCTTTAAAATTAAGAAATTTTATCAAATCGGTGTTTTTTTATTAAAACACTGAGTTGTTGGCCGAAGTTTTTATCCAAAATTTAATACTATGTTAATAATTTAATACTTGAGATGGTGAACTATTTATATTAAATTAGAGGGACCTTGAAATACTTAGATTTAACAAAGGATATGAAAGGAATTTTTAAAAAAGAAATAATAATAAAATAATATAAAATATCTTATAAGATAAAGATCCACTTGAACCAAAACCTAAGCTACGATTGTAGCATGAGACGTGGTTGGCTGAAAGCCAACCCATTCCTCTATTTAAACGCATGAATGGGGAGGAAGTAGAGAAGAAAGAAAAAAAAAAAAACTCCACCGCCTTTGCCCTTCTCTTCTTGTCCAGCAACAATGAAAAAAAAAAATAGAGCCAGCACCGAGTTCTTACCTCTGTCTCTCTCTCTCTTCTTCTCCTTCTTCACCAGTCAACCTCTTCCTTGTCCCTTTCTCTTCTTTCATTTTCATTTCTTCCTTTCTTCAGTTGGTACAACCGCAAGCGACAAAAGTAGCAGTAACAGCCGAACTCCGAAGGTTCGCGTATCAATGTCGGATTTTCGAAACTTGGTAAAAAATCGATTAGATTTTCGCGTGTAAGGTACCAAAATAGTTTTATTTTTAATTTTAATAATTTCAATAGTATAGTATTTGATTTTAAAATTAAAATTTTCAAAATGAAGGGAGGGTAGGCTTTTCTCCCAAATTTTAAATTATACCTTTAAAATCATTTTATTTTAAGTTCAAAACTTGTTTTTCAGCCTTTAATTAAAAGAGGGTAAAATATTACCCCATTTAACAATTGTGAGTTTATTTTTACGCATTGTATGTTTAAATTCAGTATCATAACCTCTGGGCCACACTATCACTCGTAGTGGCGATAGTCACTCGGTGATATCATTTGAGGTGGCGCTTAGTCACTCGGTAGTTCATCAGTAGTGGCGCTTAGTCGCTCGGTGATACCATTTGAGATGGCGCTTATTCACCCGATGGTTCATCAGTAGTGAAGGTTAGTCGCTCGATGATACCATTTGAGGGAGCGCTTAGTCACCCGATAGTCTTGAAGTGGAGCACTGAGTACTGTTTATATTACTTACATTATACTCTCTGGGCCGAAAATCTCCACCTGTAGCGCAGCGAAAACGCATCTCGGTGGCCATCTGAGACGGCCTTGGTCGCCCGGTGGTAAAATGATTTTGATACTGAGTACTTCATATTTTTATTTTAATGTGATGTTTTGGTTGGCTGACAACTAACTGCTGACTTAATGTAATAGAGTAGAAAGAATTAGGAGACTCACTATATTTATTATGTTTTCTTGGAAAATGCACGGGGGATGGGAAGTAGTTCGCAAATACTTTATCGACTTGAAATTTATATGATTATTTTATCTTACAGATTGTGCGATAATCTCTGCGAATAGAGGTGAGAAGACTCGAACTGAATTGGTATTGTATTGTATGGTATTTAAACCCACTAACACCAGACTGAAATGGAACCCATGGTCACTTAAAGTTGGAAAATGCTATATAGGTCTAGAATGCGAGACTTGACACTGCCTACATGTAAGGGATGTAAATGTTCTAACTGTATAGAACGTAGGCGTAAATTGTTGTCTGGGAGCCAAAGACTTATAGCCTCTAACGCAGTATGGATCCATAGAGTGTCTGCGAATTGTTGGGTAAAAAGTGGGTGAAGGCATTCATATTATTAAATCCAGTTTTATATGTTTGTGTAATATTGATTATTTTATTGATTTCTTATATTGGTATTAGATACACCGAAGGGTAAGGCTAAAATTTGGTGATTCTCTTAGAATAAGTCCCTGTGTAAGGAGGGCACTAGAAATCAAGCATTATCATGTATTCAACATTTGCATATGAAAATTTTGATTATAAGTTAAATATGTGAAAGATAATAACTTTAGAAATCTGATATTGGTCCATTGGGCTATAATTGTTGAGATTAGCCGAACACCATTTGCGAACCGTTAGGTTGGAAGTGTTAGTAGGCTGAGGTCAACCGCCATCAACCGTTAGTGTTGGATGGGCTAGTAGACCGAATCGTGGAGACCTTGTGATGTCAAGATAAACACCGTTTGCGAACCGTTGGGTTGGACAGTGTTAGTAAGCCGTGGTCGATCGCCATCAACCGTTGCTGTTGGATGGGCTAGTAAATCGGGTCACAGAGACCTTGTACATTTGCAAGTTGCTAAATGGAGGTTGACCCCGGTAAAAATTGATAAAACACTTTAGAAAGTGATCCTAGGGTGAAAATGGGTTAATTGGATTAACCACATCGCATTCATGAAACATGCATTATTTATGGTTTCATATATTATGTTGGATGTTATGGTAAACATGAGTTAAGTAGATTAACTGCATTTCATTTATGGAACATGCATTGTTATTAATTTTACAGATATTGTATGTTGGATTTTATGTTGAGCTCTCCCCACTGGGCTATTGCTCATGTCTCTTACATTGCAGGATATGAACTAGAAGGAGGAATGGAGGAACCCATGGTACCTCGCTGAGAATCAAACTCTGATGTTTCTCATAGTTTCCGTTCGAGGAAACAAAATGAATCTATGAACTACTCTATGTATTTTGATAATAAATATGCCTCTTGTGGTATAAAAACCTATGTTTGTAAGTTTGGTGCTTCCATGTAATATATTTGTGTATTGGTGTGCTCAATATATTACTTCCATGTGTTTGAGTGAAAATTGTTCGGATTATTTTGTTGATTATGTTTAGGAATATTTAAGACACGGATATTTCATGCAGTTATTAGACTCACATGGCTAGTATGTTGAGCAGTTGGTGACTCATTGGGTTAAGGTTTTAAAAAAAAAAAAAATTAGTTGCGTTACGGGCCCACGTACGAGATCAGGTCGTGACACTTCCTCTTCATCTACCAACTTTGGGTCAGGTTGAAAAAAGCTAGTTATTACAGCCACTTCCAATGATGGAGTCACTTCTCCTCTGACTAGCCAGTCTGAAGAGCCTGGTTCTCCCAAGCCACGTAACCAGTCCCGCCAATTCCCTCTTCCTGGTGAGTCCTCAAAACCCAATGGGTTTCCCCCCTCTTCAAGTTCTCCTGTTAGCAATCCTAACCCCCACACAGAGCACCCTTCTACTACCATTCCCCCTGCTCATCCCTTACAACCAAACACTCAAGAGAAAACTACAAATGAGAAATGGGCATCCCTCTTCCAGAAAAAGAAGGAGACATCCCTCAACCTCAATTTTGTCGAATCTGATTCAGGTTCATCTTTCACAGCTGCATTTCCTATTGATGATATCGTTGAAGGGGAGGAGCGTTGGAAATCCTACTTGGTTGGATACTTTATTGGTAAAAAGCCACGGTTCCCGCTGGTCAAGAATTGACTTCCAAAACAATGGGATTTCCCACCTGGGTTTGTGATCACTGACCTAGATGATGGGTTTTTCCTCTTCAAATTCGGCTCTGAAGAGGATTGTCAAAGGGTTCTTAAAAATGGACTATACTTCATTCAAAGCAAACCCTTGATGCTCAAAAGATGGGATCTGTCCTCCAATCTTGACAAGGAAAATGTGGATTCCCTCCCCCTCTGGATAAAGCTACCAACCTTAATGGAGCATTCAGAACAACAAAGAACCTGAGCACGATTGCAAGCTTGATTACTAATTCCCTCTTCATGGATACAGCTACAGCTAATGGCACCAATTTGGCATGGGCAAGGGTCTGCATCGAAATTACTCCCACTTCTCAGCTTCCGGAAACCCTTACCCTCATCACTCACCGTGGAACCATCTACCAACGTGTAGAGTATGATTGGAAGCCTAAGTCTTGCACCACTTGCAAAACCTTCAATCATTCTAACATTGATTGTCCATTAATAGCAAGGAATCCCCCTCTCGTCTGGGCAAAAAATAATTCTAACCCCTCAGCATCTGAAACCCAACCCAATGCAACAACTGCTAACCCCATTTCCTCTCTCCCCAAACCTACCCTTGATCCGCCACCACCCAACATCAAAGGGAAAGGAGCTGAAGTCTGGTTTCGAATGCAAAAAGGGCTGCAAACAGGCCCCCTTGACCAAATGGTGCTCTGATTATAAGGGACCAGCCCACAAACCCTCCCATTACTCCAAACAAGTTCTCTATCTTAGAAGGAATATTTGATGATGCTTTGGCAGGCGCTGCTCCGACAGGAGAATTGATTGAAGGTACTATCGAAGACATTGCTACCTCCACAAAAGACTTTCCTGAGACTGAAGAATGCCTCAATCTCATAGACAACATGGTTGTTAAACATGCTAGCAGCAAAAGTCTTGCTGCCAAAGCCCCTACAGTGCCGGCTGGCACACTCATCCCTTAATGACAATTGTATCATGGAATGTCAGGAGTCTGACCAAGCCCTGTATGCAGTCGGAGATCAAGGATCTTATTGCCTCTTCCAACCCGGACATCATCCTCATTTTGGAAAGCAGGATTAGAGCAAATAATTTGCATGTCATTGCTAATGACATCGTCCCTAGAAACTGGAATAACTTTTCCAATGTTGCTCACTCTAGCTATGCAAGAATTTGGATTGCTTGGAAACAAGATATAAATCTCCACATTGCTTACGCTGATGCCTAGGTAATTTTGTGTGACATTGGGTTTCCTTTTGTTAATAATACTCTTTGCCTTGCTACTATTTATGGATTCAATAACCCATCTTTTTGTACAGAGCTTTGGGAAACAATCCTTTCTCTTTCAACTTAGAAGAGCAAGCCTTGTATTTTTGTTGGAGACTTCAAGTGTATCCGTGATTCAAATGAAAAGTCTGGAGGGGGTCGGCCTAATCTTCATGCCATGGATCAGTTCAACAGCTGTATTGACGCTTCTAAGCTCATTGATTTTCGGATCTCGAGGGGTGATTATTCTCGGTCCAACTCCTCCCATGGCTTCAAGAGGGTTCAAACCAAGATTGATAGGATTCTGGTGAACCAGGAATTCTTGAACAGCTATAATCAATCCTTAAGCAATTATTTTGGCCCTAGATTTTCGGATCACAAAGGCATCTACTTGTACATTGACAACATTCAGTTCAGAGGAAATTACCCTTTCAAGTTTATTTATGGGTGGGGGAAGGATGCCGAAGCTCAGAGCATTATTGAAGAAATCTGGCCAAGCTTCATCAATGGCTCTCCTATGTTTTGGCTGATCGCCAAAGTCAAATGGGTCAAAAAAGCTCTTTCTACTTGGCACCGTACCAAACCAAGAATTAGTGAGTAGGTGAAGCTTAGTAGAGAGGCCCTTAGCAATGCTCAATTGGAGTATGACTTGCATCCATCTAATGTTAATTGGGCCCGGATTCACTCCTCCAAATCCAAACTAGCCACTTGTCTGGACCATGAATTGCAGCTCCTTCAGCAGAAATCTAGGATCCTCGATCTTAATATGAAAGACATTGGTAGTAGACACTTCTACACCTCTATCAAGGCCAGACAGAACAAGAATTATATCTGCTTAATCACTTGTGATGGTCGCACTATCAGTCGGGACCCTGAGATCATCTCCCAGACTTTTGTCAACTATTTCTCCAAGATCCTTGGAAGGGAATCTGCTGCCCAGCTCCCACCTAACTGCCAGGATTTCCAGTGTTTTACTCCATTCCATTCAATATCCTTCGAAGACAATGTGGCCTTTACTTCTCCTATTAGTATCAAAGAAGTCGAAGTTGTTGTCTTCACAGCTAACCCTTGTAAGGCCCCTGGCCCAGATGGATTTACTGGCTTCTTCTATCAACATTTCTGGGACATTGTGGATAAGGATGTCACCTCTTTTGTCAAAAACTGCGTTGATACTTCCAATCTGTTCAAGCAAGTGAAGTCATCTTTTATCACTCTCATTCCTAAGAGTGATGGTGCTGATCGGCCTGACTTATACCGCCCCATTGCCCTCTCCAATGAAGTCTACAAAATGGTATCTCGTAGTTTGGTGAACCGTCTGAAATCTTTCATGCCTAAGCTCATCAATATGAATCAATCTGCTTTCATCCCTTGCCGTGAAATATCCAATAATATCATGCTTGCCCATGATCTCATCAGGGGGATTCACAAAGACTCTCGGCCACCTCATATGTGCATCAAGCTTGATCTGAAGAAGGCCTTCGACAACGTTAGATGGGATTGTGTGTATCACCTTTTAAACCTCATGAACTTTAACCAGAAAGGGTTGGCTGGATAAGAAATTGCATCGACTCTCCTTCCTTCTCAGTTCTAATCAACGGGATGCCTCATGGTTTTTTCCAAAGTGGCAAAGGGCTTAGGCAGGGAGATCCTCTGTCTCCTTTCCTCTTCTACTTGGTGATGGTATCTTTGACTTGCGCGATTGACAGAGCTGTGGATACTGGTAATATCAGCTGCCCTTTCACATCTAGCGCTTGCACCATATCCCACCTTTTATTTACTGACGATCTTCTCCTCTTCTGCTCTGTCGATTCCAACTCTGTGGCCTCCCTCAGGGATCTTCTCTTGGAGTTTCACAAATTTTCAGGCCATGCTTTTAATCCTTCTAAAAGCCATGTGATATTTTTTGGGTCTGCCAAGAACAGGTCTAAAATCCTTAACATATTTGGTATGGAGGAAGCTACTTTGCCTATTTGCTACCTTGGCCTCCCTATCTCCTCAGGCAGGATCCACAGGGCCAACTGTGATGGGTTCATCTCCAGAATTAGAAGGAGAATTAGCAGTTGGGCTGGTGCCACTCTCTCCTTCGCCGGTAGGGTCGAGCTGCTTAGGGTGACCATCAACAATGCTCACATCTTCTGGTCAAATGCTTTCCTCCTTCCAAAAGCTTGCACTGACATGATTGAGAAATTTAAGAGGAATTTCTTGTGGGGTGACTCCAATTCTAGGAAATTACATACCATCTCTTGGAACAAGATTTGCAAATCTAAAGCTTTGGGTGGTCTTGGTCTTCGAAGTGTCTCCTCGATTAACAAAGCCTGTCTCATGAAGCACTTCTGGCTCATTGTTTCTAAGGCTGACAATCTGTGGTACCATTGGGTTAAGCAAAAATACTTGAAGGATGCCTCCATCTAGGCGTGTTAAGTTAAAGCAGAATTCTCCTTCGGCATGGAGATCGATCTTATCTGTGAGTGACCTTGTCAAAAAAATACCATCCACATTATTGGCAATGGTATTGGAACCAGTTTTTGGTTTGATCCTTGGATCCAAAGAGGTTTTATTCTGTTTGAGCAGTTCGGTGGAAGATAGATCTACAACCTTGGTCTGGGTAGAGATATCAAAGTCAGTACATTCATCAATAACCATCATTGGGTTCTGCCTGATCCTTCTTCCATGGCTCTTGCTACCATTTGGGAGATGATCAGAACTATCACCCTCCCTATTTTCCCCACTGATGATGAGATCTTCTGGGAGGCAAATGACAATAGCAGGTTCTCTTTTGCTTCAGCCATTAACTATATCAACAACGATTGGGTGGTGCCTGATTGGGTGAACTCCATATGATTTCCAAGTTGTATGAGTGGTCATTCCACCATTACTTGGTTCTTCTTCCGAAATGGGATCATGACTAGAGTTCTGCTATCTCTTCGGGGTATCACCAATTATCTGTCTTGCCTTCTCTATGGTTTGGAAGATGAGTCCCATGATCACCTCCTTCATTGCAGCTTCTCTATCACTGTTTGGAATTTAATTCTGAGAAATTCAGATTCCACTCCATCACTAATAGTTCCTGAAACTGACTCTTTAGCCTTGGTTTGTAGTAGGAATGCTTGCCTTGAAAAACTGGCTGCCCAGCTTGCTCTCCCTGGATTAATATGGCACATTTGGCATGAAAGGAACACCAAGCTCTTCTCCAATTCTACCCGTAGTCCTGATCAGGTTAGCAGAAGAATCCTCTTTGACATCAGAAATAGGTCATACTTCCTTCTAGCTAAATGCTGATCTTCAAAGGAAAAGTCGGGCCTTCTCTGCTGATTGGAACATGCCCCCTGCTGCCATTATGCCATCCCTTCCAAGTGACCCCAACCCTAGGGGATGTTGCTAGTCTTGGCTCCCTGATCATTTCTAAGGTTTGTTCTTCAAATATTATTCTTTTGGGAGCCAATTATGAGTGCTCGGCATTTGGTGTTTCGGGGTTCTGCTACATCCACCCAACCCATCAGGAGATCACCATATCCTTGTTGCTCTTCACTCAAGGGATTTTACAGCACCTTCTTGGGAATAACATCCCTGTTCATCATGTCTTGCTGGGGGAGGAGATTGCCCATCTTGAAAACAACTCATTTACTGGACACTGGTCTCATCGTGGGCATATCAACGCCATCAGATCTTGCTCCTAAACTTCAACTCTGGGTCTTTTAAGTTATCCAGACGTACTGACTCCATGACTGCATCTCTTCGCAACCTCGTCCCTCTGGGAGATGTACGTCCATTTTCTATGAGGCCTCTTGCCGTCCTTGGGATCTCCTCAGATGAGTGGACTTTTGGCTCTGCTCCTTTGAACTGCATTTGTCTCTGCTTGCTCTCTAAGCTATCTCTCTTGGTCTTCATTTTTTTGGGCCAAGGAATCCATATATTTTTGTTCTTTTGGCTTGGCCCAGGCTGTGGGTTTACTGTATTTATTCTTTGGGCTCTCTTGAATGTTTATACAAACCTATTCATTCAAAAAAAAAAAACAAATAATTTTACTTAGGCATGGCAACGAGATGAGTTTCATGTTTCCAAATGCTTTGGATCTAAATTTTAAGCTGTTTAAATGGGTGTAAAATTTTATTGATTTCTTATGTTTTCAGGTGCCATATCTGGAAAGTTTATAACACACAAGTAAAAAGGGATGCCTTTGATTTCAATATCTCTTCGAAGAGTCTTGAATTCATCTAAGAATGATTTCCATGGCAAATATGTCTTTGGAGCTTTTCAAAGAATTCAAATTTCAAAGAAAAACAAAATGTTGTTCCTTGGTTAATGGGAATATTTAAACTCTTCTTCTATCCCACTAGTATTGTGTTTGTAACATGTTCCATCAAAATCACAGCTTTGGTGAGACTATGTCCTAGAGGTACTGAGAGTGATTCGCAAACCAATCCTAGTAGCTGGGAGTGTCTAAACTCTAAAGGGTGCTCTTGCTTTTGCATCTACCTATTAATGATAATGAAGCACCCTACTGCTCTGGGTTTAGAAACGAAATACTTTGAAAGAGAAAACGGTTCATGCATTGGGGAAAGGGGTTTAAGCAAAGTAACTAGGGTTTCACAACTCCAAATGAAAAGAACCTCTTGAGAAAGTCAAGGGAGAGAGTTTCAAGTTGAAAGTTGTAGACATTTGTTTGGTTTTGTTTATAGAATCACTTGCATTTGAATTTACAATGACTAAAGGGTTAGATGATGCAACTGTTGATTAACCAGGTACTCCTCTATCTCTCACCTCTCTCTTTTCCTCTCTTAATTCTTCCTTCTTTCTCTTTTTCCTTTTCTTTCTTCTTCCTCAATGAAACCTTAGCCCACCCCTACCCTTTTCCTTCTACTGCCGTCCCCTCCCAAATCCAAAAGACCCTTTGCCATGACCCCTCTACAACCCCTTTCTCCTTTGTCGCCACCTACCCCAAGCTCCCAAGCCTGTTACAAACCCAATCCCTTTCGTTGCCAACTGCTTACAACTCCTTAAACCATCTGCTACTCTCAGATCTCCTCCCATAGCTGCCGTTACCACCCAGAAACCCCCTCCCTGCTGTTGCCTGTCTCCCGAGACGCCCTTACCTGTGTTTCCTACTTCCGTAAGCCCTTTTTTCAGGCTAGATGAAATTCTCATTTTACCTCTATCGGTGTACCGATTATCAAGTATCGGTGTACCAATATTCAAAACATATACATGCAATGGTGTGTTATCGGTACACCGTTACATGATGAGCGGTACACCGTCAGGGTAAAATGGGAATTTCACTATACCCGTATCTCCTAATAGATTTTGCCCATGTTAGAATGGCTGACCCATAAGATATTAGCCTCTCTTCTTATTTCCATGAAGTTTAGATTTTTATTTAAATGGGACCCACATGAGTCACACTAAAAGACAAAATAGATGACAAAAGCATCCTCTTGCCCCTCTTTGATATAATAGTTGATGCAAGAGAAGGACTTTCTTGCCCAAACCTTTACAATCACAAATTTACCTTCCAATGTTTATATAAATTGTTCAAAGTGTTGGGGAATTAGGGATTAATTAATGCAAACACACAATCACACACACGGTACAAGATTTACGTGGTTCGGCTAGAATGCCTACGTCCACAGAGTGAGATCAAATCTACTATCAAGAAATATGTACAGGGGATTACAAGGTCTCTCCCTCTCAGATCTTCCCTGTCTCTCACTCCCTATCTAACCCCTCTGCCTGTTTAACACAGGCTTACATTAATATATAGAGGAAGAGAAGTTAAACTAGGGCTTAATCTCATAACTGGGCCTCAGCCCAATAGGCCCATATGTGGGGCTGGCCCGCAACAATCTCCCATTTCAGGCCCAAAAGGAGGAGAACACTCTAACATGGATGTCATCTTCTATAGAGGCCAGATGCCCCTACGAAGAACTCAAACTTGTTCTTTGGAAGAACTTTGGTGAACATGTCTGCTGGATTGTGGTTTGTATGAATCTTCTTTACACTGATCTGTTTCTAATCAATAGCTGCTCTCAACCAATGATATCTCAAATTGATGTGTTTCGTTCTTGAGTGATACACGACATTCTTAATCAAGTCAATGGCGCTCTGACTGTCATAATATACTGTGTAGTCCTCCTGTTTGATGCCTATTTCCCACAGGAATCCCTTTTGCCAAACCATCTCTTTCCCAGCTTCTGTAGCAGCAATATACTCTGCCTCTGCCGTAGAAAGTGTTACACACTTCTGTAACTTGGATTGCCAACTGAACGTTCCTCCAGCAAATGTGAAAATATAACCAGAAAATGGACTTACGACTATCAAGGTCACCTGCCATATCAGCATTTGTGTAGCCGGTAATCAACAGATCTCCACCAAACATGATGCCCCATACTCGACGTACCTCGTAAGTATCTGAATATCCATCTCACTGCCTCCCAATGATCATATCCTGGGTCTGACATAAATTTGGTCACCAATCCAACTGCATGTGCAATATCAGGTCTTGTACAAACCATCGCATACATGAGAGTACCAACTACTGACTGATATGGAATCTGACTCATCTTGTCTCTATCTATCGCTGATGAAAGACAACATTCCTTACTCAGCTTGAAGTGAGCGGTGAAAGGAGTGCTAACGGAGTTGCAATCCTTCATGCCGAATCGCTCCAAGATCTTCTCAATATATTTTTCTTAAGACAGTATAATCTTCTTTTTCTTTCTATCTCTGTCAATCTCCATACCCAATATCTATCTTGCAGGGCCAAGATCTTTCATGTCGAATGCCTTTGATAGGTCTGCCTTCAACATCTTGATCAATTCGGAACTCCTTCCAAATATCAGCATGTCAACCACATATAATAAAAGAATGATAAACTGATCTCCCTTGAATTCCTGATAATACACACATGAGTCACCTGAAGTGTTTTTGTATCCTTTTTCCATCATGAAAGAGTGGAACTTCTTGTACCATTGCCGCGGTGCCCGTTTCAATCCGTACATGTTCTTCTTGAGTCAACAAACATCATTCTCCTTTGCCCTTCAACTCAAACCCCTCGAGCTGTTTCATGTAGATCTCTTCGTCTAGGTCACCATGAAGAAATGCAGTCTTCACGTCCATCTGTTCAATCTCAAGATCTAGACTTGCGGCCAAGTCCAACATAACTCTTATGGAGCTCATCTTCACCAATGGTGAGAATATCTCGTCGAAATCCACTCCATTTTTTTGTCCAAAGCCATTCACCACTAAGTGGGTTTTATACTTCAGGATTTTGTCTCCATCTTTTTCCACCTGAAAGACCCATTTATTCTGTAGGGCCTACCTGCCAACTGGTACATCAACCAACTCAAATGTGTTGATCTTATAAAAAGATATTATCTCTTTTACCATAGCTTTCTCCTAGTGAATTCTGTTTTTGTTGCATATAGCCTTTGAATAACTCTTAGGCTCCCCCTTACTGGTCATCAACACATAATCAGAACTCAGGTGTCTCCTGGATGGTTTGTGCCCTCTAACAGACCTCTTCGGAGGTACAACATCCTCAGATGTAGAAGTACTGGGGGCTACTCCCCCTCGCTCAAATGTCTATCTCTATCCTTATCATCCTCCACTATGTCCTCAACTGAATCATGTACCGAGTCATCAACTGTCTCATCTGTAGACGTATCTGCTGGCCCACTGACACTGTCACTGTGACTGCTAGAAGGAATATCTGACCCATTGTCTTCTAACTGACTGACTGGTGGTGCAAGTGAAGGAGAAGGAGTTGTTGACGAAGGTGTGTATAGAGTTGAGATGGGACCTTAATCTAGGTCACTGGAGTATGTGGGTTTATTATTCTCATTGAAGAACTTGTCTTCATGGAATACCACATCTCGACTCAAGAGCATTTTCTGCTGAGTTGGGTCCCACAGTCTGTATCCAAACTCTGGATCACCATAACTAATAAACACACACAATGTCGACTTTACATCCAATTTCTTTCTCGACATATCAAAGATGTGTGCATAGCAAATGTAGCCAAAAACTCTGAGATGCATGTAGGTAACTTTTCTGCCTATCCACAAACATTCTGCCACTTCACCATTTAGGGGAGCTGATGGTGAGCGATTAATAGGTATACTGCTGTCCTCGCTGCTTCATTCCAAAATCTCTTGGGTAGATTTGTGTTGTGAACTATGCAACTTATTCGCTCAACAATGGTTCGGTTGTAGTGCTTCGACTACACTGTTATGCTAAGGAGTCCCTAGCACTGTCAACTCATGTTGAATGTCGTTCTTCTTACAAAATTCTTTAAACTCTCTCAATGTGTACTCTCCTCCATTATCGGTCCTCAGACATTTCAGTTTTATACCCGTCTCTCTCTCCCCAGAGGCAACAAACTCACAGAAAAATGAAAAAGTCTGATCTTTGGATTTCATGAAGTAAATCCAGCACTTTCTCGTAGAATCATTCGATGAAGGTAACGAAACACTTATTCTTGCTCAATGACTCCACCTTTATCGGCCCACAAACATCTGAGTATACTAGGTCTAGCTTCTTGACCTTTATGTGGCCTTTTAGATTGAAGGAAGCTCTTGTCTGTTTGCCCATGATGCAGTGCTCGCAACTGTTTAGCTGGGTGCAATCAGTCCGTGGAATAAGGGCTTTCCTTTAAAGAATCTGTAGCCCTCCCTCACTCAGATGTGCAAGTCTCCGGTGCCATAGAGAGAAAGCAGTCTCTCTCTGAATTGTGTGGATTTGGCCGGTGCAAACCCTGCGGATCACAACATACAACTGGTCTCTAATCACCCCTCGTGCCATGGTAAGCGACCCTTTGTTGATCTTAAATCGATCTTTGCCAATGTATTGATGTATCCCTCTGTGCCGAGTACCCTCGCAGAAATAAGGTTCAGTCTGATGTCTCGCATATATCTTACATCCTTCAAAATAATCTCACAGTCATGACTAGTCTTCATAATAATGTTCCCAACTCTAGTGATAAGGGAACATACAAAGTTGTCCATCCGTACTGTTCCAAACTCTCCCGAGGTATGAGGAGAAGAAGCTCCTGTGTGGCGTATAATGATAAGTGGGACAATTGTCAATGACCCGCTCAGATGAGGAGGGGGTAATGGAAAGACTCTCCCCCTCACTGGTGGTAACTATGAAAAGAGTATGCTGCTCCTGAGATGTTGTAGCTGTGGTGTTTGAAATGTCTACCTTTCGTTCCTGATATTGCGTAGTTTGATTATTTTCTCTCTTCCACATCCTACACTGATTCTTAAAGTGTCATGCTCTGCCACAATGAAAACACTTTCTGTTGTCTTTGCCTCTACTGAAATCTGTTACCTCGACCTAGTCTGTTCTTGTTTCTATGGTCCTCGTGACCATGAATTTTATTTCTTTTGCCCCTATCCTGTGACACATGCTCCTGAAGAAGATGATACGATGCCCTTTTTTTTCCGCCTAACATCTTCATTCATCAATGCCTCCTTGACCATCTCTAAAGATGTCCGGCCACCGGGTGCAGATTTACTCAAAATAATTACCTGAGTCTCAAACGAATCTAGTAGTGTCCCGATGAGAAGAAGAGCTAAAATCTCATCTACAAAGGTGATCTTCGCACTGGCCAACTAGTTCACCATACTCTGAAAGTTGCTGAGGTGTTCTGACATTGACATGTTCTCATGGTATATCAGTCTCATCAGTCTCTTGATGACAGAGACCTTGTTCACTAGCGCATTGTTCTCATACATTGTAGTTAGATTGGTCTACAGTACATCTGCCTTCTTTTCTTCTGTAATATGGTGAAGTATGGAATGATCGACATACTTCCTAATCAAGCTCACTGCTTTCAAGTGCTTGTTTTCCCATTCCTTTGGCTTTTCCTTCATGTCATCAGGTATAAATCCATGTCCTAAGATTGGATGATATAAATCATTCTCAATCAGGAGGTGTTGCATTTGGGTCTTCCACATAAGGTAATAGCTTGGTACCAATTTCATGACTGTAGAACTGGAACTGGATACCATTCTTGCATTGTCTTCTATTTAATTTGGTGGGCAGATAAAGAAGCAATTAATCAACTCAATTTAATTTTATAGCCTTGCACAAACCTAGGGATCTACTTTTGGCATCCAACCAAACTCCTCACTGCTTCGGTGGTTCAATCATTCAAACACATGGCAGAATAATGTAGTAAAAATTAAATAACAGTCATGAAAGAAAAGAAAAAAGAAAACTCATCTCGTCTCCTCTTTACAAATGACACTACTGACTCCTCCAAAAACTAAAACCACACTGGTCACTGCATAGATCTCTCTGCCACGATAGCACAGGCGAAGACGGATCTCAATTCCGAGTCCCAGTGACTCCGGAAATTGTAAAACAATTCTGGACCGATGTTTTTCCTTGTTGCAGGAGTACCCGAAACTGTAGTCCCTCAGGTGCACTGGAAATGATGGTCCCTCATGTGTATAGGAAATGGGGGTCCTGTAGACTACCGAAATGGTGGTATTTGACGAAAGCATCCTCTTGCCCCTCTTTGATATAGTAGTTGATGCAAGATAAGGACTTTTTACCCAAACCTTTACAATCACAAATTGACCTTCCAATGTTGATATAGATTGTTCAAAGGGGTCAAAATTCTCTCTCAAACTTGAACTATTTACTTTGTCTTGGTATGTAGCTTTTATATCTTTTTACTATCATTTTCCATGATTGTATAATAGATTTTTTTTTTCTTGGTGCCTGGATAAAAATGGCATTGGCAGAGAGGCATATCAAAATATCATCTCTTTTGACCAGTGAGTATTTTGCTCTCTCTTCTCGAAAAGGGCCTGTCTTTAACAACCAATAAATATTTCCAATTAACCATTCATACGTCAGCAAAGTTGCAATCGATCTTAGACTATGTACCACTTAAATTTTTTTTAAAAACTTTTGTCTGCCATTCTCATTTCATCTGTCCCCTGCCAAATTGCTAGTATACTTTGTTTTGTGTGTATTACATGGTATTATTGCACATTGCTATTCACTAGAATTATTGTTGGGTATTTTTGCTCTCTCCTATTGTCATTTATTAGTGGGATAGCCATTTTCAAAGTCATTATGGTCATTGTACTTAGACTTTAGGTAGATTAATGTCACCTGTATCTTGATTTTCTAGTGATGATTTCCCATTGTGCCTGCAGAGCAAGCAAAGTCAATGGATTTGACGATGAGATTGGATGCTGAACGGGTGAGTTGACAGTTTCTAGCTGTTTTGTTTGCGAAGTTCAATTTAGTTCTGCTGATTCTGGATAATTTAGTACACACACCTTCTTTTCTTATTTCACCTTTATAAGCAGTTTTGCTTTTACACATTGAGTTCACCATCATTGTCATTGTCATCAGAGTCATTTATTCAAACTATTGACCATTAATCTTCAATGGTGCTCCACAAGACCCATATGTCGTAGGCTACATTCTCTAGCAACAATGAGATCTAATAATGTAAAGGAGACAATTATTTATATAATCATCATGATATGATGATTTTAATTATCGTGATGATGATGATGACAACAACGATGATTATGGGAGCCAAATGCAACCTTGAATGCAAAACTGCAAAAGGGTTTCTTAATAAAAATGATTTCAGACAGGGAAAAAACATATTTAAATAAAAAAAGTTGTGAATCATTTTTCCATTCCCAGATGAGGAATATGAATCTTGAGTTTTCTCTCCAATGAAAATAGCTTAATTTGCAAAAGTGTGAAACTTAATCGGATTTTATCCGTACACTTGTATGTCTGTTTTTTTTTTTCCTTCCCCATGTGACGTCCATATCCTTATCACTTTTTTCTTCCATTCGTATGTTGTCTTCTTTCATCATCTTGAGTAGTTGGTTCGGACGGAATCCCCTCTCCAATCTCTCAATAATACAGGCCTGCTGTCCCCAATCTTCCATCATATTTTTCCTCATTTCTAGTCATCACTCTCCCTTTACTCTATGAAACCCTAAATTTCCAAATGACTCACTTGGATTTACCCATCTTTTGCAAAAATTTCCTCTGTCAACAAAAGGTCTTGCCCTTCACTCTCCCTCATCAACAGTTCTCAGATTGTTGACCCATTTGGGTTTTCCCTACTGTAACCCAAAGAAATGGATGGAACCTCGGAGAGAAAGCGGAGAAATCTTGCTCAACGACATTGAGAGCATTGTGGAGATTTGGTTAAGGAAGATCATTAGTGGGAAATCAATTCAAACGTAAGCTTAGATTTTTAGTGGGTAAAGGAGACCGAACTTTCTTTTGGAATGATCTGTGGATGGGAGATAGACCGCTAAGTGAACTCTTCCCAAGGCTATTTAGAGTTGCAAGAAACAAACAAACATTAGTTCAGGAAAACTATCATTGGATTGTTGAATTTAGGAGAGATCTACGGTCATTTGAGAAGGAAAGTTTGGAAAAATCAGGCGCCCCCAAGGGTTCAAACCTTTATGTTGTGTGCGGTGAAGAGGAAAATTCTGACAAGAGTGAATCTTAGGAGTAGAGGTCTATGTAGAATTTGATAATAAAAGAAAAGAAAAATGAGAAAATGGAGAAATGGAGAAGAATTCTTTTCCAAATTGTATTGATGTGTATCTTCCTCTTAGAGGATACAATGTTTAAATATAAAAATAGAGAATCAATTAAGGGACCTAAAAAAGAAAATATGCTAGGTGTCTAATCAATTACAATTAGTTACAAATCTACTGTTGAATTTCAATATACATTGAATCTGGACATATACGTGGGTCCCACACCACCAGACGTAGAGGTCCCACAACACTCACCCTCAAGCTAGTTCAAAAATGTCGAGGAGACCCAGCTTGCTCACGACTAAATAGAGCTAAATTCGAGGAACTGACTTTGTGAAGTTATCTGTCAGCTGATCCTTAGACTGCAGATGAGGAGTAAAAAGTCGCCCTTCTGAAATATGTTGTCGAAGAAAGTGGCAATCAACCACAATGTGCTTCATCCGCTCATGAAAGACTGGATTGGAAGTAATATGGATAGCCGCCTGATTGTCACAGAACATGATGAGTGGATCAGCAGGAGCAAAGCCCAATTTAGTGAGAAATTGGGGATGCCACAGCAATTCAAAAGCAGTATTAGCCATGGCACGATATTCAGCCTCAGCATTGGAACGAGTAACAACTGACTGCTTCTTGCTTCGCCAGACAACTAAATGAGAACCCAAGAAAATACAATAACCAGAAGTGGAGAGGCGATCATTTGGAGAACTGGCCTAATTAGCATTAGAATAACCGTAAACGGACAAGTAGACTGGTGTGCATAGAACAAGCTACTGCCGGAATGAGCCTTAACATATTGTAGGATTCGGAACACGGCATGTAGGTGAGTGTCCCCTGGTTCTTGCATGAACTGACTGATGACACCAACAACATAAGATAAGTCTAGTCTCATGATAGTCAGATAAATGAGCTTGCCGACAAGTTTCTGATAAAAACTTGGTGTATCAAGAAGAGTTCCATCAGAGGCAGATACCTTGGTGTTCACATCCAACGGAGTATCCGCAGGTTTGCAACCAGAATAGCCAACTTCTTAGAGGAGATCCAGGGCATACTTTCGCTGAGAGAGATAAAGGCCACGAAAGGACCGATCAACTTCAATTCCAAGAAAGTACCGAAGGGGTCCCAAATCCTTGATAGCAAATGTCCATTGAAGATACTGTTTGAAAGAATAAATAACTTCATCATTGTTACCGGTGAGTACAATATCATCAACATAGACAACCAAAATCATCACAACTGAGTGGAGACGATAGATGAAGACTGAGTGATCCAACCGACAACGAGTGAAGCCATAAGATAGCAAGTCACTGCTAAATTTCTCAAACCAGGCATGAGGAGACTGCTTAAGAAGATAGAGGACCTTCTTGGGTCTGCAAACAGAATGAGGCTCCCCCTGCTTGACAAATCCCAGAGGAGGAAGCATAGAGACCTCTTCCTGAAGATCACCGTGGAGAAAGACATTCTTCACATCTAACTAGTGCAGGGGCCAAGTATAAGTGGTTGCAAAGGAGAGCAAAATGCGCACAAAGTTAATCTTGGCGACAAATGAAAAAGTGTCCTGGTAGTCAACACCATAAGTCTGTGTGAAGCCTCCAGCTACTAGTTGTGCCTTATAACGTGTAATAGAAAGATTTTGATTATGCTTTAAGGCAAAAATCCATTTGCACCCAACAAGAGTCTTGCCTGGGGGAAAAGAGACCATCTCCCATGTGTTGTTCTTCTCAAGAGCAGCTAACTCCTCATCCATGGCTGCTTTCTAGGAGGGATTTTTCAAGGTCGTGTTGATCCTCTTGGGTATCTTAATGTTGTCTAATGCTAGTGAGAAAATTATGATCGGAGGGTGAAACAGCATGATATGAGACAAAACGAGCAATGTGATGGCTAGTACAATAACGCTAACCTTTGCGAAGTGCAATAGGAAGATCAGTCGAGGCTGAAACTGGTGGATCTAACCACAAGCAGATGGATGGGTAGAGTCAGCAGCAAATGGCAACTGAGACTGTCAGCTTTGGTACACTAGAAGAGGCTTAGGTGGACTTGTGGAAGGAAGATCTGCATATACAATTGGAAGAACAGGAGATGGAGCAGATGTAGAGGAAGCGGAAAATATGGGTCCCGCTAAAAAAAGTTGACATCCATGGATATGTATATTTTCCTAATGATAGGATCTAGGCACTTTATAACCTTTATGTAAAGGTGTGTAACCTAAAAAGGCACATAGCACAGCCCGGTGAGAAAGTTTATGGCCAGAGAGGTTGTGAACAAAACAACTATGGGAGACTGTACGGACAAACAATCTATGGGAGACTGTTTTTGTAAAATGCAAGAATGCATTTTGTTAATAAGATAACAAGCAATTAACACTACCTCTGGCCAATAGGATGATGGGACATGCATGGTAAAAAGAAGAGACTTGGCCACCTAAAAAAGGTGATGATTCTTTCGTTCAGCTTAAACCATTCTGTTGAGGTGTAGAAGGATTAGAGAACTGAGAATCGATGCCATGTTGTTGCAAAAAAGTAAGAAAGGAGTTGGACAAATATTCTCCCCCGTTATCACTCTTTAAAACTTGAATTTTACACCCAAACTGAGTGTGAACCCACTGGTAAAATTTTTAGAAGTGATCAAAAACCTCAGATTTGTGTTTCGTCAAATAGGTCCAAGTCATGCGAAAGCAATCATCAATAAAAGTGACAAAATAATTAAAACTAGTGTGATATATAGTGGGAGATTACCAAACATCAGAATGAATGGGTGAAAATAAAGTAGATGAACTTTTATTAATAGATTGGGGAAAATGACTTCTAACATGCTTGCCATACTAGCAATGTTCACATTCAAAATGAGTAAAAGATAAACTAGGAACAAGCTGTTTGAGAACAGAATCAGAAGGATGTCCTAATCGACAATGCCACAGCCACACATCTGAGGAAGAAGAGGTCAAACATGCTTCGGAGCTGCCAGTGCAAGAGTCAAGAAGGTAGAGACCACTAGCTTCACGACCACCACCCAATACCTGCTTCATGGCTAGATCCTAAAAAAAAATGAGAGGGAAAGAAAGTGACTAAGCAATTCAAATTTTTAGTCAAGGCACTAATAATAACAAATTACGGGATAAATGGGGAACATGCAAAATAGAGGGAAGATTCAAATGAGGTGAGACAGAAACAGTTCCTTTTCTGACAATATCTGTGTATGAGCCATTGGCTAACTTAACCTGACCACTAGAAATAGGAGACATGGAAGAGAATATGGTAGACATACCAGCCATATGGTTAGTGGCACCCGAATCGACAATCTAGGAATGATGAGAAGCATGGTGTGCAGATGATTTAGTACCTGAAGTGGATGAGACAAAATTGGACACCTCAGAGGATTGCAGGGGCTCCAAGCGTTGCAGTATTAAGTTAAGGTCATGTCAAGTCACAAGAGCACTATCACTAACCATATCAGACGAAGGAGGAGCAAGAGGTGCAGTGGAGAGGTTGGCTTGCTTAGGCCACCCTTGAAGCTTATAACAGGTATCAATGTTATGGTTAGTCATCTTACAGTAGGTGCAGAATCGATTTCCCTTCTTCTGTGGGCCTTTAGGGTCCTTGCGAGGATCAGATTGAGAATCCTTGCCATGGGAAGTTTGGTGCCCATGAGCCAAGAAGGCAAGGAAGAATGGGTGGTGATCAGGGCAGAGTGCTCTGCGTGTAATGGAGTCATGACAGGACGAAGGTGATCATCTCGAAGGAGGGCAGAGTAAACCTCATGTAGAGATGGGAAAGGTCGTTGTCCAAGAATTTGGGCCCGAGTAGGATCAAATACAGAGTTAAGCCCAACTAAGAATGCAAAAATCTGTTGTTGTTCAACATACTTATGGAACGTTAGAGTGTCTTCCGGATCCTTAAACGTCAGGGATTGAAGTTGATCAAGCTCCAACCAAGAAGATTGCAAAGTCGAATAGTATTGGATGAGACACAACTCCCCCTGCCTGAGAGTGGAAGCAATCTGAGATAATTCATATATTTGGGCAAAATTATCTCCATCAGAATATAAAGTCTTCACAGTGTCCCACACCGCTTTAGCGGTTGGAAGGGTGTAGACAAGACACTGCACATGGGCTTCCATAGAGTGAAGAAGCCAAGCCTGAACAAGAGAGTTTTGCAATCTAGGAGGAAAATGTTGGATCAGTCTTGGCCGGTTTGGTAGTAGTACCATCAATATATGAATATAGTTACTTCGCAGTTAAGAACATAGTGGCAGAGTGAAACTACTCAAAATAATTTATCTCATTTAGCAATACCGTTGTGATCTGACCAATATGAGTTGAGCCAGAAGAGGCGCCATCCGAAATAAAGTACCAGAAAAGGATGATGGAGTTGCAGCAGCCATAAGTCGAGATAGAATAGCCAATCAGAGAGTAGTGGCAACAAATCCAGGCCAAATAAACAGTCCAAGTCTAAGGTCTGCGTCAGATGTGGGTCCCACAACCAAATAACCGAGGCAAAAACCTTGTAGATGCAGAATCTCAGCAGTGACGAATGTAATAGAGCTAGATAGAGCTGCGGAAGGTGATATCCAACCAGATATACAAAAAAAAAAAAACCAATCAGATGAGGGGGACACGTCCCAGACGACCACTTTGAGGAGAAATCAATAAACAGAGGAACCCACCAGTGATGAAAGGGGGGACCCACGAGTGTGAATGAATCCTGCAGCGGGGGCAACTGGGAAGGAGGAGTTCCAGGTTGATCAGGTTCGATCTGGAACCAAATCAAAGGAAAAGAACAAAAAAAAAAAAAAAAGAGGTTTCAAGTGCCCTGAGTGACCTTCCTTTTTATGAGGCCTGAGGTAGGGGCCCACCTGTGATGAAAGGTGAGACCTTCTTTTTTATGGAGGCCTGAGGTAGGGGACGAAACCAATGGAAGAGGTTTGGTGGTAAACTGATTACAAATCCAACAAATCGAAGGAAAAAACTGCAGACCTGTCAATAAAATTGCAGGGAGAAAAGCTGAGAAAAAAAAACCCATGAAACCAATCGAAAACAGAGATCCAACTGGACAGATGGATAGCTCTATCAAAAACGGCAAGGAAGGATGAGTCCCGCCGGCAAAAATTTCACCATGAACAGTGATCTTCGCTGGAGAAGAGAAAGGTCGCAGATAGGGGCTGAAAAACTACATACAATCAAATCCCAAAATCTTCCTTGGCTGATACCATGTAGAATTTGATAATAAAATAAAGGAAAAAATGAGAAAATGGAGAAGTGGAGAAGAATTCTTTTCTAAATTGTATTGATGTGTATCTTCCTCTTAGAAAATACAATGTTTAAATAGAAAAATAGAGAAACAATTAAGGGATCTAAAATGAAATACACTAGGTGTCTAATCAATTACAATCAGTTACAAATCTACTCTTTACTTTCAATATACATTGAATTTGGACAAATACGTGGGTCCCACAACAGTCTATTGAGAATCAAAGAAGATCTTAGTTGTCCTTTTTGTGGCTTAGGGGAAGAAACCATAAATCACCTTTTTGTAACTTGTCCTTTTGCTGGGCACCTTTGGGGCAGTTTTTGCAACTTAATGGGAGTCTATTGGGTTAGTGCAAACACCTGGATAGATACTTTGGGATCATCGTTTTTTTCCTTACCCCAACTCTAGATGGAGGATGGCTTGGCTTATAATTCCGGCCACCATCTCATGAACTATTTGGAATTAAAGAAATTCAAGAATCGTCGAAGGAGAGTCCACTGAGATGAGTGAACTGTTCCAAAAAGCCAAATGGAGACTTTGCGCATAGCTCCTTCCAAACAAGGAGTTCAAGGAGTTCGGGACAATAGATCTTTTATCGTTGTGAGAGGGTTGCATGAGCGATGGATATAGGAGACCCAAAGCTTTGGTGGAGTGGTCCCTTCTGCAACAGGGAGTCATGAAATTCAATGTGGATGGGGTTGCTAGGTGAAAATTGGGGCTGCTAAGAGAAAACTGGGGGCGACTGGTATAGGTGGCGTACTTAGAGATCATCCGTGATTTTCACAGAATCAATAAGGACTAGAGATTCTAATGAAGCCAAGCTTCTTAGTATTAGAAGTGCTTTGACCATAAGGGCAGGTTTCCCCCTCCTCCTGTTCCTAGAGACTGATTATGACGGTTAGGGAGATCAAGACACTTATTAGGGGACTTGAGGTTTCCTTCGTTCATGTAAGGTGTTCAACAAATGGGGTTGCAGACTACTTCACCAAGAACGGCGTAGAGGGAACTGCGTTTGGCGTCTTCCATATCTAAAGATGGGATTTCATTTGCTTGCCTTTTGTCTCATTTGGAGCTTTCTTTGTTTTTGTTTCTCTTTTTATGCTTTTCGCTTTTGTTTGTAGCTTATTTTTCCCTTTGTGGTTGGGTCTTCTCCTTATAGACTTCCTGTTTTCTTTCATGTACTAAAATTATTCTTTTTAATAATATCTTCTTTGTAACCGCTCAAAAAAAAGTAAGACATTAATTCTCCTTAATTGTGCCTTTTTAATCTCTTGCACATAAGTAGCTTAACAGTTCCGTTTTCTTTGTTTTTTTTTTTTTTTTGGTAGAATAAGAGTTCTTATTTCATTGACGCCATGTTTCTATTTGGAGCAGTCTAATCAAGTGTAGCATAGGTTTCTTTTTTCTTGAGATTATTTTTTCAGATTCATGTACCTGCATATGCCCACTTTTGCTTTCCTCTTTTCTGCAGATTGGATGTACCCAGCCTCATCGTGTTGCCACTATTAGTATCGCTTGTAGAGTTTCAGAAGAGATGGGTTTTAAACTTGGTCAAGAAGTGTGACATTTCTCAATTTTTCACATTCATTTTCACTTGAGGATTAGTAACGCACATGCAATATACATTTTTAACCGTTGAGGCTTCAAATTGTAGTGGTAGCAGATTTTTTGACATTGTCTTTTACCGTTATAGGTTGGGACTGATAGTACAATCCTCAAATGGAACTGAATAACCAACCCAAAAAGGTAAGCAGTCAATTTACTGAAGTACATTGACATTGTCTATTATAGGTTGGTTATTCTTTGATTAGGGCATTTTAGATCTAAAATTGCTTATTTCAATTGCAACACTTGATAGTGCTGAAAAGTTTAGTGGTTACTTTAATATAGCTGATGCCTTCAAAATAGCTGGAAGGCGATTTCCTGTTGACATCTAACATAACAAGCACCAGAAGTTGATCAGTTGGAAGCTGCAGTTGCGACTATTTTACAGATTCATGTGACTGAACCACCTGGGCACATTTTAGATTTCCTTACAGAGAGAGGAAGGAAATTGAAAAAGCAGAAAAAAATCTAAAACAAAGAAGACGGGGCTGTTGGGATTATTATTACAAATAACCCACACCAAATAAAATAACTAACGGACTGAGAACAAGCACAATAAGCAAATCACCAAACACCAACGATTTACGTGATTCGGCCCACCCCGCTTACATCCACGGAGCGTGAATCTTTTATTAAGAGAGTAAATATGGGAAATGCAATCACAATAAACCTGGCTGTACACAATAGATGCTCTCAGTGTTGAACCCCAATGTCTTTCAGCCGATCAAATGGGTTAACAGATAGATCCCAGTTTATCCAAACAGAGAAACCCCTCTGAACTCTGCTGTTCCTCTTGCTTCAACGTCAACTGCACTGCTGGTTGCCTCTGTTGTACTGTAAATCCCTCTCAGCCAAGTTTCTCTTTGGCTGCTGGAAAGCTCTCTCTTAACTGTATATTCTCAAGTGCTCAATCTCTCTCAGATTTCTGTCGTGTGCTTCTCCAACCCAATCACCAAACCAACTGTATATAGTTATGCTTCATACGATCGGTCACACTCCTTATTGCATTAGGATTCTGCTGCAAGCATTATCACGTTGGAAGGCTCCAACATATCTCCATAATCTTAATAGCAGAATGTATTATTCTCAATGCAAACTCTGAAGTCTCACCATGTAAAGGACTCCTACTTTACTTAAGAAACATATCACTAATTCAATACCATGCAACCAACGTTGCATTGAAAGTGTAATAGTCCAATCACTAGATTTAGAATTCTAATCTAATGCCATCCACATGTGTTTCCAAGTCAGTAGGTGCCTTGTGGAATTTGGGGTTTTCAACTCCAATCGAGCATGGGTTCCACATAATATGGTTTATTTAATTGAGCCATATAGCCCCAACAAGGCTTGGTGAAAAAATTCTCATCTTATAATATGCCCAATATATGCCAACCTTTCAACTACGCGTCAGGCTAAGATTTTTGAACCAACTCATGAGGGCGCTCGCAAAGTGGTGTTGGCAACAAGTAGTGCAGAAACATCACTCAGTATTGATGGAATTAAATATGTCATTGATCCAGTATTTTTTAAGATGGAATCGTATAACCCACAAACTGGTAGGAGGTCCTTCGTTGTTGCTTCCATATCTAAAGCATCTTCCTTGCAAAGGGCATGTAGATCTGGACGAACCGGCCCTAGAAAATGCTTTAGATTGTATACTGCATATGCCTATTGCAAAGGTTTCAAAGATAATATTGAACCAGAGATACAGAGGACTAACCTTGCTGGTGTTCTTCTTACTCTTAAAAAGTTGGGTATTAATGACTTCTGCATTTGGTTATATGGACCCACCACCATCTGTGGCAATACTTAAAGCTGATGAGCTTCCGTCTGCTCTTGGTGCCCTGGATGAGGATGATTCGTTGACAGAGAAGAAAGATGGCAGTATTTCCTCTTGATCCGATGCTTTCTAGGATAATTATTGCGTCACAAAAGTACAAGTCCTCTGATGAGATAATTTCGATAGCTGGGATGCTATCTTTTGGTTATTCAATCTTTTGTCGTCCAAAGGACAACCAAGTCGTTGCTGACAATAAGAGGTTGGATTTTCACAGTGGAAACAACAGAGATCATATTCCACTTCTTAAGGTATTTTGTCAAATTCTGAATGTTGTTGATTGAACTCGTTATATTCATGGTGAAAATAGAATTGACTAAACATGTTGTGTGTCATTGTCTCAGGTATATAGCTCTTGGAAAGGTTCTCAGAAGAATGGTGTTTCAAAAATTATATTCGGTTATGTTCAATTTCTTTTGTGGGGTCAACTTTCAAAGAGAAATTCTTTTGTGGGGTTTGGGGCCAGTGGGCTGGCTCTCTTTTGGCTTGTGTATTTAAGGTTTCACATATTAGAGTATTTCAAGAGCATTTTGGCATATAGGAATTGCGGCAAATGTATGTTTTGGTGCTGAATTTAGACTTGATGAGTACCACTGTGGAAGCTGACACTCTCTCACAAAGAAGGGCGTACGTAGATTCCCAGCTTATAATAATCGATCTAGACAGTTGCCTGTATTGTGCCCTTTTAGGGCCCTGGGTTCCATGTATTGTTGTGGTACTGTATTTTCACCTTCATTATTGCTTTTCCTCTTTCTCAATAAAATCATCAGCATTCAAAAGAAATAAGAAAAAAATAAAGATATTTGATAAGGCCCTTATTCATTTTAGATCTAACTTGATTTTATGTTCAATCTTGTATTTCATCGTTAAATCCTTATTCTGTACTCTATATTTATTTCCCAATAAATGATAATGGTGATTTATCGAAAGTGGAGTGCTAGCAGTGCACACTACATTGAAATAGGACATGCAACCTTAAACCTTAGTTAGCAGAAGCAAGGATAACCCAGAAGAGAAAGGGCTAACCTTATTATGTAATATTGTTGGAATTTAATGAACAGTTTGACAGTCTCATTTGACCTCTTCTTTCCCCCTAAAAAGGCTCAAATTGACCACCTAATTGATGTGCCCCCATCCCAAATCCTTTTCTTTCATATTGTTACCAGTAATGAAAATCATTTCAACAAAAATTGAGAGCATGTTAAGAGATGATAAGTGTCCGAAATGAACCCTCTTTTTTTGTGATATCTTTTGATCCATTTGATGGCACTGCCATATCTATATAAAAAGTGGGACTCCTTATATAAGCACACTAGCTTGTGATGTAGAACAGATAGCCGACAGGTTCCTGAAGAAGTATACAAGCCGGGTCGACAAGAAGCAAGGCCCAATAGCCTAATCACAAGCTGGGCCGTTTTCTATGTATTTAGTTTTTATTTTATTTTTCTTTTATTGTTCAATCCTATTTTGGCCTAGTTTCGTTGGAGTCTTGGGATAAAGTTAGAGTCGCTGCATGATAGGAGAACGAGAACAACTCTCTTTCAAAATATTCAATCGCTTAAAGAAAAGAATTATCTCTGTTTTCGTTGCTTGACTATCTTGTTATAGGTTCTAACTTTGCTGGTTTATTCAAGTCTTGTCACATCTAGATTCTGGGCATAATCCCAGAAGGATACCATCGCTGCAAGGGCCTTATCCTTGCATCTCGTTGCTGCAAGTCTTCCGCCACCTCTGCTCACTGAATCGTCTTCTCCATACAGCTGCTTCGCCTCTTGTTGCTATTCTTTAGATTCACTAAAGCCTAGGTATCTGTTGTTGTGAAATTTTAAATTACTCGCAAGCGTACGAACCGATTTATAATATAGAGTATGAGTGCGAGGTCGTACCCAAGGGAAATCTACAAAATATATGTACGAAATAAAAAAAATCGCACTATTTAAAAATGATGTGATTTAAGTAAATAATTTTCTAAAACATTTAGTTATAATCTTAATTTAAAAAAAATGAATAGTTTTGATGAATTTTTAAGAAAAAGAAAAAAAATAAATCAAGAATAAATTTTTTTACATAATCTACAATGGAATCGGGTCAAACATCGACGCGGCATATTATCCAATTTAAAAATAATAAAATCACGGCCTAGACTATGAAATGTTCTAGAGTTATAAAATATAATTCAAATTTATTTTCTATTAAAATTCTAATTAGAATTTTTATGTCATCCTTTAAATCAGATTTTTTTTTCAATTCAAGCCTTAGGCTTGAGCGGGTTTTATACTTATGTTTCCCCAAATCTAAAACAACTGTTCTTGATAAGAACCTTAGATTGGAAAGACGGCAAGTCCCACTGATCCTAATAGGGGTTCTACTTTCCTTAAAAAAAAATTCTAAAATAGTTTCTGACATAATATTCATAAAAAAAATTAAAAATAAAATACAAATCATCACTATTAATATTTTAATAACTGGGAACATCATAAATCTAAACAACTGCCATGAATTTTTATTAATAAATTGGAAATGAAATACAATTCTTTTTGAACTTGACATAAAAATAAAAATAAAAATAAAATAACGTACAAGAAATTATTTATTTTTTTCTCTTCTGTCTTTTGGTCGTCCAGTTTCAGTCCCTTCGATGTCTAGCCCAGTTCAACCTTCAATGGATCCGAAACCTTGAATTTATAGGAGAGAAGGGATAAGATAGAGGGTCCTTCAAATTCAGCCGGGATAAAACCCATTTAAATTCAAATACCGTGTAAGCCTCTCTTTTATCCCGCTCTTCTCTATCGGCTAATCTCTTCACCCCATCTATCTTTCAAACCAACTGCACGGCTGACTCTGTCTTATCTCTTCTTCTTCTTTCTTATCCTTCTCATCTTTTGAACCCAGCTGCTAAATGGCAGCTTCTTATCCTTATCCCCCTGCCTTTTCTATCTTCTCCGCTATCTGGATCGGCTAACACTTTATCCGTATTTGAAAACTCAAATGAGGATCGGTCTTTTCTTCCTTATCTTTCTCTCTCTCCTTATCTCTTCTCTATTTTGCTGAGTTTGAAAAATCAGCCACCCAACCCTCGTCTCTGATCTCTTCCGATAATCTCTCTCGGCAAGATAAGAATCCTCTTCTTTTTCTCTTCTACCTTACTGTAATCGGTTATCTGCTCATCCTTATCTTATTTGAAACCCACTACACGGCAGCTCTTCTTTCTTTTCTCATCTTTCCTCTTCTTCTTATCTCTCCATCTTCTCAGCACTCCTTACTTTTTTCTTTCTTTGCTTATCTTTTCTATTCAAATCCTTCCTTATCTTCAAGTTAAGGATCGGTTAACTTATCAGCTGCTACACGGCAGCTCCTTATATTCTCTGCTCTTCTTCATCTCTATCTTCTCTCTGAAACCCAGTTGAGGATCAGCTGCTCCTCACCTTTTGCTGCTCTCTTATGCTGCTACCTATTTGGACTCTGCCCAGACTGCTGGCTACTGTGTGTGAACAGCAGACTGATTCTGCTTTCGGCCCTGAGATCACAGCCGCTGTCGTTGCTCGGCTGCTGCTCTGCTGTGTGTGCAGCCGTGTATGGCGGTCCAGACTGCTCCACCGTCGCTACTGCTGTATGCACTCTCGGCTGCTGCCTTCAGTTGGCTGCTCTGCTCTGCTCGGAGCTGCTCAGACTTCCTGGCTGCCTTCAGCTTCTTGGCCGCTACCTGCTCGTCGGAAAACAGGCCTAAAGGACCAGGCCGTGCTGCCCGGACTGCTGTCTACTGGTGGCTGCCGGTTGCTTCTCTCTGTTTTGGTCTCAGCTGCCGTTTGCTTCTCTTTCTCTGCTCAGACTGCTGTTTGCGGTGCTCTGTTCATGGCCGCTTTCTGTTGCCCTCTGTCTCTCAGTTTCTTCATTGCGGAGATCGCAGTTGCTGCCGTGTTCACTGTTCCGGCTCTGCTGAGATCGCAGCTGCTGCTCTGATGCGCCGCTGGTTGCTGCTGCCTTTTCTTCCCTTCAACTGGCTGCCGTTCAGCTGGTTGCTGTCGGTCACTGCCCCTGCTCACAGCTGGCTGCTCTGCCGGTTCTGTTTCAGGTGGCTGCCGTTTAACTCTTGGACTGCAGCTGCCTTTCTTCTCATTGCTGGCTGCCTCTTCCCCTGTTTCACCGCTGCTCTGCTGTGTGCGGTGTTACTGCTGGCTTCCCGGCTGGTGCTACTGGCTTGCTGCTCCTCACAGCTGCTGTCCACCGTTGCTCCATCGCTGCAATCTGCTGGTTGCCGTCTTCCCCCTCTGCTGCTATCGGTCACTGCTGCTCATGTGGGTAGCAGACTGTTGCTGCTACCACTCCTCTCATCGCTGCTGTCCGTGTGCCCTGCAACCAGAGAGAGGAAAGAAGAAAGTAGAAAAGAAATGGAAGAAAAATAAAAGAAATAGATACAGTTCTTTTACGCTTTCTTTAGGCCGCGTCGGACACCCGATCGACAGTAAACAAGAAAGATTGGAAAAAAAGACTGGACGTTCACTCAAAATAAAATATTAATTACCCGATCAACTTGACTTGACCATTTTGAAGGTGACGTCGACTGTATTTTTGACTTTTTATCATTTTTATTTTTATTTTCTTTTCTTTTTTTATATTTCTCAAAATAAACTATAAAACTAAAAACAACCCTAAACATATCTAATATTTATAAAATAAGGACTAATTAATCTAACATTAAAGGGTAAAATTGTAATTTTACAGTGTTCATCAAATACCCCCAAACTTAGATTTTGCTAGTCCTCGAGCAAAACTAAAAACTAAAAACTAAAATGGAAAATTAAAAATCCTAAATGACACCACTTTCGCTGGCTCTCTCGATTGCATTTAGCGTATGCAACAAGCCTTTAAACCCCTAGGTTACCCCTAGTGGACGAGTTATAGTCTCGTGAGGGTTTCCAGTGATGATACCCACAAACATCAAAAATTTTTTTTTTTTTTTTTTTTTTTATTTTTCAGCAAAAACACACAGCCAAAAATCTAAACATCATACAACTCTAAAATTCATTTTACAAGACTTATACTCGGAGTGTTGTGTATGATAGCCATTATTAAGATAGTCTTCTTTTTCCAAATTGACACGAGTTTTATAACCAACATTGGAAAATACGCTTTGACTTCAAACCTCACCAGATATATCTCTCAGAAAGATTAACGCTCAGAGGTGGGTTTATTTTCTCTCAAGGTATATGTGAGCGGAATTTATGTTTTCGAATCAAAATTCTCACATATGTTATAAACAAAGACGGCATAAATGAAGAAAATAATTGATCTCATGATTAGACGCCATTTTCCTAAGAACGTTGAGTCAAACACCTTTATTTTTCCTCCTCTATTCTCTACATGAAATACCTTATTTAGACTTAGGATCAATAGGACTTTCTAATAGGACGAAACGAGGCTTAGGACCGGGTTATATCAAGGAAGGGATAAAAGACTCTAAAAATTAACATTTTCACAGGAAAAGGTTAGAGGTCTTCATAACATGAGCGGGATATTTTCCTCTAACAATTTTTTTTTTTTTTTTAAACATCCCATTTTGACGTATGGATTTTTTTTTTCAGCAAATTTTTTTTTTTTTTTTTAAGAAACCTTTTTTCTTTTTCAACATCCCTCTTTGATGTGTGGATGTTCCCATCTTGCTTTCTCTTTTATTTTCATTTTTCAGTGAATTTTATCCCAAAATCTTCCCTAACCTTTTCTCATATGATAATAGGTAATGGATATAAAATTTTGGCTCAAACTCCATATCCGGAGTTAGGTATGGAAGATATGGCTAGTCAATAAAATAGGCTATATTAGGCTCAAATAGGGAACTATCAAGATGGAATGACCAAAGTAGGTGGGCTTGAAGGCTCAAACGGTCCAAAAATAGCCTATATCCTATCCTAAGCTTTATAAGATGATTTCTTTGTTTTGAATAAATTCAGAAAAATTTCAGGTG
The DNA here is from genome assembly GCA_013350335.1 of Chimonanthus salicifolius. NCBI lineage: Eukaryota > Viridiplantae > Streptophyta > Magnoliopsida > Laurales > Calycanthaceae > Chimonanthus > Chimonanthus salicifolius. Next base: position 29,897,483 of record CM023542.1, read on the forward strand.
TAATAACTCAATTTTAATGGCGTTCTTAGTAATATGACCAAAACAATGATAATGAGATCACTCAACGACTCGATGCGCTTATCAAAGAAATAAGAGTTTACTTATAACCCTCAGAAGGACAGAATGGCTCTAAAACTCACTGGGTTTAAGTCTCCACTAGTATTCCTCTGGTGATCACTTGACTCATGAAAATTTTTCTTTTTCAGACTAACATTAATATGACTGTGTACATGGACTTCCGAGCATAAATCCTATAAAAGTCTTTCCGGAAAAGTATGATATAAAGATTTTTATTTACGTATTAATGCTAAAAAATTTATTCTATGACTCTTTTTACGTCAGATTATCGAGACACATGATTATCTTAGACCTCAATTGACATTCTTTTTAAGTACCAAGGTGTCTCAGCTTTTGCCTACTCTACCCTTAAAAGATTAAGTTTGTTTTTCTCTGCCTAAGAAAATTTTGACTCGTTTAACGTCAGATTGTCAAGACGTTTATAGTCCCCTAAGCAAAAATCAACAGTTCTTTGAACACCAAGGAGTCTCAGTCTTTCTGGACTTACTCTACCTTTGACTAGGTCCAAATAAATCTGTCTATTTTCACTAATAGGTCTATGTTTTGCTGCTGTCACACAGCGAACTCCTTGTTCAGATATTTTTCCATTACAATTCCCACGTCCACATTTGTGACAGATTCCTAGCCTCTTAGCTTTCCTCTTTACAGCCAGAGTGCTTCGACCACAAAGAGGTCTGGGTTGCTCCTCTTGGATTTCCAGCTTCCTCACCCTCATAGCTAAGGAAACGATTTTCCTACACAAGTCTGGGGGAACTTGTGTTCTAGACAGACACAAAGCGAAAACAAAAACTCAACCGTCTACGTGCATGACTCCTATCCAGTTCTTTAACGTCTGCTGGTCACAAAGACAAAACAGATGATGAATTTTTTTTTTTTTTTTTTTTTCAATTGATGACCCTCAGTACCCCCAAACTTAAATTGAACATTGTCCTCAATGTTCTCTAATTGACACTGGCCAGGTGAAAAAGAGAAATTTTTTAGAAAACGAACAATCGGGTTTGGACATACATAGGAATGCATGAGGTGCAAAATGGACCAAATAAAAATTCTATACTGACTCAATGAAAACCTAAACTAGACACTGAAGATGCAGACTGACTCAGACATAGACCGGTGGATATGTGGGTTAGGGTAATGGAAATGATGAAGATGGGTAGGTGGGTGAATGGGTATGGATTCACAAATCAGTCCTGATACACTGGATCAGCTAACTCAACCTCAGTCTCTTCTTCATGAGTGGGGAACGATAAAATTGGCTTTAATCGTTGCCCATTAACTTTGAATGCACGACCACTCGTAGGATGTCTGATCTGTACTACCCCATGTGGGAATACAAATGAAACAATGAATGGACCTATCCATTTGGACGTTAACTTTCCAGGAAAAAGATGCATCCTTGACTCGTACAACAAGACCTTCTGACCAACTGTAAAAGATTTTCTCAATATGTGTTTATCATGAAACACTTTCATCCGGTCTTTGTACCTTTTAGCCGTGTCATAGGCTTCATTTCGTAATTCCTCCAGCTCAACAAGCTGAAGTTTCCGATGTTGTCCAGCAGAGTCTAGAGCAAAATTGAAATTTTTGATTGCTCAATAGGCTTTGTGCTCTAGCTCGACTGGAAGATGACAAGCCTTTCCATAGACCAGACGGTAGGGTGACATTCCTATAGGCATTTTGAAAGCTGTACGGTACGCCCATAGTGCGTCAATGAGTCTGGAAGACCAATCTTTCCGATTTGGATTGATTGTCTTCTCGAGAATACGCTTAATCTCTCTATTCGAAATTTCCACTTGGCCACTTGTTTGTGGGTGATAAGGAGTAGCCACTTTATGCGTCACCCCATATGATTTTAACAAATTAGCAAATGGGCGGTTGCAAAAGTGTTTACCCCCGTCACTAATGATGGTTCGTGGAATTCCAAATCGAGAGAAAACGTTTTCTTTAATGAAGCGAAGGACAACCTTGTGGTCATTGGTTTTGCATGCCACCGCTTCGACCCATTTCGACACATAGTCGACCCCTACAAGGATATATTGATTGCCGAAAGAATTAGGAAATGGTCCCATGAAATCGATGCCCCAAACATCAAAAAGCTCAATGGTTAGGATGGGGTTTAAAGGCATCATATTTCTACGGGAGATACTTCCCAATCTTTGACACCTATTACACGAGACACAGAAAGTGTGGGTGTCTCGAAACATGGAGGGCCAATAAAATCCACACTGCAAAATTTTTGCAGTTGTCTTTCTTGTGCTAAAATGCCCTCCACAGGCCTGGTCATGGCAGAAACTTATGACACGACTTTGCTCTTCTTCTGGGACACACCGACGAATGATTTGGTCCGCACAGTGTTTAAACAGATAAGGGTCATCCCAAATAAAACTTTTGACCTGGAACAGAAACTTAGACCTATCTTCCTTAGTCCAATGCGGGGGCATTTGGCTAGTAACAAGATAGTTCACAATATCGGCAAACCATGGTACTTGGGACACTGACATGAGTTGCTCATCAGGGAAGGACTCAGTAATAGGACGGGTCTCATCAGTGAACTCAGTTATCAATCTAGATAAGTGGTCTGCTACTACATTTTCAGAACCTTTCTTGTCCCGGATTTCCATATCAAACTCTTATAGCAGCAATATCCATCGGATCAGGCGAGACTTAGCATCTTTCTTAGAAAGTAGATACTTAAGTGCTGCATGATCAGAATAGATAATGACTTTCGAACCCACTAAGTAGGATCGAAACTTATCTAAAGCAAAAACGACAGCTAACAACTCTTTTTCCGTTGTGGAATAATGGAGTTGAGCGTCATTGAGAGTTTTGCTAGCATAGTAGATAACATGAGGCAACCGATTTAACCTTTGTCCTAAAACGGCTCCGACTGCATAATCGGAGGCATCGCACATAATTTCAAAAGGGACAGACCAAACAGGTGGTTGTATTATCGGAGCGGAGGTCAGAGCGGTTTTCAATTTTTCAAAGGCTTGAATGCACTCATCATCAAAATCGAAATTAGCATCCTTAGCCAAGAGTTTACAGAGAGGTTCTGAAACTTTACTGAAATCTTTTATAAACCTTCTGTAAAAACCAGCATGACCTAAGAATGACCTGATCTCTCTAACGGTTTGGGGTCTTGGTAAATTAGAGATCAGGTTGACCTTTGCCTTGTCCACTTCGATACCCTTTTCGGAAATAATGTGCCCTAGTACTATGCCGTTTTTCACCATAAAGTGACATTTTTCCCAATTCAATACCAGGTTCTTTTCTTTGCACCTGATTAGCACAAGGCTCAGATGGTGCAGGCACTGGTCAAAAGTGGACCCAAACACAGAGAAGTCATCCATGAAGACTTCTAGGAAACATTCGACCATATCGGAGAAAATACTGATCATGCATCGTTGAAAAGTGGCTGGTGCATTGCACAATCCGAATGGCATACGACGATATGCGAACGTACCAAATGGACATGTAAAGGTGGTCTTCTCCTGATCCTCAGGAGCAACGTAGATTTGGTTATAACCGGAATAACCATCAAGGAAGCAATAAAATGCATGACCGGCTAACCGCTTAAGCATTTGATCGATGAACGGAAGAGGAAAATGGTCCTTTCGAGTGATAGTGTTCAGCTTACGGTAGTCAACGCAAACTCTCCAACCCGTTTGGATGCGGGTTGGCACCAACTCATTATCCTGATTTTTTACTACCGTAACACCCGATTTCTTAGGTACAACCTATATCGGACTCACCCATTTACTATCGGAGATCGGGTAGATAATACCCGTCTCGAGAAGTTTTAAAATCTCAGCTCGTACCACATCCTGCATTGCCGGATTTAACCGTCTCTGTGGTTCTCTGGACGTCTTGGAATTTTCTTCCAAGTGAATTTTATGCATGACCACAGATGGGCTAATTCCTTTTAGATCGGCAATGGACCATCCTATAGCTTCACGGTGATCTCTTAAAATAGCAAGGAGTTTAGACTCCTGCTCAGAAGTCAAATCGGAAGCTATGATCACAGGTAAAGTTTTTGATGGTCCAAGATAACAGTATTTCAATGTCTCAGGAAGTGGCTTGAGCTCTAACTTTGGTGGCTTCTCGATAGAGGGGGTCAGTACAGATTGACTAATAGGGAGAGGTTCAAATTTGGAGAACCTTCGCACATATGGAGATGCATCAAATATTTCGTTCACTTCTTGTTTACCATCTTCATTGAAGTCTGTGCCAAAAGTGGACAGAGTCTTCTCAAATGGGTCATCACAAATGAAGTGAAGGAAGGACTCTTGAACAGAACTCTGGATCATGTTAACCTCGCACGGATCGTCTGTGCAAAAAGGTTGTCGACATAGGCCAAACACATTGAGTTCTGTTGTCAGATCTCCAAATGACAACTTAAGCATACCATTTTGGCAATTGATAACAGCTTTCGCAGTGGCCAAAAATGGTCGTCCTAAAATAATCGGAATGTACCCACTTTCGTTCTGAACTGGTTGTGTATCCAGCACAACAAAATCGACCGGAAAGTAGAATTTGTCTACTTTCACCAGAACGTCTTCTATCACACCCCTTGGAATTTTTACAGAGCGGTCAGCTAACTGTAGTGTGATAGGAGTGGGCTTAAGCTCTCCCAGCCCCAACTGCTCTTAAACGGAATATGGCAGTAGGCTAACACTAGCTCCCAAATCTAATAAGGCCCTTTCAACTTCATATATGCCAATGGTGCATGCAATGGTTGGGCACCCAGGGTCCTTATGTTTAATTGGGAATGGTTGTTGGAGAAGAGCACTTGCATTTTCTGTTAGAAATGCTTTTACGGGAACATTAGTTTTCCGTTTCGCCGTACAGAGGTCTTTAAGAAACTTAGCGTATGATTGTATCTGATTGATGGCATCTAGTAGAGGAATATTGATATTGACATTTTTGAAGACCTCTAATATGTCACCATAAGGTACCCCTTGCTTAGTGATGAGCTTCTGAGGGTATGGAGCCTTAGGTACGTAAGTTTTTCTAGCAGATGGATCCGGTTCGTTTTGGACTGGGGATGAACTAGATGGGTCATCCTAATGCTTGGAATGACCAGTGGTCTGGTCTTCCGGTTGCGGAGGGAATTTCACTTTATTATCTACCTGTCTCCCGGATCTTAAGGCAATAATGGAGTTAGCGTCTTCTGGATTAGACGATGAAACTTCATTTTGGCCCTTGGGGTTTGGGATAGGCTGACTAGGAAATTTACCTTTCTCCCTATCTCCTATTACGGTGGCTAATTGTCCAAGCTGTGTCTCAAGCTTGTGCATAGCCTGTTGGGTAGACTGCATGAACTGTTGCAACATATCCTCGAGAGAGGGCTTACGTTGTTGAGATGGGCCGGATTGATAAGACTGATTTGACTGGGCTGGATTGGATTGATAAGACTGATTTGACTGGGCTGGATGATTTTGAGATGGATGGAATGGTTGATTCTGAGGTGGTTGGTATGGTGGATTTTGATATGGTGGACCTTGATATTGAGGGGGTCCTTGACCTACAGGAGGTTGGTTCTGGCGCCAAGAAAAATTGGGATGATTTCGCCAATTAGGATTGTATGTGGCAGAGAAAGGGGTTCCCTGCTGTCTCCCGAAATTATTGAGTGCGTTGGCCTGTTCGGTTGAGCACTCAATGTTAGGTCCAAAGGAAGGACAGTTTTGGGCAGTGTGTCCTAAGTTAGAACACATTGCGCAAACCTCTACATTCAATCCTACTGTTGGGTTCATCACCTGGGTCATCGCTAACGTATCGATTTTCTTTGTTAAGTTTGCGATTGCAAGCTTAACATCAAAGTCGGTACTAACTTCGTATAAACCTCCTCTTTTCGAGGTTTGGGCTGAATTATCCCTTTTGGAGAAGTCCCATCACTGAGAACTTTCTGCCAAGGTTCCTAAGAAATTCCATCCATTGGTTGCAGTTAGCATTAAAAATTCCCCACCCTTCATAGACTCGACTGATGCGGACATTGGTGACAAAGAAGATGAGATTTTGGCGTTGGCATTAGATTTTTATGAGAAGTTCCATAGGATGTCCAATGACAATGAATCCTATCAATTGGATCATGGAATTCAGCCCAAGAACAGGCCCAACAAAGCAGGCCCAATGGCTAAAGAGGTGCTGATGGTTGTGAATTAGAATCCTAAATCAGCTAGGATTTTAATTAAATTAGGAAAGTTTCTTTGTTTAGAATTTGTTATTTTCATAATTGGAGGGTTGGCTCCTTGTTACTTGTTAAGGTAGGACTCTCTTTCCTTGTTAAGGTAGGACTCTCTTTCCTTGTTAAGATAGGACTCTCTTTCCTTGTTAAAGTAGAACTCTTTTTCCTTATTTCAGGTTAGGATTTCTTATAAATAAGATTGTAATCAGCCCCTTGAGGGCATGGAGTATTATCAATAAAATTTGAGTTTTCTTTTTGCAAACGAAGGACTGTTTGTTGTCTTATTTTGCTGCACAAAACGAAGGACTGTTTTGTGAAGATTCAAGTGCAAAACGAAGGACTGTTTTGTGAAGATTGAAGGGTTATTCAAGATATTATTCAAGCTTCCGCTGTAATTTGAGGTTGGGTATTCTTAATCCTACCTAGCCTACATCAGAGTGGTATTCAGAGCTTTTGAGTTAATCGAGACTCCGACATCGATCTTTCCTGTGAGTGGCTTATTTTATCACTACTATTATTTTGCTGCAAGACTTTTTTGTTCTTTTCATTAAGTTATGGCACGGCGTTATAATTTTCGCCCTCGTCAAGCACGGATGGATGGCGGGATCCCTACAAATTCCGTTCCTCGGGTCAGAAGTGCCCCAGAAAGTGGCCCTACTCATCCGATGGGCAGTTCTTCAAGCAGTGGTCACCCAAGTTCAACTCAAAATAAGAATCTAAATATGGATCAGATAGTTCAGATGATGGCCAATATGGCACAGGATATAGCAGATTTGAAGAGACAAAGCAATCAACGTCCCCCTACCATTCCTTCCGTTCATAACAGTCATTCATCATCGTCAGACGAGACACCACCTCGTTTTCCCTCTCCTCCTAGACGTCGACACAGATATGTAGACAAACGTCCAGAAAGGGACCACAAAACAAGTCTTGATTCATATGGCATTCAAGTTGACATTCCCGATTATTCAGGCAGTACCGAGCATGATGAGTTCGTCGAATGGATCGAGGCAATTGAGAATGCTTTTGATTGCAGAGAAGTTCCGGATGACATGAAAGTTAAGTTGGTTTCTTCTAAACTGAAAGGTAGAGCTTTATCATGGTGGCAGAGGATTAAGACTGACAGGTAGAGTCAGGGGAAATCTAAAATCCGAGACTGGCACAAGATGAAGAAATTGATGTTCAACACCTTTCTACCAACCAACTACAAGAAAGAACTATTCTCCAGACTGCAAAACCTTAAGCAAGGTCACAAGACCGTAGCAGAGTACACTGAGGAATTTAATCTCCTAGTATCTCGGAACAATCTCTATGAATCAGAAGAGCAGTTGGTCCAACGATACATTGAAGGCCTTCGAACTTCCATAGGAGATGCTGTTATGGCCTTTGATCTACTTGCTTTATCAGATGCATTTAAGAAAGCACTACACTATGAAAAAGTAGAGCGTCGCAAAAACAGGACCTATCAGGCTCCATCTAACAAGCCTGTAGGAAGCAGTTCAGGTACCAATAAGGGTACATCTTCAAAGTTTGTGACTCAGCCTTCATCTTCCAAGCCTAGCAATTCCAGTGGCAAGCGCACAGTGACGTGTTTCAAGTGCAACGGTATTGGGCACTATGCTTCAGAATGCCCCAATCGAGCTGTGAATTTGGCCCAAGAAGAGGAACCAGTGGCAGAGATAGAGTCAGAGAAGTCAGATTCCATCCCCGAAGAAGAAATCAATTATGGTGAGTCAGGGGATAATCTTATGATCCAATATTCTTTGTTCACACCAAAAGAAGAGATCAAAGACGAATGGCTTCGTATTAACCTTTTCCATACACGCTGCACTATCGGAGGCAAGGTATGTCATTTAATCATTGATAGTGGTAGTTGCAGTAATGTTGTTTCACTTGAAGTTGTTGAAAAGTTGAAATTGATGACTCAAAAACATCCTAAACCCTTCCAAATGTCATGGTTAAAGAAGGGAGGTGAATTTGTGGTAGATAAGAAATGCCTAGTTTCTTTTCAAATTGGGGGAAAATACTACGACGATGTATGGTGTGACGTAGTACCCATGGATGCATGTCACTTGTTATTAGGCAGACCTTGGCAGTATGATAGAGATACTCATCATTATGGCTGCAAAAATATCTACTCATTCCACAAGGATGGCATTAAGCATATCTTGGGACCTTTGAGAGACTTAGAGAAAGTCCGGCCCAAAAGGACAAATGTTAATTTGGTCACGTTTTCTGAAATACAAATGACCGTTAAAGAGAGAGGAGAATTATTTGCACTTGTAGCCAAGGAAGTGGACACAGCTGAGAAAACCATCCCTCCACTGCTACAGCCAATTATGCAAGAATTTGCTGATGTATTCCCTGATGAGTTACCAGCAGGGTTACCACCTATGAGAGACATACAACATTGTATTGACCTCATTCCAGGATCGACTTTACCGAACCGAGCTGCTTACAAAATGAGTCCCACAGAAAGTGCAGAATTGAATCGACAAGTATATGAATTAATAGACAGAGGCTTCATCCGTGATAGTATGAGTCCTTGTTCTGTGCCAGCATTATTGACTCCAAAGAAAGATGGCAGTTGGCGTATGTGTGTTGACAGCAGGGCTATCAACAAGATCACTATTCGTTATTGTTTCCCGATCCCGAGACTTGATGATATGTTGGATATGTTAGCAGGGGCAGTAATATTCTCCAAAATTGATTTAAAAAGTGGGTACCATCAAATCAGAGTCAGACCTGGTGATGAATGGAAAACAGCGTTTAAGACTAAAGAAGGCTTATATGAGTGGCTTGTTATGCCGTTTGGCCTTTCCAATGCCCCAAGTACCTTTATGAGGGTAATGAACCAAGTACTCAAGCCTTTCATTGGTAAGTTTGTCGTGGTCTACTTTGGCGACATTCTTATATACAGTCGGAATGAGCAACAGCACATTGATCACCTCCGCCAAGTTTTTGAGACCTTGAAAAAGGAACAACTATATGCAAATCCAAAGAAATGTACTTTTATGACTAACGAAGTTATTTTCTTAGGATATGTTGTGAGTACAGATGGCATCAAGGTAGATGAAGCAAAGGTGGAAGCAGTGCGCGACTGGCCGACACCCAAGAATGTACATGAGGCGCGTAGTTTTCATGGCTTGGCATCTTTCTACAGACGGTTCGTCAGGAACTTCAGCATGATTATGGCCCCTTTTACAGATTGTTTGAAAAAGGGTGAGTTCCAGTGGACACAAGCCGCAGAAGAGAGCTTTCAGATTATCAAGCAGCGGTTGACTGAAGCTCCAGTCTTAGCCATTCCAGATTTCAAGAAGCAGTTTGTGGTTGACTGTGATGCATCTCATACTGGTGTGGGTGCAGTCCTCAGTCAAGAACAACGCCCAGTTGCATTCTACAGTGAAAAGTTGAACGGAGCTCAGAAGAGGTATTCTACATACGACTTAGAGTTCTATGCTATTGTACAAGCCCTCAGACACTGGCGTCATTATCTTCTCCATCAGCCTTTTGTGCTTAACTCTGATCATCAAGCACTGAGTTATATCAACGGGCAACACAAGCTCAACACCCGGCACGCAAAGTGGGTTTCTCTTATACAAGCATTCACTTTTGTCGTACAACACAAGTCTGGAGTGCAAAACAAGGTCGCAGATGCTCTCAGCAGGAAATCAAACTTGTTGACTCAGATGCGGGTGCAGGTGCTTGGATTTGATACTTTTCAAGACCTATATCAGCATGATCATCACTTTGAACCAATTTGGCAACAATTTAGCCAAAATCGACCTTGTGGCGAATATAGTATGCAGGATGGCTACATATTCAAAGATTCTAGACTATGCATTCCGCAATGTTCACTACGAGAGAGGCTAGTCAAAGAACTACATAGTGGTGGACTAGCAGGACATTTTGGTAGAGATAAGACCATGGCACTATTGGAAGAGAAGTTTTATTGGCCAAGTATGAAGCGAGAGGTGAGCAGTTTTGTCAACCGTTGTTATATCTGTCAAACAGCAAAAGGACACTCTCAAAATACAGGGCTTTATACTCCTCTCCCTGTTCCAGCAGCACCATGGGAGGATGTATCCATGGATTTTGTCTTAGGTTTGCCGAGAACACAACGAGGTATGGACAGCATATTAGTTGTGGTGGATAGATTTTCTAAGATGGCACACTTCATTCCGTACAAGAAGTCTTCAGATGCCTCACATGTGGCGGCATTGTATTTGAAAGAGGTCGGCAAATTGCATGGTATTCCAAAATCTATCGTCTCCGATAGAGATACGAAGTTCATGAGTCACTTCTGGCTTTCTCTCTGGCCACAGTTGGGTACACAGTTGAAGTTTAGCAGTGCTTATCATCCACAGACCGATGGTCAGACTGAGGTGGTTAACAGGACTTTGGGTAATCTCCTAAGAAGTTTGATTGGACGAAAGCCTAGGCAATGGGATTTGATTTTACCACATGCTGAATTTGCCTACAATCGCTCGACAAGTCGTACGACAGGTCACAGTCCATTTCAAGTTGTATATGGTTCCAATCCCAGCAGTGTGTTAGATTTGGTGCCATTACCTTCAAAAGGACCAAAATCTCAAGCAGCCGACGATTTAATTGCAGAGATCAAACAGTTGCATAAGCAGGTACGTCATAAGATTGAACAGAGCAATCTCAAGTTCAAGGAAGCTGCAGACAAGCACAGGCGACGGGCCGTTTTTGATGCAGGTGATATGGTATGGGTACACCTCCGGAAAGAACGATTTCCAACGGGTACCTATGGCAAACTGAAGATGCGCAACATAGGTCCGTGCGAGGTTCTAAGGCGGATTAATGATAATGCTTACCAAGTGAAGTTGCACGAAGGTCTCAGTATTTCCGATATTTTTAATGTGTCCGATTTATGCATCTATAGTGGAGATGAAGATTTCAGTGATACAAACTCGAGGACGAGTTCTTTCCAGGACGGAGAGAATGATGCGGACATTGGTGACAAAGAAGATGAGATTTTGGCGTTGGCATTAGATTTTTATGAGAAGTTCCATAGGATGTCCAATGACAATGAATCCTATCAATTGGATCATGGAATTCAGCCCAAGAACAGGCCCAACAAAGCAGGCCCAATGGCTAAAGAGGTGCTGATGGTTGTGAATTAGAATCCTAAATCAGCTAGGATTTTAATTAAATTAGGAAAGTTTCTTTGTTTAGAATTTGTTATTTTCATAATTGGAGGGTTGGCTCCTTGTTACTTGTTAAGGTAGGACTCTCTTTCCTTATTAAGGTAGGACTCTCTTTCCTTGTTAAGATAGGACTCTCTTTCCTTGTTAAAGTAGAACTCTTTTTCCTTATTTCAGGTTAGGATTTCTTATAAATAAGATTGTAATCAGCCCCTTGAGGGCACGGAGTATTATCAATAAAATTTGAGTTTTCTTTTTGCAAACGAAGGACTGTTTGTTGTCTTATTTTGCTGCACAAAACGAAGGACTATTTTGTGAAGATTCAAGTGCAAAACGAAGGACTGTTTTGTGAAGATTGAAGGGTTATTCAAGATATTATTCAAGCTTCCGCTGTAATTTGAGGTTGGGTATTCTTAATCCTACCTAGCCTACATCATCGACCATTGTGCGGTTTGAGATGGTTAAACCATCATAAAAGAATTGCACGAGTCTTCCCGTTTCAAATCCGTGGTGGGGACATTTATTCAACGTATCTTTGAATCTTTCCCATGATTCATAGAATTGTTCACCCTCTTTCTGATTAAAATTTGAAATTTCTTTCTTGAGGGCGTTAATTTTAGATACAGGGAAAAATTTATTCAAAAATTTGTTGGCTAACAGATCCCAAGTTGTGATGGAATTTGGATGTAGAGAATTTAGCCAAGATTTCGCTTTTTCTTTAAGAGAAAAAGGAAATAATCGAAGTTTGATGGATTCATCAGAGATGCCTTGAAGTCTGATGGTGGCGCAGATTTCTAAAAATTCTTTGATGTGTAGGTAAGGATCCTCATGATCAAGTCCATGGAATGCGGGTAGAAGATGTAATAGGCCTGATTTGAGTTCAAAGGCTGCATTAGTTGGTGGGACAACTATGCTTGATGGTGTATTGGGGGTGACTGCTGAAAAATAATCTTGGAGGGTTCTCTCTTCGATTCTTTCTTCGGCCATTTTGGGTGATGATGGTGGTGATGGAATTGGACTGTCTATAACTAAGCTAGACTGAGCTCCGGACACAACGATCGGTAAATCGACAGAAGACTTGACTCGAACTAAACGGTTGTGTGAATCACGATACCAATATTTCATACACAATCACGCTCATTCATGTTCATCCAAATTCACACAAAAAGAATGCCTAAATCTAAATTTGAATTGCAATAATGCAATCAAAATTTTTTATTGGGACCCTAAGGATTGTTTCTAGACTGCTCCTACTTTTCTCTCCAAATAATCTAAGTCTCCGATGAGAGCTTAACCACAATCATGGCCAGGTAAGTTCCCAGGTAAGTGGAGGAGCACACGGCATCTGCATTTCCACTTATCCTTAGGCTCTTTACACCTTGGTGACAGAACTAATCCTAGACACCATGATTGAAGATAAAATATTCACCGGTTACAAAAATTAATTTAGATTAAAAAGGTTCCTATTGAGCATGAAACCCTAAATTCTAGCCTAATGGTTCCTTAATTGATTTTATTAGGGAAGTGCATGAACCAATTTTACTAGTCTTATTTTTTTAAGTATTGTGAAAATGCAATCCTAGATTACCATACAGCATTCAAATCAATATACAAAAATTAATAAAACAATCTAAACTAATGCATGAATACTAACAACCTAGATGCATGGACAGATTAAATGCAAATAATAATAAATAACACCCTAAATAAATCTATATGAATGCATGAGATAAATAAAAAAAATTAAAAACTCACCTTAGCCTTTTATGCGTATTTTCAGCATTTTTTTTTTATTTTTTTTTAAGCGCGCATTTTTAAGCTTTGCGAAACGTTTAGCCTTTTGTGCATATCCCCATCGATTTTTAAGCGCAGCGTAAATAAAATTCCTGCAAAACAGATAATAAAAAGCTTTGGTGAAGATTCTAATTCAAATAAAAATAAATAAATAAATGAATAAGTTAGATGAAATTCTAAATTAAGACATATCTGCAGTATTAGATTTTATTTTCAAAAATCACATAATTTAACAGCACACAATTTTTATTTCGAGATTTCCCCGGCAACGGCGCCAAAAACTTGTTGTGAAATTTTAAATTACTCGCAAGCGTACGAACCGATTTATAGTATAGAGTATGAGTGCGACGTCGTACCCAAGGGAAATCTACAAAATATATGTACGAAATAAAAAAAATCGCACTATTTAAAAATGATGTGATTTAAGTAAATAATTTTCTAAAACATTTAGTTATAATCTTAATTTAAAAAAAATGAATAGTTTTGATGAATTTTTGAGAAAAAGAAAAAAAATAAATCAAGAATAAATTTTTTTACATAATCTACAATGGAATCGGGTCAAACATCGACGCGGCATATTATCCAATTTAAAAATAATAAAATCACGGCCTAGACTATGAAATGTTCTAGAGTTATAAAATATAATTCAAATTTATTTTCTATTAAAATTCTAATTAGAATTTTTATGTCATCCTTTAAATCAGATTTTTTTTTCAATTCAAGCCTTAGGCTTGAGCGGGTTTTATACTTGTGTTTCCCCAAATCTAAAACAACTGTTCTTGATAAGAACCTTAGATTGGAAAGACGGTAAGTCCCACTGATCCTAATAGGGGTTCTACTTTCCTTAAAAAAAAATTCTAAAATAGTTTCTTACATGATATTCATAAAAAGAATTAAAAATAAAATACAAATCATCACTATTAATATTTTAATAACTCGGAACATCATAAATCTAAACAACTGCCATGAATTTTTATTAATAAATTGGAAATGAAATACAATTCTTTTTGAACTTGACATAAAAATAAAAATAAAAATAAAATAACTTACAAGAAATTATTTATTTTTTTCTCTTCTGTCTTTTGGTCGTCCAGTTTCAGTCCCTTCGATGTCTAGCCCAGTTCAACCTTCAATGGATCCGAAACCTTGAATTTATAGGAGAGAAGGGATAAGATAGAGGGTCCTTCAAATTCAGCCGGGATAAAACCCATTTAAATTCAAATACCGTGTAAGCCTCTCTTTTATCCCGCTCTTCTCTATCGGCTAATCTCTTCACCCCATCTATCTTTCAAACCAACTGCACGGCTGACTCTGTCTTATCTCTTCTTCTTCTTTCTTATCCTTCTCATCTTTTGAACCCAGCTGCTAAATGGCAGCTTCTTATCCTTATCCCCCTGCCTTTTCTATCTTCTCCGCTATCTGGATCGGCTAACACTTTATCCGTATTTGAAAACTCAAATGAGGATCGGTCTTTTCTTCCTTATCTTTCTCTCTCTCCTTATCTCTTCTCTATTTTGCTGAGTTTGAAAAATCAGCCACCCAACCCTCGTCTCTGATCTCTTCCGATAATCTCTCTCGGCAAGATAAGAATCCTCTTCTTTTTCTCTTCTACCTTACTGTAATCGGTTATCTGCTCATCCTTATCTTATTTGAAACCCACTACACGGCAGCTCTTCTTTCTTTTCTCATCTTTCCTCTTCTTCTTATCTCTCCATCTTCTCAGCACTCCTTATTTTTTTCTTTCTTTGCTTATCTTTTCTATTCAAATCCTTCCTTATCTTCAAGTTAAGGATCGGTTAACTTATCAGCTGCTACACGGCAGCTCCTTATATTCTCTGCTCTTCTTCATCTCTATCTTCTCTCTGAAACCCAGTTGAGGATCAGCTGCTCCTCACCTTTTGCTGCTCTCTTATGCTGCTACCTGTTTGGACTCCGCCCAGACTGCTGGCTACTGTGTGTGAACAGCAGACTGATTCTGCTTTCGGCCCTGAGATCACAGCCGTTGTCGTTGCTCGGCTGCTGCTCTGCTGTGTGTGCAGCCGTGTATGGCGGTCCAGACTGCTCCACCGTCGCTACTGCTGTATGCACTCTCGGCTGCTGCCTTCAGTTGGCTGCTCTGCTCTGCTCGGAGCTGCTCAGACTTCCTGGCTGCCTTCAGCTTCTTGGCCGCTACCTGCTCGTCGGAAAACAGGCCTAAAGGACCAGGCCGTGCTGCCCGGACTGCTGTCTACTGGTGGCTGCCGGTTGCTTCTCTCTGTTTTGGTCTCAACTGCCGTTTGCTTCTCTTTCTCTGCTCAGACTGCTGTTTGCGGTGCTCTGTTCATGGCCGCTTTCTGTTGCCCTCTGTCTGTCAGTTTCTTCAGTGCGGAGATCGCAGTTGCTGCCGTGTTCACTGTTCCGGCTCTGCTGAGATCGCAGCTGCTGCTCTGATGCGCCGCTGGTTGCTGCTGCCTTTTCTTCCCTTCAACTGGCTGCCGTTCAGCTGGTTGCTGTCGGTCACTGCCCCTGCTCACAGCTGGCTGCTCTGCCGGTTCTGTTTCAGGTGGCTGCCGTTTAACTCTTGGACTGCAGCTGCCTTTCTTCTCATTGCTGGCTGCCTCTTCCCCTGTTTCACCGCTGCTCTGCTGTGTGCGGTGTTGCTGCTGGCTTCCCGGCTGGTGCTACTGGCTTGCTGCTCCTCACAGCTGCTGTCCACCGTTGCTCCATCGCTGCAATCTGCTGGTTGCCGTCTTCCCCCTCTGCTGCTATCGGTCACTGCTGCTCATGTGGGCAGCAGACTGTTGCTACTTCCACTCCTCTCATCGCTGCTGTCCGTGTGCCCTGCAACCAGAGAGAGGAAAGAAGAAAGTAGAAAAGAAATGGAAGAAAAATAAAAGAAATAGATACAGTTCTTTTACGCTTTCTTTAGGCCGCGTCGGACACCCGATCGACAGTAAACAAGAAAGATTGGAAAATAAGACTGGACGTTCACTCAAAATAAAATATTAATTACCCGATCAACTTGACTTGACCATTTTGAAGGTGACGTCGACCGTATTTTTGACTTTTTATCATTTTTATTTTTATTTTCTTTTCTTTTTTTTATATTTCTCAAAATAAACTATAAAACTAAAAACAACTCTAAACGTATCTAATATTTATAAAATAAAGACTAATTAATCTAACATTAAAGGGTAAAATTGTAATTTTAGAGTGTTCATCATGTCATTAAGTTCAAACCTAGCCTTCTTCTTCATTCTTCTTCCCTTCCTTCCTCTTCTTCCCTTCGATTCCTCCTTTCATCTTCTCTTTATCTTCACTTTTTGCTGCAGAAGCTTCCGCTGTCCTTTTACCCAATTAATACCCATTCATTCCCTAAAATCTTAAGTTATTCTCACAATAGCCAACAATCCCTTTAGGCTATCACACGTGCCTAGCTTAAAACCCATTCAGTTCCTGACCTTTTATTTAGTGAAACTGGTCTTATTCATCCTGAGCCTTTGTTGGGACTGATTAACTTATTTGTTTTCTTCTCCGCTGCACTTCATTAAGTGGATCAGAGCCAAGTTCTTTGCTGTCTAGAGACGATCCCCGCTACTCGTCGATGATCTGGAAAATAAAAGAAGGGAAATTCTGATGGCATCCAACAACGATCAGAATGTCACCACTGCTCAGTTCGATGCATTTAAAGTTGGGATCAACACTCAGATGAAAGATATGCAAGATATATTAGCCAAATTCCAGCCAACCATGCTTCAAGCCCTGCAGGAAAAAGATGCCGGCAAAAAACAAAAAAAAGAGCCACCACATCGAGAACATTACAATTCACATAACGATTGGGATGATGATGAAGTCGAGCAATTTGTTCTTAGCACCCACCCACCCAATCCCAATCAACAGAATGCTAGAGATTCTTGTCAACCTTCTAAGACCAATGATTACTGACCCAACGTCGAATTTTCGTCCTTCAATGGTCTCCTCCACATTGAAGACTTTATGGAATGGATCACAAAGGTCGAGTGTTTCTTTGAATACATGGGAGTCCTTGAAGCCAAGCAAGTTCTGTTGGTTGCTTTCAAACTGATTGGAGGTGCTTCCTCTTGGTGGGAACGAACTCAACATGACAGATCTCGACAAAACATGGCTCCTATTCGTACATGGTTCTACATGAAGTAACTTTTGAAAAGTCGGTATCTACCTCCACATTATTCACAAGTCTTATTCAACAAGTTGCAAGACTGCTCTCAAGGCACACGTTCTGTTCAGGATTATGTTGATGACTTCTATCGCCTACTATCTTTCAATGATCTTCATGAGACAAATTGAGCAAAAGATCGCCAGATTTCTCCGTGGTCTGAGATGGGATATTGGCAAAACACTTGCCTCCCACAGCCACTACTGTTTGACCGCATCCATTAGTGAGGCTTTAAACGTCGAAGAATTCACTGATACCTCTCCACTAAGGAACCAAGCCAATAACCGACCTCCCTCATCCCGCCCCTCTTTCTCCTATAACCCTCCCCAGAATTGCAATAATAACCACCAACCGGCCTCTACCCAATCTCCTCCCAACCCCAATACCCAACACTCTAAACTCCAATCATCCAATACTTCTCGCCCCTACAATAATAACCGTCCATCACCTCAACGCCCCATCTTTTATTGTCCAATCCTATTTTGGGATCCCAGTTTCGTTGGCGTCTTGGGATAAATTTAGAGTCGCATGTAACATAAAAGTTTCCAAGTTACAAGTCGTATGTAGGGTCTGCTACAAGAGTTTTGTAATAAGTATTTTATTTTTATGTTCTTTTTATTGCTTATAAATAAAATGCATGAGAGGAGAACGAGAACAACTCTCTTTCAAAATATTCAACGCTTAAAGAAGAGTATTATCTCTTTTTTCGTTGCTTGATTGCCTTGTTTCAGGTTCAATCTTCGCTGGTTTATTCCAGTCTTACCACATCTAGATTCTGGGCATAATCCCAGAAGGATACCATCGCTCCAAGGGCCTTATCCCTGGATCTCGTCGCTGCAAGTCTTCCGCCTCCTCTACTTGCTGAATCGTCTTCTCCATACATCTTGTTTCGCCTCTTGCTGATGTTCTTTAGATTCGCTAAAGCTCAACTATCTGTCATTAAATCCAAACCTAGCCTTCTTCTTCATTCTTCTTCCCTTCCTTCCTCTTCTTCCCTTTAATTCCTACTTTCCTCTCCTCTTTATCTTCACTTTTCGCTGCAGAAGCTTTTGTTGTCCTTCTACCCAGTTATAATACCCATTCATTCCCTAACACCTCTAAGTTATTCGCACAGTAGCCAACAGTCCCTTTAGGCTGTCACACATGCCTAACTTAAAACCCATTCAGTTCCTCACCTTTTATTCGTGTAACCAATCTTATTCATCTCGAGCCTTCGTCTGGACTAATTAACTTATTTGTTTTCTTCTCCGCTGCACTACATTAGTTTGCGTAGGATTCTGACTTGTGCTAATGTAGTTGGTTTATTCCAAGCTTGGTGCAAATAGCCAATGGTGCCACTTGGCCACATGGATAGATGAGTTTGAGAGGCCTTGAATTTTATATGATGCCTACAAATTTTCATGTTCTTTATATAAGAAAAGTCATGCTTTTTAAGGCACTCAACATTTCACATTTATCTAATGATGATATTCATTATGTTAGATTAATGGCCTTCAAAAGTCAAATTGCGTGCATTCACGGGGGTAGGTGGTTCTTAGGGGGGAATTGTATCCATTAGTTCATGTGCCCCACTAACCAAAATTTGCATGACCAAGTTTCACGAGAAATATTATTTGCTTAGAGTTGTTATATATACACACACGCCCCTAAGGAGCATCTCTCATGACAAACAAAAATTTCTTTTGTCCAAATGGGTCCCACTATAGAAAGTAATGAGAAAGAATTAGGAAAAATAAAAGGGAGATAGAGATAAAGGAGAAAATTCTTTCTCTGTATTGTATTATGTGTTTAAACTATAAAAGATTACATGTATAAATAATAAACAGAGAGTCAAACGCAGTGGTTAAAATGGAAAGGAATAAAAGAATGATCAATTACAATAAATCATATAGTTAGTGAAATAAAATAAGTTGACTTTCCATAATTTGATGATTCTGGTCCCAAAAGTGGGTCCCATTTGGTCTATTGTGTCTTGAAGTGAGCCCCACCACACTCTCCCTCAAGCTGGGGCGAAAATATTGATTAAGCCCAACTTGCACAAAATATGGTCAAGTTGAGCCCGAGAAATCTCCTTGGTAGCAAACTGGTCCTTGGACTGATAATGAGTGAAGATCTGCCCGACGAAAATGTGTTGCTGAAGTGACAATCTACTTCAATGTGCTTAGTTCGTTCATGACACAGGGTTTGAAGTGATGTTGATGGCAACCTAATTGTCATATAACATTATTAACGGATCAAAAGGGGCAATGCCTAACTCCGAGAAAAAGTGTCAAAACCAGAGTAATTCAGAAGCAGTATTGGCAATGGCACGATATTCTGCTTCAACACTATACTAAGCAACAACATTCTGCTTCTCGGATTGCCAGGAGACTAAATGAGAACCTAATAAGACACAGTAACTAGAGGTTGAACGTCAATCATTAGGAGATCTGACCTAATTAGCGTTTGAATAGTCATGAACGGGCAAGTGAGACTGTCGTGCATAGAACAACCCTCGTCTAGGATGGGCCTTAAGATAACGAAGGATGTGGAAGACAACATGAAGATGAGTATCATGTGGAGCATGCATGAACTACCTGACCACACCCACAACATATAATAAATTCGGCCATCAGGAGATTTGGCCCAATTACCGTCTGAATAGCCATAAACGGGCAAGTGAGACTGTCGTGCATAGAACAACCCTCATCCAGGATGAGCCTTAAGATAGCGAAGGATGCGGAAGACAACATGAAGATGAGTATCATGTGAAGCATGCATGCACTTACCCACTACATATGATAAATTCGGTTGGGTGATAATAAGATAAATCAGTTTGCCAACTAATTTCTGATAAAGGGCACGATTACCAAGAAGAGTCCCATCTCATGCACATAACTTTGTGTTGACATCTAATGGAGTATCAACAGGTTTACATCCAGAATACCCAATATCTTGCAATATATCTATATCATACTTTCGTTGAGAGAGAGAGACCTCGAGATGAATGACCCCAGATCTTTAATATCAAATGTGTGTCATAGATACTTTTTGAACTCAAAAATGGCAGTATCATTATTGCCAATAAGTACAATATCGTCAAAATACACCATAAGAATTATCATAAGGGAGTTGGCACAATAGATAAACACTGAGTGATCGAGAAAAACCATACTGCAATAGAGCATTGTTGAATTTATCAAACCAAGCTTGTGGAGATTGCTTCGAGCCATATATAGCTTTCTCAAGTTGGCATACGTTCCTTTGCTCCCCCTCTCTAATAAAGTTTGGAGGTGTAAATTTTTCCTTTCATGTCACCATGGAGAAATGTTGTGGGATCCATTTCAAGACATTGTTGATCATGTGAGACCCACTTCTGGCCATAGTTGACTAGAATAACTCTAATTTGGAAAGTTGATTCAGATTATGTCGATAGCTGTGTAAATTCTTGTAATTGATTATTCATTGATTCATTTCCTTTTTAGCCCCATGAATGGCTCCCTTTTTATTATATATACATATAACCTCTGATTGTGGAGATACACAAAGTACAATATAGAGAGTTCTTCTCCAATACTTTCCTCATCTTTTACTTATTATTATTTTCTACATGGTATCAGGCAGAAACGGTTTCTGGAATTTTTAGGAGTGTTGTCTGTTTTACTGTTCCTCGCTGGAGTGACTTCCTCTCCAGAATCCAGCATCATCTTCGGCTTAGTTTTCTGAGGTCTTCTATAGCGGATCTCATCTCCCTTGGTCAAAATCCTTTCCAACATTCTAGTTTATTTATTTTTTTCCCATTTTCTCAGGTGTTCCACAATCGTCCCTCTCTGCACCAAAATCTTCACGATCGTCCATGTTTTTTCTGGCAAGGCTTCTGCCGGATGGACCCCAACATACCCATGTCATTCTTTTCAGGGCCTACCCATCTATGTAGTCTGATCTTGGATCTGACCTATTCGACCTTTCTTTTCGGGGTTTTCCTTCTGTTACCTGGGATGCCTAAAACCCCTATTTTTAGGTTCTTTTGGCTTTTGGTGAGCATCTGTCAAACCACCTCTATTGCACTCGCCCTTTGTTGTTGCTTCAATTTAACTTGATTGAATTTGTCTCTATCAACAACGAGGACTATTTTTGCCTGATTTCTTATCCAAATCTACTATTGGACTACTATTGTTGGGTCTACTTTCTCCTTTTTGGACTATATCTGATTCTCCAGTCATTTGATTTTGTTGCTGCTGCACTGTTGTCTTTTCACCTACCCGCCTTTTTCTATCTACAAGTGTTCTACTCCTTCTCATGGTTGGTGAGACCCACATCAATATCTTCTTTAGTCTGCATGGATGCCTATTGATCTGCTGGGTTTCCTTTGAGTTTTTCTCAATGTCGTAATATATATTAACAAGGATCACCAGCAAACTCGTTTGCACCAAAGTTTTGTGCAAATGGCTTATTGACCCTGTGATACCCCGTGCATTTGTGTAGGGGCAAGGGGAGTGGATTGTGATATCCCATGCATTTGTGGAGGGCGTGTATGGGAATGAAAAGTTGACCTTGAGGGCATCGAAAAAGGGTCTTATACTGCCGAAGAGAGTGCATTCATTGTGGAATATATGAGGGAACACCATTCCCTTCTAGCACAAGGCCTTTTGGGTGCAATCTTCGGATTCGCTAGCCAAAGCAAAGTATGTGTGGGCCCAATGTGGACAATATTGTGCTGGAGGGTCAGAACATTACAAATGGTATTAGTTAATGGTCCAACTCTCTGCCTATGTAGGCTCACGGACAATATTGTGCTGGAGGGTCGATGTGTTATAGACCTCGCCTGGGTTCATATAGATAGACGGGTTTGAAAGGCGTTGACTTGTATATGATGCCTATAAGTGAAGCCATGTTTTATTAAAGCCTTCAAAATTTCACATGTATTTGTAGACATGTTTTATTAAAGCCTTCAAAATTTCACATGTATCTGTAGCCATGTTTTATTAAAGCCTTCAAAATTTCACATGTATTTGTCACCATGTTTTATTAAAGCCACCAAAATTTCACATTTATCTAACGGTAGAAATTCATCGAGTTTAATCAATGAGCTTTAAAAGTCAAATTAGTGTCAAATTGGGTGCAAGTGAAAATCATGGGTGTTAGGTGGATGTGAGAGGGAGAACGGATCCATTGGGTCGATTGTGGGTCCTATAAACCAAAGTTTGCACCAATATTCATGCAAACTAGTTTGCTGGTGAACTATATATATATATATATATATATATATATATATATATATATATAGGAATGGGGTGTTAACTACACCTAGGTTTATTAGTTTTTGCATGTATATTATATTAAGGTTCACATTTTTTTCAGAAGTAAAGCTTAACATCTATATTATGGTGTTCTGATTCTCTATGTGGGCTTAAAGTTTTAAAATCTTAAGTTGCTACAGTTGTAAAAGATGATTTCTAGCAGCATCATGTTTTGAAAATGGGTTCATTTCTAACAATTTGCTTGGGTTCTTGTGCGTAATGATGGTTCAAGGAAACTACTGGACCCTGGTATTAGTGTGTTAAAAAGCAATTGTTAGTCAAGAAATGTGAATACCACTTAGTCCATAAATAATTCTTTCTAATAAAATCTAGTAATAAACTAGCACAAAGTTTTGATGGCCCCTAAATAATTTCTCGCACTTTGTTTTTGAGTTGTTAGCACATTTCAACTTAAGGGATGGTGGTTCTCTCAGAAACTGAACATTAACATTCTTGCTTCTGAAATGCTTAAATATTTCACTCATCTAGTCTTAATATAAGCATATGTTCAACCAGTCTGTGGCATATATTAGTCCGCTGTCCTTTGTTGAATTTAATTTTGTCATGGTTGATGTGCACGGGAAAATTACTATTCTACCCTTTTATTTGAACTAGTTAGCCTTTGTTTTGTGTGTTTTATGATATGCTTAATGGGGTTTTGGAAATTTTGCAAGATTTATAGGGAAATACAAGATATGAGACTTCAAATGGTGAATTTTGAAATTTATGGGCATAAGTTGGTATTTTTGGAAAGTTGAAATTTTTAATAATTATTTTAACACAATTTTAGGGGTTTTATTTGTAATCTAATTAATGCAAATCCATTTATGAGAGTTTGGATTAATTTAAAACCCATGAAGAAATCCACATGTGTTATGTCTATTTTCATCATCTCAAGATACATATGAGGAAATTCGAAATTTACAAATAATTATAAGAGGATTTTCGAATTTGGCAAGTGGGTTGAGGAAAAAGAAACAAAATAAGAAGTGGAGAAAAAGACGGAAGGTTTGACACAGCTTCATTATTTTGACCATAAATTTTCACTCTAATATCCGATTGTTTTTATTCCTTTTGATTTGGAAAGAAGACTTCAAGGGCTACAACTTTGTAGTTTACGACGTTTCGTGATTCTGAGGTTAACTAAGTCAAAACTGAGCTGCAAAGTGGTACATGTGTAAAAAAAATGGGATTTTGCACCCACTTTCATTGTACGGATTTTACTATTTTTTCCACCTCTTTTAAGCCATTCTATGTTTAGCGCAAATCATATCAAGCCTCCAAATGTCTCTTGCTTTATTTAAATCTTTAAACCCAAGTCATTCATTCCACCTCCTTTCATCTATAAATATTATCCCTCTCCCATTGAGAAAATTGAACTTGGTTGAAGAAATTGAAGAGTTGTGCATAAGACATGAGGGAAAGAAAAGATGAAGAGAAACTTTAACAATTTCGATTTCCACAAAGGTTTGAGGTTGGTGGTTTTTAATTTTCCATTGTATTATTGAGTTCTCTTAATTACAAAATCCTTTGTTTTGTAATTCTAATTTCATATTTTAATAATAAGAGAAAGGTGTGATGAAATATTTAGTCTATGGTTTTCCAATTATTCAATTGATATATGGTGATTATTTGATTTTATTTTTATTCTTTAATTAAGTCTATGTGTAGATTTATTTTAAGTGTTTCAAATTAAATGTGATGAAAATTTAGATTGAATAGACTTCCTTATTCGATCTAAGGCTCTTATTTTAAGAGTGCGATAAAATATGTTAGATTTGGAGAAAAAAGTTTAAATTCTATTCATTCTAAGGTTTAATTTGAGATTTTTTTAATTTAATGAAATCCATAGATTTAATTCTTAGAATAATTATGAATGAAAATTTTGAATGCATGATTGATGATTTACGTGAGCTCCATATTCTAGGCCTTTGTTTCATTTTGAAAATATGAAAAATAATGCCTCCTTGATTTACTTGAACCAATTCCATTGTAAATATGTGTAGAGGTAATTTTAGGTGTCATTTTTATTTTTGTTTTAAAATTCAAAATTCATTTTTATCTGTACACACTGAGTAAGCCTACGGGAAGTGGCCCTATGTGTTGAATAGGAATTGAACATAAAATCTCTTACATTTTTTTTGTCCAATATGACATTTAATTAATGGTGGCATGAGTTGTCATTAGAAGGATTATAGGAGAAGTCTTAACTGTAAATCCCTTGATACAAGGGTCAACTGTGATTTTAGTCATAAAATCAGAGAATACAGAAATAGGCATTTTTATGTATATATATACCTCTTACTCTGTGTAAAAAAATTGAAATGAAATATACAGGAAAAAATATTTTTTTCCATAACTTTTGATAATTAAGAATTTGATTAAGATGTTTAATGACTTGACAAGATTGATTGTATCAGTGTGAAATGTTGGCCCCTCATTTGCTATTTATCACTCCATGGTAGATGCGCCTCTCAAGTGGATCAGTGTGAAAGGTCCTCTCTCATCCTTATGGTCTTCTATAACTCTTGAAATGTATCACTCCACGGTGGATGAACTCTCCAATGGTCTCGAAGTCTTCAGGCAAAGTGTGGCAAGAATGGTGGATCAAGTCAGGTGGATCTAAAAAGTAGATCATATTCATCGACTCAAAATAAATAGGAAAAAAAAAATAATTGGTGATGATGATCCAACACTGCGCATACGACATGCTTGTGCATCGGAAATTCCCATGTAAATGGTGGACTTAGACCTGGCATGGGTTGAGTTGTGTCGGGTTTGGATCGGGTCTTACACCTTTTGGGTCAACTTGGGTTGGTGTCTATTTTGGATTAGGTTCGGCTTATCTGTTTCTTTATGAAATTTTTCTAGTGATAATAAAACTACTACTAAATGAGTGTAGATTTCAAATGGTTGAATGTGTTGCATAGAGATGTGGCAATAATCAGGTAATTGGATCTATTCATTTATTGATGGGTTTGAATCAGATCTGCCCATTTATCAAGCAGGTCAAATCGGGTAAATCCATTTATTAATAGATTTAGTTGCCAGATAATCAGGTCAGATTAGATTTTGGGCTAATTTGATTTGAAATAGGGATTACACATGTTAACTTAGGTCGGTGTGGCAGATTTAGGTTTTTGTCTTATACATTAGGTTTTTGGTGTTAGTCTAATTTTAGCTTTCGGTCGTCATTCATTGCCACTGTAATTGTCAAAATTGTGTTCATCTATTTGCCACTATAATAGGCTTTTTGTCAAATATATTGAATTTCCATTCTATTCACGGGTTAGATTTGGTAATCCTCTTTAGGAGTCATTGACAATAAGGAACTTAGGTGAAAATGTAAATTTTGTTTTCAAAAAATATAATGTATTTAATGAAGAAATATATTTGCCTAAATGAAACAAAGAGTTAGCTTTTTAAAATCTACTCCTAAACTCCCATGGTACTGACTAAATATTTTTATTCTATATTTTTCATAATATACATGTCAGATGAGGTGTTCACCTATGCATTAGGTAACACTGTATCACAGGTGCATACTAGGTGTAGGATACAGTAAATAAGATAGTGATGGGCCTATCAGAATGATCTTTATGGTACACAAAAATTTACTACCATCAGATTGATTAAATCATATTTTTAAAGGTCATAAAATTTAGAAATAAAAAATAATTTAAAATAATAAAATTTTAAGAGCAAAAAATAGAGTTGATCAATCCAAATATGGTGATTTTTATTAAACGAAATATTGAATAAAAGACCATTCTAATAGTTCATCACTATCCCATTTGCTGGGCCTTACATTTGGGTTCATACAGTAAAGTTTGCAACTCAATGGAATAGTCCATATATCCTAATATTGACAATATGTGTTTTATATTATATCAGATTTTGATATGAAAAATTGAATCCAGTATGATTTTAGTTTGAAATTTAGTGGGGTGGAAGAGGGGATCCTAGGTCCTAAAAGCAGTGCAAGTGGAGACCCTAACTCTCATTGGTCACATTAGAAGCCTCTATGTAGTGACTTAGTTGGCCTAAAGCTAGGGCCGGCCCTGGTTGTGGTGTTATTCATCCTGCAAATATTCGGGTCAAGTCGGATCAATTTCGGTTGAGTCAGGTTGATTTTAATATTTTTAGGTCCAATCTGACCCGAATTCCATTGGAGTTTTTTTCCCAACACGATTCAATCCGACTCTAAATTTACAAATACATTACTGAGCTCACTGATTTCTCAGATCAGATCATGCGAGTTGAGACAAATCAAAATGCTAAGGGTGGTGATGAAGGTAGTGTGGGGAGAAGCAGATCTCCAATGGTGGACGGGCAGTACAAGTGAAAACAAGGTGGGTTGAAGATCAGTTAGGGCCAGTGTCAAGGTTAGTGAAAATGACGAATTGGAATGGGTTGAGGGTGATTGAAATGGTGACGGGTTGGGTTAGGATTTGGTGTGGGTGAGAGAGAAGGCGTGAAAATGGGGGGCGGATGGTGGGTAATGGGTATGATCTCGGGAGAATGCAGCAGCGAATCACGACAAATCTCGATGAATCATGACAAATCTCGAGTTAGGATAGGGTGAATGTGATGGTGGACGTTGCAATTGGAGCTACCACGTGCGGAAAAAGAGGCCCCTATAATGGTGGTCGAACGAACCACTGTTTTGAAATTTAGCCCGGTCTACAGTTGAATCGACGGTTCAACTGTAATTGACTTAATCAATATCCGATTTACTAAAAAACATTTATATCACGTAAAACTGCAAAAACTCTTGAACCGACAATCGATATGAGTTTTGATCAAAGTCTTTCAAAACTTTACAAAACATTTGAACTTGAAAATGAAAAACTAACACTTAGCCTTGAGGATTCGTTATTATTTATAAGGTTCTTCTACGTGATATCATCGAGATATAATCAATGCAATATGAATTATGAAGACAAAACTCACAGTTTTATAATATCATGTTAAAAAATAGGTCATAATATCTTGCTCTATTCTAAAAATAGTAAAGTGGTTACATCCCTTGCCCTAAAAGGGACAAAATGCAACGACTAAACTAATTACATTATGAAAGTGAGGTTAATAAAATAAAAGTTCAAGCAAAATTATTAGTAGAAATTAATTTTGGATGGCCTATTTATCGGCGATATATATCGGCTCAATATCGGTCGATATGAAAAATATTGCCATTTTCTTTAAAGAAAAAAATCAATTTTGGATGTGGACCCGAATCTCGACTGAGATCGGGTTAATATCGGCCATGAGATCGGCCGATATTTTCCTTTTTAAATTTTCAAAAAAAAAAGGCAACTTTTACAGTTTTTAAATTTTTTTAATTCACGAAATTAAAAAAACGCAATCAATTTTTGAGAAAAAAAATAGGAGAGATTTAAAAGGCATACAACCCAATCTTGAATGATATAAGGAGGTTCAAAATTTTATTCATCCACTATTATTTATATTTTACATATTTCATTTAAAATATTTGGCTCATTATTCAAATCTTAAAATTTAGCATTATTAAAAATATATTGAAAATAAACAAATTCTTTACCTGCTTATGCAAATAGCACTTTCTTGGAACCCTGTTATATCAAAAACTTCAAGCTCATTTTACATACTTTGTGGATACTTAAATCTGAAAGTAGAGATAAGAAGGGCAGAGAAGAATTAACATTGCAAACTCTTGTATCGTTCGTTTCTCTATGTATGTCAATGGGTAAAATTCCAATAGTATGCAAGCATGGCTCTTGTACCAAGTTAGCCTATGTATGTGAATGGTTAAAATTCCATGCATGCAAGCTCGGGTACCCACTTAGCCCATGTATATAAATGGTTAAAGTTTCAAGCGCAATTCTTAAAATTCCAAAAGCATGCAAGCTTGCATGCGGGCTTTTAAAATTTCAATGCTCATCTCTGTCCCAATCAGAAAAAAGAGGTGCTACTTCATGGAGAAACCAACGATACTTAACAACAATGTTATTTCCAACGGTGATGGTTGAAGGCTTAACCCTTTTTTTTTCTTTCCATAATACTTAATAGTAAACAACTACTTCTTGGCCACTCTCTTTTACATTGTTCTCTCTTTCTCTATCTTCTCTCTCCTTTCACACACGTTAAGAGGGTTCCACGGGTGAGGTTTTTGGTAGATGTAGAATTGGGTTTGGCTGTTGGGCCAATTTGGATTCAAACAGAAAGACACTCAGGATGCAATTGAGACGATAGTGCAGGAACTAGATCGGTTGTGGTTTGGAGAGCAGGAACATTTACAAAGTTTGAGGGAAACTGATGAAAAAAAATGGAGATTGGTGAGGCAGAAAACAAATTTGGGTGCAAACAAAATAAGTTCGTGTCACACCCCGAACCTAGATATAGGCCCGGAACACGACTAAATTTTTTTTTCAAACTAATCCAATTATCAAAGTCCATGGGCCTTAAGTGAGCTCACTTAAGCCCATAGAAAATGTCACATAGGCTCATGTGGACATTAGCGGTTACATCAGACCATCAACGAACACCAACTATTCTAACGATTACAATCCTGGTCAAACCTTTCGACATTGACAGTATCGGTTCTCAAAGATAATTTCCAAATTTTCCCACTTTCTACACAATGGTTTCACCAAACACACTATATTACAATCATATTACACATATATGACTTATACACAAGGTCTTTATGCGATAAATGACATAATCACCAATGTTTACATAGTTTTAATATAACAATAAACAAATATAAATCCTAACCTCAAACAGCACTGGAGTCCAATTCCTAAACATCCCAGAGGGATTCTTTATTCCCTTATCCAGTAATGACCTGCGTTGTAAGGGACGTGAGCTCCAATTCAGTGAAAAGAACTTAAGTTGACAAGTCCCTCCTAATTTTCAGAATATCAAATCTACAATGCAGTATACGAGGGAAATATCTAGAACACCATGGCATACCTTACCATTGGTTCATTTGTTTTTCACTAACACACCCATGCATACTCATACATACATATATGAACAAACACATGTATACTCATAGATGCTTATGTAACCTACACATGCATTCTCATGTTTGCTCATGCAAACTCACGCATGCACTCTACATTCTTCTCATGCATTTATAATATCAATAACAGAAGGCATGTTTAATAAAATGACAAACAAATAATCCATATTTACCATTTGTTATATTCTTTTCATTTACAAGGTTTCAACGAACCTTATGATATACTGGGGTATCCTACTCAACTTCAACTGTACAGGTCCAGAGTATCCCATTCAACCCCGTCGAGAAATCTCACTCATCCTTGAATGCATTAAGTCCCGACACGGAAATAATGCAACATCTTGCAAGAGCTTAACTGAACGTACAATTGTGTGCATATACAATAACATGAATATTAATTATCAAGTATCTATAAATATGAAAATAATATAAAATCACCATTCACATATCTTCCTCTATATACACTTTTCACAAAGGTTTAACAATGGAGTTCCACTTACCATCTACTGGTTTCGTCCAGGTTTAATAATCTAGAATATTTTCATCTCATTACCTGCACAAACTTGTTAGTATATAAATAATCACATTCATGCACAACTATATGCATGATCAAATACCGCACCCACCCCATGCACCTATACTATGGTATGAACTACATGCATGTTCTAATATAATACATACCATTTGCACTACTGATCCTAGCATGAACTTCATGCATGATCAAAGACTATACCTGAGTTCACTAATTAAGGTCAGGATATTACAGTTCGGCTACAGTGGTCTGTGGTTCAGGTCGTTAAAGGCTTGGAGATGGGTTCACTTTAAATTAATTGCACCAAGATAAGCCTATAATTGAGTTCACTTTGGTGTGATGATGGTCATTTGGGATATATTCCAAATATTTTCTAATATTATTTGAAATTTTTGAGTTTGTAATTTTAAAAAAATATTTAAATATATTTAAACATGTAAATGACCGATATTTAAATGAAAAATTATATATTTATGAAGTCTATAATTTTCTTCATTTTCTGTAGTTTTTAAAAAAAAATTGAAATAAAAAAAGAAAATATAAAAAATCAAAAAGAGAGATAAATTTCACCTATATTGTGACCAATATATCGGAATCGCCGATATTTCAAATCTAATTGGCCGTGACGATTTTTGAACCCGGATTTCTAATGAAGGAAATTCTACAAGAGAGATACAACACCTCCTTCCGTCCATAGAAAATAAATTTGTTTTAAAAGATCGTGAACCCCTTTCTTACATCCTAGGTGCCGAAGTTACTTATACATTATTTAAATTAAACTTTCCAATCAAATCGATCGGATTCACAAGTTGAATAAAAAATTTCACCCTACTAAAGAGGCTAATAGAATGGCCTTGATTGATGTGAGGGTGATCATCCTTTCTTTCTCGACCAACGACGTGAAGATCTTACGTTGACTTAAAAGTCCAATCAAACTTTTCAGAGCAACTGACGCAACATAACTTGAAAAAGATTAGAAATTCACTAGGGAAAACTTTTGGGTGAATTGAAACTTACGTGCTTCTAAGGGCACATCCAATGGAGATAGAGATTTAATTGATAAAGATGCACATAATTTTACAGTCGATATATTAATGATAAATATCGATTTGATATTGATTGATATGATTAATATTGATTTATTTTTTTAAAATAAATCAAAGCAGTAGTGAGTCTGATTTGATATCTCGACTGTTATTTATATTTTTAATTTTTTTAAAACAAATCAGCTTTTTTTTAGATTATTTATTTATTTTTTAATTTAGAAAAAATAAAAAAAATAAAAAAATATCAATATTAAAAAAAAAAAAAGAGAGCCTAATTTTGCACACTTAGGTATTGATATCACGGTCAAAAAAAAAATCGTAAATTGAGATTTTGAATTTGATTCATGCTCAAATTTTTTTGAGTCACTCTTCATGGGATTAATCTGTATTGTTTAAATCTAGTATATATATTAGTCAGGTAAAGTCTTCTATAGATGAGACGTATAGACACTTTTGATAAAAAAAAATGGAGATAAAGATGAAGTTAAAAGTTTATACATAATTTAATATTTATTTAAAGAATAAAGGTTTCTTCTTTCGTTTTTTATAAGGCTGACCTGTTTCAGTTGAAAAGAAAATTAAAATACAAAATATGTCTCAACTCAGTGATCGAAATATATAGACTTGACACTGCAAAGAACAATGCCACGAAACGGGAGTAAGTTGTCAGAAAGAAAGTACAAGGGGTTAATGTTTTTCATTTATTTATTTTTAAGTTTTTATTTCCTAATTTGAAAATTGATTTGAGCATCGATACTTAATATTTACATTTATTTTATTTTATCTCTTAATTTAAAAAATAAAATGAAGAGTAAAATAAAAAAAAATCTGTAATGATATTATATGTACTCCAAAGAAGAGAAAGTATTGATGCATAGATCAATTCCCTTCTAGTTTTTTAAAGCGGGAGTCATATTTCCGTATTTCGGAATTATATAATTTGTCACACGAGACATCTTCTTATTTGTAAGATCCTATACATCCATTCTTGACCTCCATTTTATGGGATTTGATTTTGGATTTTTTTTCTTTGATTTTTTATGAAAATACTTATTTTTTATACTACCTTTGGAGACTATTTTAACAAAATTGCAATACCGCAACTTGGAGGCTACAAAATTGTGTTATAACTTTGTCTAAAAATTGCAATCAAGGCTGTGTTTGGATGAAGGATAAAATTTACACAGGTACGTTGATTAAGGGTTATTTTGGTTATTATGAATATCCTTTATTTAGAAAGAGTAAAAAGTTCTCCTACCTTTTAGTTACCAAACAAGAGCAATCCAAGAAGATAAAAAGTTCCCCCTACACTTTAATTACTAAGTAAGGGTAATGGAGGTTATCCGCCATTACCCCATCCAAATGTAACATAAGTCATGATATTGTAACTTAGGTTACAGTACCACAATTTTGTTAAAACAGATCTCCAAAAATGATTTTATCATTTATTCCACCTATATGGATTTATGAAATAGTATGACAAAAAATAAAAAATCCACATTTACTTTACTCCAAAAGGTACAAATTTTAAGTATTTTCAAGCCAAAATCCATTCCATTTTCCATTACCTTGAGTGGGTGGCCAACTAGAGTGCAGCTGAGACATCAAATCCATAGTCAAGTATCACCTTTAGCTAGACTTGACAATAGATTAGGTTGGATTAGATTAGATTAGATTTGAGTTGGGAGAAGGTCTAATTCAAGTTCAATTTGTCAATCTCTAACAAAAATTACTTTTTTTTTTTTTTTCTCAATGAGTCAGTTGTAATGAGTCTAGTTCTGATTCTGGTCACCAACTCCCAAACCCTAAATTTATCGAATGAGTTGGAGTCTAATTTGGATGTGGGTCATTAGCTTTCAACCCTTTACTGATTTATTAAACGAGTCAACAAAGATTTACAAATTAAGGTAAAGGTCTTTCTTTAAACAAATATGGCTCATCAAAACTTATGTTAATTGAATCGATCAAACCATCTTCTTAAAATGCATAATGTCTAGGATTAAAAAATAATTAAAATTTGAGAGGTTTAAAGTCATGAGCATCAAAATATTTTTTTCTGAATCATGTATTCATGGAAAGTCCATTTCAATACCCATTGTTGGGTTCTAAGCTTATTTATTGTGAGACAAAAGGCTAGGCTCACAGCTTTATCGATTATCACATGGGTGTCAAAAAGGCATCGCTAATATGGTGGCCCATAAGTGAAAAATGTGTGGAAAACATTGGTTGTATGGTCATAGTACACCACAGATACTAGATTGTTCGAAATTGCGAATATGGATGCACCACAGTGGTGGATTTACTTTGATATAGTACACATTTGAGAAAGTACGTTATTCGTTTGCTTAGTGGTTGAAAACAAGAAATCAACGGAGGTAACTAAAGGTAGAGTTTGGAGATCATGAGCACTTCTTTGTATCACTTCTTTGTGTACGATGATCCATTGTCAAATTGGGTCAATGAACGAAAGGAGTGTAATGACCCAACCAGTGATTATGATTTTTTCGAGGATTTTGGACTCTAAGTTCAGTGAAATTTCTTACGTTATTGGATAGGTTAGCCAAAGGGATTTCCAACGAACCCAAGTTTGTCCAAATCTACGCTCTCTAACTCAAGTTATGTCCGCTTTAATGAAATAGTGCAAAACTGTCAAAGTCAGGGTGGTTGAACCTTCCGACGAGAACCATTGGACGCTAATGGACCCGATGGAATCCTAATTGGATCATCCGATCTTTCATCGGTTTGAAATCCAGAGACTAGATTTTACAGAAAAATTTCTGTGTGAGATAGAAAATCAACAGCGTGACTTATCGGATCATATGACAGAATTCATCAGAAGATCCAATGACCCATCATATCGTCCAAAGCTCCATTGACATTTTTTTTTTTTTTAGATAACATAGATATCGCCACTCCACATTGAAAGTGAGACCCAATCCCACAAGCATCTGTAAACCTCCCAATCCACACACACCGATTAAATTTACGATGAATGGCCTATTGGAGTTGAGTGTGAATTGAATTCAAGACCCCACTTTATGAGACGAGTATCTTGACCATCAGATCAAACCCTTGGGGTTGCAATTTTTCTTTATAAAGGCGTTAGTTCTCTTTTCCTCTACAGAAAATCTCTCTCTTAGCTCTCTCTATTGCATCTCCCTCTCCCTCTCTGAGATTCATCTGAGATGCAACCATTTTTATACATTCATTTCATTTGCTTTCATTTATTACTCATTGTTATATGTCACATTCTTGATTTATTGTTATATTTCACATTCTTGTTTTGTAATTATTTTTAGACTTTCATTTAAAATTTTATATATGATTACAATTGAATTAAGATTCATGTTTATTATTGAGCTATTATTATTTAACCTGACATTCAAGGACGGACAAATTGGCTAGTATTTTTAAAGATTTTAAGATTTATTTGTCATTACTAAATTATTTATCTCATTTATATGGGAATGGTCTTTGTATTTCAATTTGATTTTTAGATTTAATAAAGTTAAGAAGATACTTCAGAAATTATACATTAACCTTAAATTTATAAAAATAGATTATCAAAAATTAATTTTTTAAATTCATTTCATTCTTCATTTACTATTCATTATTATTTTCAATCTTTACTTGTAGTTATTTTTATATATGAAATTCATTTTATGATTATTTTCATTTGAGTCTCTTCTTTTCCTCATTTTTTCCAAATTTTATTGAAGGTAGGAGTAAATTTTGTCAATATTTTTATTTCGTACTAATTAACTAGATCAATATCTTGACAAAAAATTACTAGAATTTATTTTCCATTTTGCTGGTATTTTTGGCTATTTTTTCAAAAAAAAAAATCAAAAGTTTTAAAATCTCGATTTCGTTGCTTGAAAACACCATTTTATGTTTAAATAACTGTTAAATAATTATACAATTACATATAATTGAACCCCAATTTTTTCTAAATTTCTTGTAATTTTTTTTAAATAATAAAAATGGGGGAGAGAGAAACTGTATCAGTGATTTATCACTTATAAGGGCATAATGGGTGCTTGTACCGGCGCTACGCATTATTTACACTTGCAAATACAAGTGACACCAACCTAATTAGATAGCATTGTATTATAACTCTAAGAAATTATCTATGGTTGACAACGGTTTGGTATGAAATTTTCAATTAGAACTTTTAAATAAAAAAGAAACTGTCAATTTTTTACCTTTTAATTTTTTTTTTTAAATATTCAATTCAAGAATTATAATTGAAAGCTTTTAACAAATTTTGTGAATCAATTTATAATGGATCATTTTTCTATACCTTGTGCATATAAAATAATGATTAATTGTTGAGTGTCGAAGAACATATTTTTATATAAATTCGAGTTGAAAAACCAAAGTTTAAAAGCTGCGCTCTAAAGAAGTAGAATAAGGACATTGTAATTGAAAGTTCTTCAAAACCTTGGGGTTTTTCCCCTTCAAAATTTTCAAATCTCCCTGTTAAAATTAAAATTAATACATTTAACTTCACTAAAAATTGAAAATCTAGTCTATAGGTGTAGCTCAACTAGTAATCTCCCATTTCAGGAAGTGGGAAGTGTCAAGTTTCGAGTCCCCATGACCTCACTTGGTGTGCTTTAAGACCAATGGATATCCTCCGTGGGATTTTTTAGACTGAGTTTCCCCTGATTTTCCACATGTAAAAAATTTTGAAAACCTATACATTGCTACCCATAAAACCAAAACTGTTAATTCCACGAGAGGACAAATTCGTTTTCAATGACATGACTTCAAATACAAGTTTCTACTATCCAATTATTTAGTTTAGGTATAAGTCAAAACATAAATATCGGCAATATTAGTATTTTCAAAAAAAAAAAAATGTATTAGCCAAAATTTGTTAGATTTTGCTCAAAATTTTAGCAAATTTTAATAAATTTTAGAAATTTTGGTAAAATTAAATTTTGAAAACTTAGGTGATTTTGTCTATTTAAACATTTCGACCATGACAAGAATATCAGATAAAAAAATTTGGTCCCAAGGACCAGAAAATTGATTTTGATAGAAATTTTAATTGAGGATATCACATAATGTGATTTACTCATAATTTATTAAACTTTAGAACTTAATATTTCTTAATATTTTTAAACATGCATTCGTAACTGTGTATAACATAATCAACGAAGCAAAATAACAACTAATAATAAGTAAGAATATTGAAGGAAAATGTTTTTTCTAAATATCATTATAACAAAAATTGCAAACATAAAGTGTAAATTTAGTGGAACATGAAATAAGCAAGGTGGTTCGATTAAAACTGAAAATTATTCAATTTTGCATTATGATAAGTTTAGATATTTGATCTCTATGATAGAATTTTATAGAGGGTTTGGCTTAGATAACCAAATAAAATATGAGTGGGGTGGATAAAATATAGACCAGCTAGTAGAGTTTTGTATAATACCATATCATTTAAAGGATGGTTTTATAAAATAGCCATTGGACCCATAATGCTCTACCAAGTGGAGTATTGGATAACAAATAAAAGATAAAATGATAAAGTTAAGATAACCAAAATGTGTATGTTATATTGGATGAATGAACTAACTCTTAAAAGATAGATTTATAAATAATAAAATTAGAAACATTTTAAAGTTAGTCCTACTAGATTAGAAAATACAAGATATTTTTTAAAGTGGTTTGGTCATCTAAGGAGATGACCAACAACAACTCTAGTACATAGAGATAGTGATACCTTCAGTACACATAGTTACGAGATTACTAATTGTAAATATAAATAAGAAAGATAAATGTATAATAGATAGTTGAGTGACAGATATTTTGATCTACGATAATATTAAATGAAAAATAGAACTTAAAAATAACTCTAAATAAATAAGATATTGACAAATGTTGTTTAAAAACCATTTTTAATAAGAATTTTTAAATTATACTCTAAAAACTTAAATTTTGCATGTGTTTGGTAACATCCATTTAAGATCAAGTTGACAAAACTTAAGACCCAAGACTTTTTCTCAAAAGTGAACTTCGATTTGGATACCTACTTTTCCATGTTTTGAATTATAGGGGTGGAGTTATGCTAATGATTCGGATGACCAAATTTCACACTAAGCCCATCACTTTGACTGTTGATTCGTTTAAAAATACAGCTATAATCTTACCGAAGATGTAAAGTATGAAGGATGTAGATTGATTCAACACTAAAAAAACTTCTAAGAAAAGGTATTCTAAAAAAAAATTCCACAAAGATACACCATATTGTATGTATTTGTTGAAAGTTTGCAATTTGATTTTTACTAAATACATCAAATAATTTAAAGGTGTTAGAATGATATTCAAGAACGTGCTTCAGAAAATGAGAGTTCAGAGTTTAATTTTCATTCTACTCCAAAGAGTCACTTTCAATAGAATTATTTAATGTTTATAAGTAGAAAAATTTATAAATGTGTCTAATATTAGTCGAGGCTTTTAAAAATCTAAACACCATAGAAATTTTAAAAAGGTAGTACATTGAAGACAACTCCACTTGGAAATAGAAATTCCACGGGATTAGATTTTTAAAAAACTCGACAAATGTTAGACGCATGTATACATTTTTCTACCCGCACACATTGAAGAAAACCCCACTTGGAAATAGAAATTCCACGGGATTGGCTAAGCCAACTTGGACAAGTGGGAGAATGGAGGTATAGCAAAGATGTACAAGCCCATTTCTCCTTTGACTTCTCCCCTTATTCTACAATGTCAAAGCTGCAAATATTGACAAGTCCAATGAACTGAACATGCTATTACTTATTAGGTGGCAGGTTTTTATACATGGATAATCTGTCCGTGCATGTTCTTCTTCTATCCAACTTTAGCCATGTGTTAAATGATGCCTCAGCTCCTCATCTAAGTCTTCTTTGGCAGTTGGCTCAGGAGAAAAGAAAAAATAGGGCTGAAATTTGGACGGGGACCTTGTTTTAATAAGTCCAATTCAATTCATAATGATAATTATTGAATATGACTTATTTCGAACCGACTTAAATTATCAATTCAACTTGATGCGAATTATTGACACGATTCAATCTAAGTGTTGGTCCGATTCAACTAAAGTGTTATATTAAATATTTTGAAGATCGAAAATTTGACTCAATCTAACTCGAATTTAATTTAGGTTTTTTTTCTTCAAACTCCACTCGACCTTAATTTTAAAAGTGTAAAATTCAATTCACTTGATTTTTCAGACCAGATCATGCAAGTAGAACTAAAGTCTGAACCGAATTTCACTTCTATACAAGAGAAAGAGAAAGAAAGAGAGAGAGACATGATCTAATCGCCAACAAAAACCAAATTTGAAAAGGCAAAATTGAGAGTTGGTGGGTTTTGTTTAGGGCAAGGATTGAGGTCCACATGATCTTTACAATAGTGCGTGGGTGACAAGATGTGTCTCTCCTTAGACATTGGTACTCTTTCTCCTTAGATTAAGGCAATGGGAATCCCAAAACCCTTTATTTAATTTCAAGTTAATTTATAGAGCTTAGTAATCATGTCAAGCTTGTAGTCACTTCATGTAAAATCACGTTTTGAAAAGTAGGAAAGACAAGATAGGAACCCACCAACACCCAATCCCGTCTAATCCCGTCTTAAACTCTTAACTACTACAAAATCTTTCACAATATTTTAAAAAAGTAGAACTGTTGAGAAACGTGGCTTCAATTCAATGGTTACATCTACCTTATTTTCTTTCGAATCATCTCTAAGACTATGACATTATGCATTCAATTTGATGGTAAATCTAGAAAATGCTAGACTGATTATTTTATTCAAATGACCCATTTTGCAGGGATGCTACATTTTGACCAAATTAAATCATGTAAACTCTTGAGTTGGATGTAAATTATATCCTTCATCAAGGGTCTAAATATTGGTTTGAAATTGATATAGTCAAATATCGATGTATTAGTGATACATATTGTATCAATAATATATCAGCGATATATGATCGTATTAACTCAAAATATATTTTTAAGTAAAAAATAAAAATAAATTATATTAAGTAATTTTCCTCTTAATTATTTGGGTACAATTTTTTAAGCCCATAATTATACTCTTTTCACTTAAAATTAGTTATGGAGTTCATAAAATTTAGAGTAGATGAATTTTAATGTATTGTTTGTAGAAATCGGTGGAGAAATAACTTCGTTTAAAAATCCCACTTTACAGCCTAATTTGTTTGAACGAATTTTTTCATTCAGTGGATCACATCCTCTAAATGATTTTTTTGTTCGGTGGATGCAACGTTTTTAAGTGGAAAAGTAAAAAGGTAATTTCCATCAATTTTTGGAAAACAAGTGTGTATGAAAAGATTTCTCAGGTGTCTATATGACTCCCCTATTTATATTTTAAAACACAAAAATCACAAAAAGTAAAAAGAATATGTTTAAATTAGTCACTAGTTAAGACTTTGCTAATTAGAGCTTCTACATATCCTATTCACATTATAGAATAGACAATAGACATTTATTTTTTATTAAATTAGGTAATTAGAAATTTGAAAGATACCTAATTTTTATGCATGGCCAATTTAAAAAGAAAATTGTTTTATTTGAATTTTAAGAGGAGTCATCTTTCCATATTCTAAAATTTCAAAGAATTTGGTAGGAAAGCGACGACTTTAATGCTCGAGCGTTTCTTGTACAACTTACCATATTTAGAATAGAGGAGGGC
Source organism: Chimonanthus salicifolius (assembly GCA_013350335.1). Taxonomy (NCBI): domain Eukaryota; kingdom Viridiplantae; phylum Streptophyta; class Magnoliopsida; order Laurales; family Calycanthaceae; genus Chimonanthus; species Chimonanthus salicifolius. The sequence continues at coordinate 29,937,459 of CM023542.1, forward strand.
CCACAACATGAAATGACGTGTTGGCGTTTGTGGCCCACACGAAGCTGAATAGATACGTGGGTGGTGGTCCAACTTTCCTTTCATCAGATGATGAGTGGTCCCACCCATGAGCCTTTAATGGTGAACGACGCTGAGCTAAATTGACTGAGTCAGCAAGTTTTAAATAAAATATAATTTTAATAATTAAAATATGGTACCAGTTTTTTTTTTAATTTATGTTGAAAAATGTAGAATACCAACCTAAATTTTATACGA